>JARHVA010003614.1:1202500-1480000 GCA_037957365.1 Torreya grandis | reverse complement strand
TCAAAAACACATGAACCACATTAAAATAATTATACCTTATCTATACATGAGCACACCCCACTATTTTCCATTTATTATATTCTCAAAATGAGCACATGCTTTCATTTCTACAATCTAGACTACACATATGCCTTATACGTATGAAACACACATCAAAAAGTACATAGGTTTTATATTTATTTGGATATCCCTTATTTTTCATAGCTTATTTATTTACATGGGATTATATCTCTTGATGTTTCTCATTTACTAACACATTGATATACTAATATGTATCTAAGTTAATGAACCTACTCACATTCCACATTATTTATGTTGATCAATTACATATATTAATGCACTATGTTTTCATGTTTTCTTTCCCACTTAATGTATTGTGTGTGTTTATTTGATTGAGGAAATTTTAATATATCTTTGTGTGTGGATTATATTCTTAATTATTTAATTATATGTGTGTGAGGACATTCTATCATGTTCTTGTGTGTGTTTATTTGCTTTAAGACATTTAAATATGTATTTGTGTATGGTAATAAGCCTTCATTTTATTATTGTATTCATGTGAGGACATTTTAACATGTCTTTTTTTAAGATTTTATGTGTGTGAGTGACATTTTAATATGTACCTTACATGTTCCCCCTTAGCTTTCTATTTGTGTTCCTTATGAGATTTTTGTGTTCTCTATGTATGTGTGCATCATGGCCATGACACTTGATTTTTTTTCTTATATTTTGGTTTCATAATGGATATCATGCACTCTCTCAATTTTTTATGGAATGATTATTATCATGCATTTATCCCCAAGTAGTTCTAATTAGCTTTTGATACTCAATTTTGATAGCTTATCTATGTGTCTAATTTATAGCATTTATCTTGACATTAACACTATCTATGTGTTTTCACTTGGATTTGTACCCCTTTAGGAGATGCCTATATATCCTCATCCAAGTGGCACAATAGAAAGAAACATCTCTCTTGCTATGGGTGACAATTTTGTTGAGATGAATATCTAGAAGGGCTAGTTCTCTTGATGCAATCTTTGAAGCACTTTCTTTCTTATCAACCTTAGATGAAAAGAGTTAATTAAAAAAACTAATAAATCTAAAAAAGGTGATGCACCAATATTATATTTCCTCCCATTTAATGAAGTTTTACCACTTAAAATCAAACAAGACTTCTTTTACACAAAACTCACAATTCAAGTTGCATTGTCACATCAATGTTTCATAAGTTAGGTACAAAAGGTATTTTGATTCTTAAGTAGGTAATGAAGGATTAATTTTTATGATAAAGTCATGAACCACTTATAAGACACATATAAACTTAGAAAATAACACTAACAAAGACCTATAAAAATTTCTCTTCTGCACATTTGGTGAACAATCAAGGATAACATGCTAGAAAAGATAATCTTCTACTAGACAAGACCAACAAGATTGCACTAACACTAAATTGAACAACATGTCATTAGGAATTTTTATTTATTTTTATTAATACAAGAGTCATTAAATTAAAAATTTATTTAGGGTTTCATCATTAATAAATGAAGGCTACTCAAAAGAGCAAAAAGAGTCAATATTTATATCCTTTAAGAGAAGAACAAGGTAAGGGAAGTTCAAAAGTCACATGGAAACTTGTCAATGTCAAAAAAAGGGTAAAATTTGAATGATAAATATGCATGAGGTGAACCATGAAATTTTAGGAGGTCCAATTTTCCATACAAGTCATGAAACCTATGAAAAGTGTTGCAAAATTCCTTATACTGGCTTAGAAAATTACCTTCATCATTTAGAGTTGTTTGAACATCCCACCACTAACATGGATAGGTATAATGATTGGTATAATAGGTAATGTCTTAAATCATTAAATTTTATGCATTTTTGGTAGTCTTACTCATTTATAAACTCTTGGAAGGAAGAAATCATTGTCTATAGTCTAAAAAACTCCATTTGTAGTCACCCTTCACACTTGGCCTCAAAAATGCCTTTAAGTTTCCATGAAAATACATGGGAGGGAGTAAATTACACTTTTAAATGCTATACATGGCCTTGGAATTCTTAGGTACACCTTAAAAAGGCTCATAATTAGAGTTTTCACCCTTCTCACCCTTGTGTTCACTATGCCAGTTTAATTGGCTGAAACGAATGCAACTGTTTGAGCACTTACAAGTTTTTTCCTAGAATAAAATGTCCATAAGTATTTATTATAGGTCCTAATATCCCACCCAAAATTTATATCACTTTCAAAATACTCCTATAGCCTATAAAACATAAAAAATGGTGAGAAAAACATTATTTTTCATGTTGTCTATACAATTAAGTATGACTCATTTGAATGGGGGGAAGCCTGAGTGAATATTCACCATGTTCCAATATCTTTTATTTCCAAACTATGTCTTTAGATAAGCTTTCCAATATAATTTTTTCCATCGGGTTCATTCAAGGGTTTTAGATAGTTTTATGCTCTAAACCATTATTCATAAATATTTCACTTTCAATTTATAAACCAATGCCATATATTGGTTTCCAAGGAAATTATCTAACTCATTTAAACTCCATTTTCTCCCATGTAGATCCTCCATGGAGATGTGAGCTCCAAAAGTTGCCTTATCAAGCTTGTTTTTCTAATTTTACATAAGGGTAAGTGGTTTTGAGATCAAATATGGCTCTAATGATAACTTATCTACACTCCAAAAGATCTCAAACCTATATTTTGACCTTAAAATCATACTTCAATCATCTAGATAGTCTACCAAGAGTCAGAATTGAAGATGGACTACCATTTGGCATAGGCCTTCTCAAAACCCAATAGGTTTATTAGGCACCTTGATGGATTTGGATGTTAGGACTAGTAACTCAAGGTTGTATTGGTGTATTATGCATATTTAAATCTTATTTTATCTCACAATACCACTACCTACCCTTTCAATCACTTTACCTTGTCAACTTCTTTCATTCACCAACTAGACCTAATATAAACCTTGTCTAGTTGGACTATGTGCAAAGGGAAAATGGTTAATTTGAGGATTATTAGCTATTTATATTTATTATTATCCATTATTTTCCTTCTATAAACCTCACTAGATGTTTATTGATGTTTTAAAAACTTCATGTCGAATCTCCTACCCATTCTACACTCATTAGGTCCCTTTAACAAATTATGATTTTCCTAAAATTGCTGACCTCTGAGACAAAATAGAGAGGTATATCCCTTATCCATTAGTAAAAATTATTGTTTTGGGATATTTTAAAATTTCTAATGACCATTTATACCAAAATGTTCATCTTACTCCATGTTTTGGATGGCTAACCCTCTCCAAATGCCCAAAGCCCTCAAAACCCTATTTTCCTACATTTTTTCTACAAATTCACTTAAGAGTAACTCTTCCAAGCCAAAACCATGTTTATATTCTTCATAAACATTCTTCCCACATTAAAATTGTGCTCATGGAGCTTTTGAAACCATATAAAACACTTTATGTATATGGACTCTTCATATTTGCTCATTGGGCAAAGGGGTGTTCTAGCCATTTGTACAGATTGTTATCTATTTGATAAGTAGGAAAATAATATGATAATTATAGTGAGGTATGGAGTTTGTTATGACACCTATTTTACCATAATGGATCATTTTTTATTCGTTTAAACTTTACTTTCACCTCTAGATAGTCTATGTCTCACTTACCCTTGATATATTGAACCTTATTCTGATTATGCATAAAGCTTGGGTCGTTGTACTTTCTTGATTTATTAATTATGGTAGTGTTTTAAGGTTGATATTACCATGATGAAAGTTTTATTATCTTTACTTATCTCTCCAACCCATCACACACTCCTCCACTTTGACTCAATCAAGACTATGTTTTTGCATAGGCTATGTTTTCTGTTAGAAATATCCCTATAGGTGAGGATTTCTCTTTGGACCTTGTTTTTAGTGTGGAAATATCCCTTGAACTCAACATGATCTCACACCATGTTAATTTAAATAACATTACTCCTTATGATCCTTCAAGATACCACCTTATACCAACTTCTTAAGTCACTTTTTAGGTTGAATATTCTGCCCATAACCCTACCTATAAGTTAATACAAGGGTTTTATCCATGTGGTCATGATATTCATAAGATCCTTTAAACACATTTTTATGTTACCTAATGTGTATTTAACTTTTCACTTACCTACAAGTTCCATTAAACTCAAAAATTGTGATTTCTTCCTTGATTGAGACACTTCTTCTTAAGACCCTATTGTAGGTTATTATTTAGTCTCAAAAGGGGTTTAGTTTGGGTGACTTGGTGAGTAAAATACCTTAATTTCACCTTTAAATACATAAAAATTGTGTCATATTAGATTCACCTTGAATGGGATAAACACCGCACAAAACATGCACAAACATTGTTCCTTCAGCCTACCTATTTGACCCCTCTATGTTACCATTTTCCATGACTGAGGGGTACCTATAGGTGTTAATGTGTTGCAAAGGGACATTTAATTAAAATTTATTATTTACTTACATTAATTTAATCTCATACTACTAGTTTAAAACCATTATTCACAACCATTTGCTTAATGTTTCTATTTAGGGTGACAAAAGGGTCATTTGTATCTACAGGCATGTAAACATCATTGAAGTGGTTTAGTGTGTTTTGGAGCATGTTTGAGGTCTCAAACAAAAGACTTTACCTCAGTTTGTAACCTTAATTATTTTCATGGATATATTTTATGCTAGGGTATATGAATTTCACTTATTTATATGTCTTATAACACCTTGTAAGCATGCTGTAGAAGACCCACCAAAACCCCTTGGAGATTTGTTTTGTTCTTTTAGGGATTTAATCCCAAACTCAGCCTTTTGATCTTTAAATTAGTTCCATGCCTCATATTTCCTTATATAAAATTTGAATATGTATGTAAAATATTTATTTATACCTCAATACCTCAATTATGTGTCACATTTATTTATCCCTTCTATACAACACTCTACCCCCTGCTCAACCACCTATGGGTGGGTGTTTTGGGAAGCAAACAGTGGACTGGGTGTGAACAACTAGAAACCATGAATTAAAATGAAGTTATTATGCTTTACCTTAGTAATTTAAATTAATATTTTTAAATTTTAAGATATTGGAACATATATCCACTTCTCATACATTATCATGATGTCATCAAGGGCCTGTAGCTGGATGTTTTGGGCAACTTAGGAAGGAAAAGTATGAAATATGGTAAAATGTCATGTTGAATAGCTTCAAAATAATTTAAAATATATTATAATTATCCAAATAAATTATATTCATCAATAAACACCTTTTAACCAACTAAAAAACACCTTTTTCAAACCTAAAAACACTTACATACATGTGAAAAGAGCAGACATAGGCATCAAGTGACTATTTAGCATGGCATATGAGCATATGATCAAGCCTACACCTCCTTATGCATAAAAAAGAACATAATTAAACTATTAAATTATAATATATTCCATTAAACCTATATTACCACTTCATAAATAGTATGGACAAGATTATGGATGAGACTACAACTAAAAATGTGCAAAGAATTAACAATGGAGGGAAACAAGCTTGGGAACAAACCAAGAGGTAACATGGTAAAATTTAAACATGAAATGAGGTTTTAAAATGAGAAATATTATTATGTAACACTATTTAATAGTCTAATGAGACACTTATAGGAGAACACACTTAGCAAACTTGAAGCATTTTAGTTGAAATTGCACCTGGTGACACCCTCTTGAAACTTCAACTAAATTACTCATCCAAACATTATGAAACTTGAAAAAAAGAATTTATACCATATAATAATGTATTAAACATAATTTTTATCCAACATCAGCAAATTTTTTGTATGGATTTGGTAGATAATGAGCAAAACCTATAGGGTGCATGAAACAGCTAGTAAAAGAGCATAGTCAACTTATTAGCGATGGTTCATAAATAAAATTTGATAATTTATCAATTTAATTATATTTGAATAAATTTATTTTATTTTAAAACAACCTCATAAAATTATTTTCCTTGAAACTACCTTTTCTATCCATACCAAGCAAAACCCTAAAGGTCACTTCAGTGTGTGTAAGAAACCCAAAAATGAGCAAAATGATTTTTGTTATAAAACAGCAATTCCAAATTGAATTAATCATGTATATGAGTTTTGGGAAGAATAATATGCCTCATAATATCCTCTTCCCTATGGTACACTTCCTAATAAGACCGTACAAGTGCCATTTTCTCTCTTTTTTAGTTGTTTCTATAATTTCAGTTAGGAAACCTACCATATTATGATTTTTATGAAATATTTGACACTAAAACTGACCTATTAGACGTTTTAAAATAAAATAAGACACATATGCACCTTAATAAATGTGCCACTTGCATTAATGACCCTTAAAAGCACATAAAATGACCCCAAATTGATAAATAGACTAATGTAACTAAGACCAAGGATAAAATTGCATTGAATAAAATAAAATGACATATAATAATCCCATGAAAATAGATTTATACCCATATATCATCTAATAAAACATGTTTTTACCTATAGGGTTACAAAAAGTAAAACTTGGTCAATAGTATGCTTGTTCTTACATACATCTAACATTACTATTAGGTTTAGTTTATCTACATGATAATGTCATGATTATTCATGTTACAATACTACTTAGATTTAAATATTTTGTCATAACATATTTTCACATAGAATTTTATTTTGAGTTAATTTTTTTTTTATACTTAGAAACTCACCTCAAAATAGGGAATGCACATATTGGTGTGTATTATATACTAATCCCACTCAATATAGTACACAAACAAACATAGACAAAACTTTGCAGTCCTCATATAGTGGATCATTGAACATTTTAAAAAAAACACTTAGAGAAGATGTTTAGACAATATTTATACAAATGGATAAGATCACTCACAATTACTGTCTAAACAAGGTGATATTATCATAAAGCTTATAAAATAGCAATTTATATACTTTATCATAATCTTAGGCAATCTAGAACAATTTGTAATAGGCTCACAGTATTAGTTCTTAGAATTTACTCAAATTTTGTCATAGATTTATTGAGTTTGGGGGCATCATGCATGATAAGTGTTACAAGTTTATATATATATGTTTTTTTCTCATAATTTTGGTTGTTATTAATTAGTATCAAAATCTATATACACTAGATATTATATTTAGGGAATGTGCACAACACACGGCTTCCTCCTTACTCACTTTCTCACATTTTCTTAGATGGAATGATAACAAATGTCATTCTCCATGCTATATACATTTAAATAATATTATAAAAACTATTTTAACCATTTTTGTACTAGTTTTATTCTAGTTTCACAATAGAAATGAGCCTTATTCCATCTCTAGTGGTTGGTTCACCCCTTTTGCATGAGTTTTACACCAAAATACTCTATTCAGAATCATATAGGGATTCCAAGTCACTTCAAAACTGTGGGTATGAAATGGTGGAGTTAAACATACCTTGAGTTATTAAACACACTTTAATAATCAATAAGGATTATGTCATGAATAGTCTAATCTAAGTTTTTAAATGGAAATTAAATCTCCAAGGGGCCTACCCTCTACAGTCACCAATTTTACACCAGGAAGCATAATGGTTCACATACCTAATCAGATGTATTCCTTCCTTATTATTAGATATATAAGTTTTATCTTTAATTCTTGATTTTCATATTAATGACTAATTTTATACATGTTTCATTGTAGGTTTTCATGAATCATAGTTTATTGTTGTGGCCTGCATTCAAGATGAGTTCACAGGTAAGTTCATGTACGCACTTTTTCTTTTTACTCTAGTAATTTCACTCATTGAAATAATAATAGATAAAATGGGGGAATGTAGACACACAAATTTACATTCAAGATAAAATTTTACACTTATGATCACCCTTTTAACACACTTATCCCATGACCTTTCAACCACTTTCCTTCACATTCTATGTAGATGACTCATTCTTCCAAGCTAGTATATGAACATAGAATACATCTATTCAACTTTATCATTATCCTAGGCTCATGATAAAATTTATTCATACCCTCATCTTATAATTTACTACCCTTAGGATAAGATTACCCTACCTAGACAATAACACATCTTGATATGACCTGCTCCTACCAACAATGTCATCTATAGCCATTTTTTCAAAAATTCAAAAGTTACATAAGGGATGACCTAAAATTTTATTGATCCCCATTTTAATGAATTAAAATTATCACTAAATAAAAAAAATTCAAACAATTTTTCACATAAGAGGATTCTACACAAAAAACATCATAATTCTAATTGCACATTGATAAAAAAAATCCCTATTTTTCCCAATTATGATTACATACAACCATAGTAGCCTTGAGCTAAAGTCTGAGTACACCTCCAAGGTTAGAGGCCAAGATTTAAGGACCTAATAAAACCAATATTACACCACTATCTATACTTTTGAACCAATTTCACACACACCATCATAGCATGGGAGAACTACATGGAGTTTGATCACTCTTTGGAGTATTAGTATGTAGGCAATGCTCAACACAAGTGGTGTTGAGGTCAATCATAAATTAAACTAATAAACCCTTTCTATTCCATAATTTCATTATTCTACATACTGGTCTCCATATATGATTGGAAAATCTCTCATAGTCTATAGAACACACATGCAAAGGTGAACACAACCTATTAGTTTTAGATATCTTTTATCTTCTGGACAAGGTTACCCTATTTAGATAGTATCACCCCACACTATTATTCAGTTCCACTATTATTATCTTGGATGCCTACCAAATCATGTTCCAAGTTCACACTCATCTAATAAGACATGTATCATTCTAATGATCTATCAATAGTTTGCATCTTAATTTTATAGCTAATTTTATATTTTACATATTTAATATATTTCTAGATTTAAGAAGTTCAAAATAAGTTTGGGTCATTTATTTAATATTTTTATCATTTTAAAGTTGTGAAAAAACTTTTCATATCTAGGTAACTAATCTATTAGTTTTCTAAAATTTGATAAAATATTAGTATGGACCTCCAAGGAGGGAAATTAGCTAACAACATTTTGAATAAAGGTGGAAATTATAGTAGAAGAATCCATATGATAATAGTTAGGATTTTAAGGGTATTTAGAAATATTAAATATAAAAAACCATAGAATAATAATGGGTAAAAATGAAAGGATACCCATTAAAATCAAAGGGAGAATAATTGAGTAAGAAATATGTCTGAAATTTGAAACCCTATTAGGATGAAATCCTAAGGGAAAACATAGGGATTTACACTAGTTGATATGTGTACTAGTTTAGTAATATGTTTTAATATAATTTAGATTAATGTGTAAGATTAATCTTTAGATATAATTTTGAAATATAATTCATAGATTGAGATATGAAATTGAAGTATACATATAAATGAAAAAGACTTGGACTGATTCTTCTGATTTGATAAGTGCCATATGATAAATTTTAATAAAAGGATGAATACTTACCTTTTTGGGTGACTATCTGATTGTGTTTATATTCTAAAAGTGAAAATCAAGGATAATTAAACCTATGGTTCATTTAATTTTGGAACTAATTCAATGTATGAACTAGGTTCATTTTACATGACCAGATTAATATTTCTAGTTGATACTGACATACTATTTAGTACTAAACATTACTATTTAGTACTAAAATTTATAGAACTAGGTCATATTACCTATATGGTCACCTAAAACTCTATTTGTTTGTTCTATGTTTATGATCCCAAATTGAGGGTTATTTGCATAACTCCAAAAATTAATCTCCTTTACCTTAAAATCCTAGGTGTGCTTGTGATGGATGGGAACATGTAAAAATGGGGATAATGGGTTGATATGACCTAATCAAATACATATAATGATTGACCACTTCCTTCTTATATAATTATCCAAGGAGGGAAATAAAACCACCTGTAGTTCTCCCACCTAGTGTTATTATACAATTATGCTCATTTACTACATGTATGCAACTAATGATGTGGCTTTTGATATTTGAAAATGATTGATTTGACTTAGAATTTAAGTGCTTCAGACTTGGATTGTGACTGATCCTAGTGATAGGTTTTTAAATTTGGAATAATAGGTCATATTTTCTCATGTAATAGTGTATAAAGGTATATCAGACAAGTGACAAGTTCATTTTGAGTGAGACCTTGATTTGTTTATTATGGATCCAGTTAAATAATTTCTCATAACTTTGAGATGTTGGGATAATGGGCCAACCATATGGATGGGTTTGATTATAGAATATAGTCATTTATATGAGAAATGTTGTACCTACCATATTAGGTTAGTATCTACTAGTGATATTGATCGTATTTAGTAGGACTGACCCAATCATAGGCAGACTAAACTAAGATTTTAGAGATGTGTGTGGAAGATACATATTAGGTTTGAAATAGGTAGTGATATTATTATGTGTGTAACAACAAAATGGAAGGTTTGACTCACAAGATAACATGAAAGTGTGAGAGAATGGTGGATTATGAACTTTTTTGAGTGCTCAATTCATCCATGGTAAATATGTGTCAAGATTGTCATTGTCAAATATCAAATACCATATTTTAGTATATATAAGAGGCATGTTTTTACAATTAAAAAAATTTAAAGAGTTTATGATATTGTGCACACACATTATTTATTTTATATGTTATATGTTTCTATTAACTTAGTGCACATATATGACCACGGGTCATCTAATTTTGCCTAAAATTTCAAAGTGTGACATTTTTCATGCATATATAATTATGTAATTTATTATTTTTTTGTGTTTTTACATATAATTTTATTGATAAATCCCTTAATTAAATGCATTATTATAAATATAATTGATTTGAGAAGCATATATAAATGACATTCAGTTTTCCTTATTTCATTTTCATAAATCATTAACTGATTAACCAATTATCATTTTATGGTGATAATATGTTATATGAAATATTTTGATGGTGGGTGTCATTTATTAAATAAGGGTTTATTTGGAGTGAACTAGTAATATTTGAGCACCATTACTTATTTTTAGTTTATTAAATATAATTATTTATGAAAATAAGATCAAACAATACAAAAATAAAGTGTGATTTGATAGTTTAAGTGGGAATCACACATACATGATCACCATATAAGGCATTATTTATTAATACAATGTGATTTGAGGCTAGATTGGCCCCAATTTCATCATTGAACCAATTGGTCGATTGGTTTAATTTGGGAAAACTAGATCCCCTTAAACATAAATATGATTATAAGATGTGATGTAATCACAAATTAAATAAATTAGTTAATTGGTTTAATTAGTGATGTGATTTGGAATAAATTAAGCACTATGTTCACCTAATCATAAGTATAAGATTTGATTTGGGGTTCTATTGACCCTAGTTGCATTATTGATTGAACCAATTAGTAGATTGGCTTAATGAGAGGCATATTTTGGGTCAATTAGAGCCTTGCGAACCTAATCGAGACTTTGGAAGATGTTATTAGGGCTCAATTATCCTTAATGTATACATTTATTGAACCAAATAGATTATTTGGTGTAATCATAGAGGCATCTTAGGCCAATTTGAGCCCATTTAACTTGATTCCAACTGTAAGATGTGACTTAGAGCTCAATTGGCCCTAAACTCATCATTGATTGAGAAAATTAGTGGATTGGTTGATTTGATAATATAATTTGGGCTAATTATAGCCTTGAAAATTTAATTATGATTATATGATGTGATTTAGGGCTAAATTGGTCATAATCTAATCATAGATTCAACAAATTAATTAATTGGTATAATCAATGATATGATTTATGCCAAACTAAGTCTAATTTTAACCTAATTATAACTATATGATGTGATTTGGGGTTGTGTCTGCAAAATTAAATCATTTGGTGAACTAATTAGTTGATTGGTTCAATTAGGAGTATAATTTGGGCCAATTGGAGCTCTATGGACCTAATTACAACTAAATAGGATGTGGTTTGGGTCTCAATTAACCTTATTGTCTTAATTTATTGAATAAATAGTTGTTTTGGTTCAATCATAGAGATAACTTAAGCTAATTTTATCTCCTTTAACCTAATTGTGAGTATAAGATGTGATTTGGGGCTAAATTGGCCCCAATTTCATCACTAATTAAACCAATTAGTAGATTGGTTCAATTTGGTATGTAATATGGGTGAATTAAATACATGTGAACACAATTTAAAATGTAAGATGTGATTTGGGGCTCAATATTCTTTAAATTCATAAAACATTGAGTGAAATAGAGAATTGATGTAATCCAGGATGTGATTTTGGCTAAATTGAGCCCCACATTCTACTAATTATGACTATAAGATGTGAATTTGGGTTTAATTGGATTGAATTGCATCATTGATTAAACTAATTAATTAGTTGGTTTGATTATGGGTACAATTTCAGCTAATTAGAACCCCATGAACATAATTAAAACTATGTAAGATGTGATTTGAGGCTTTGTTAGCCTATATGTCTTAATTGATTGAACTAAATAATAAATTTGGTTAAATCATGAAGGTAAATTTAGGAAAATTTGATCTCTTTCAAATTAATTATGGCTATAAAATGTGATTCTGGGCTCAATTATCCCCAATTAGGGGATTAGTTTAATTAAAAACATAAATTTGGTTTAATGGAGTCCTATTAATATAATTGTGACTATAGGATGTGATTTTGGGATCAATTGGCCATAATTTCATCACACATTGAAAGAATTAGCCAATAAGTGCAATTAGTGATTTAATTTAGGATAAGTTGAGTCATACATTTATGTAATTATAATATAAGATGTGATTTGGGGCTCCAATTGGCCCTAGTTACATCACTGATTGAACTAATTAGTTGATTGGTTTAATTAAGTGTGTGATTTGGGGCTAATTGGAGCCTCGTGGACCTAATTGTGACTATATATGATGTGATTTGGTGCTTAATTGGCTCATATATCTTCATTAATTGAACCAAATAGTTAATTGGATCATTCACAAAGGAAACTTAGGCCAATTTGAGCCCCTTCAACCTTATTGTGATAATAAGATGTGATTTTGGGATGAATTGGCTATAATTTCATTAATTATTTGACCAATTAGTTAACTAGTTTAGTTTGAGATGTAATTTGTCCTTGTCAACACTCAAATCTGGTTATGAATACTTGATAATATTATTTTTGGACCAAAGTTACTTTAATTGACTTGATAACTTAAATTGGTCATATTTATCCATCACACTCTATCATAAGTACTTGTACAAACTCATACATTCTAAGTTGTTAATTTACACTTGTAGAATTACTCTTAACAACTAAATGCATATCTTATCATATATATAAATATTTTTAATCCTTGAGATCAAATGTTACCCTTTTAGGACTGAAATGACATGTATTAGTTAGGATTGATAGTCAAACTTGACCTTATGGGTTGATCCCATCCTTTACTCGATAATGAATATTTTTCAAATTTATACCATCCTTGATAGGTTAGTTCATATTTTTAGGATATATATCATGAGGTTTTACCCTTTTGGATTTCTATAAAAAAATATCTAAGTCACTTATTCTACCACTTGGAAACTCTACTATTGAATCAAACTTATCTATTTCACATTGAGAAAAGCTTCCATATTGTTCCAAAAATAATGAAAACTCTATTATAGTTAAACACACACTATCAGATCTAATTTGATCAATTTCAATAATCTCAATGTCACACATAATCAATTTATAGGCAAAAAACATCTAAGTCTTCTTGTGTTTTTCATAGTTAGATTATTTCATTCATTCAAGCCTCGTCCATTTCAATAATTTTACTTTAATTATAATAGTTACAAGTCATTTACAAAATTTACTACCTTTATATTCATTCTATCTAAATTAGAGTTAATACACCAATTAATTACAAATTATGATAAAACATTTGATGAACATGAATATCTTATTAGAGAATTGCTTTGAATTTTTTTCTTAGGGTTCACAAAAATTATTGAACATTTGACACAAAGTTTTTAATTTTGACCTTGGATTTAATATCTAAAATTAAAAAAAATTCAACCTTGGATTCAATATTTGACATTGAAATTAGTTTATTTTGACCTTAATGTTGAAATTTTTTGTTATTAATGTCAAAGTCAAGGTTGATTTCATTGATATCAAAATGCATCTAGTAAATGTGCATGATGAGTGGAATATGATAAGGTAGCCATGGTTTGAAAGAGAAATTGAAGGCAAAAAAATGTATATCTATTGAGAGAGAATTTGAAGGCAACCTAATGATTATTTTGAAGAATATAAGGCATATGATCAAGGTTTTGAAGCGTAAAGGAATGTGCCAAAGATAGTTTTCAAGCCTCAAGATCTTGATAAGCCTAGTCATGTTATTAATCTTTCAATGAAGAGATCCTATGAGTATGTATGAGGCTAGTAGACTTGTGAGATGGATACACATAGGCATTAGGTGGATGGTTGATATTTTTTAAGAATTCATATAAGGAATTGGAGTTCTTAGGAGAGCTTTAAGATGATTTTACAAGGGTAGAACCTACAAGACTAAGCATGCATATAGACTAATTCTAGACTCTAACTGACCTAATAAGCTGCCATGAAGTTTTGTCAAGACCTATGAAGGATGAAAAGTAGTTTTATATCATGGTATGAGGTTTTTTTCCATGAGAGTGAGTTTTAGAGTGCATTTACAGTGGTAAGAAGGTCAATTTTAGGGCCTAGAGTGACTTTCATGTCAAAGCCTAATGAGCAGAGAGATAGAGAGTGTCCTAATGAGGGGTCATGTTTAGTTTCCAAAGAAACTATGCTCACATGATAATTTTCATAAGTTTGAGAGGTTATCTCAAGCATGTGAATGAAAGTTTAGGTCAAATTTTGAAATAAAAATCATGACAAAATTGATTTAAGGTCTCTTGAGTACTAGAATGAGGTGTTACACACTTGAGAAGGACTTTATTATGCTCATTAGCATGTGTAAAATTTTACTGATATACTAATAAGTTAATTTTTAAGTTGGTTAAGGGTCTTAGCTAAAATTTACAAGAATTAGTTTTTGGTTTAAGGTCTTAAGATTTATGAATGATCCTTAAGACTTTAAGGTGGTTTAAACCTCTCTAACCTTAACTATGACTTGATATGGAATATATTTATGTAAATGGATCATAATGTATTGGATGAACTATTTTTATTATTTTGTAATGTATAGGAATCTCCTAGGTACCTCCAACTGGCATTGGTCTATCAGATGAGTGAGTGGACCCTATAGGAAAATATATGTTTCTCAAAACTTTGTTATAACAGCTAGAGTTGACCAAGTCAAAGTTTCTAAGTAGATGGAGGTTGAATATTGAAACTTATTTATTATTACCATGGTGTGTTTTTATAATGTTACATACTTAAAATATTCTAAACTAGTTATGGAAGTTGACCTATCACTAAAAAGGCCTAGTGAAGAGGATAATGAAAAAAATAGGTAGAAGTGGGAATGAGATTAGGGATGTATTACCATGGATTAGGTATGGATCCAATTGTATAATTTTTTTTATAAATAAATATAACACATATAAATATTGTATATAATATTTTTAAGTTAGTAGATATGTTGAAGACATTACTCACAAGTTGACCTATCTTGTGTAGATGAGTGAATGAAGGTGTAAGATTTTGAGATTGGTATGCAAGACCAAAGTTGTAACTTTATCATAGTAAATATATATATAATAGTTAAATAATTATATAATATGATCATAAACATGAAATAAGAGTCCAAAAAATTTCCCACATAGGTGTTAAAATTCATAATCACCATGATTGGTCCTCAAGGTAGAATGGCAGTTTTGAGTAAATGGGAGTGATGAGTTGGAGGCTCTCTATACTTAGCTGAAGAATCCAATGAATATGATGTTTTTTAGATATAAAATTTTATATTAATAATTTAAATAATATTTTAAATCAATTAAATTATTTGAAGTGGTAAAGCTAAAGTAAACGAGTTCATAATTGACTACAAATACTAAAGATAAGAGATTGGTCCACAAGAGTAATATTTGGAATTTTAAATTTAAATATTTAGATTTGAGAGTGATATATAGATGTTAAATAATATATTTAATTATTTTTAAGTGGTATTAAATATTAATTTATGGATTAAATCTCAAATCTTTATGACTGTGTTTTGAGATTAATTGGTAGTTCTATGTAAGCTACTTATAAAGAAAGGTTTAAGCACTTTTACCCTAACTTGAGAGGTATAATTCATATATTTATGAATTTTAGTTCATAATTATTATATATTTTTTATATTATTCTTTGTAAAAATTGTGTTTTATCTTCAATTATTGTTGACAAACTTTCTAGGTATACACAGGCCTAAAATGAACTATTATAATGATGAGCTCCAAGTAGTGATTTGTGATAAAAAGTGTTATAGTGCCTAAATGAGTATATCAAGGGTATATTGGGATGGAATATGTGTCTATTTTTTTATTTTTTTTAAATTTTTTCCAAAATAATCAAATTATAATGTGTGATAATTAGGCCTAATAGGATTAGGTCTCTTTGAGACCTAAAAAAGGAGATAAGGGCTATTTGAGAAAGGGAAAAAATAAAATTACTAAAATCACATTTAATCCATGGATAAAATATGTTATGATATTAATTATATGGCCTAAATAAATATTTTAAGATTTATTATATGAATAATAAGAATATGAATAAGAAACTTGTATATATACTAGGCATTTTTAGGTCTAAAATATATAATAGAATGTGTAGGTGTGAAGTGAAGAAGAAGAGGGTTGTATGAGATTAAAGAAGTAGTGGAACATATAAAATAAATTATATAAAGTAATTATAGACATCTACAGTGTTTCATGAGTGATTCCATGACTATTTCAAAATAATAGAAGGGTTATTTCAATTGAAGAAGGTAAATAACAGTTTTGCTTGTGTGAGAGGCAAATTTGAGTGGGATAGAGAAAAATAGGACCATCATAAGTTGTGAGATGTAAAAAATTTTAAGGTGGAAAATTTTATAGTGTTGATTAAGTGGGTTTTTCTCCTAGCAATTTGGTACTTGCTAAAGTCAATTTGGTTCTTGATAAATCTAGGGGTTGGTGTTCCTTGTTGGGTTAGTGCTTAACTAAATTTGATTCATGGTGTTATAGGTAAATTTGTCTAAATTGAATTTTATTGGGTTTTATTACCATTTATTTTTCCAACATATACTTTGTGTTTATGTGTTTCATGGTATTATGGATTGATGTCTATGCTTGCTACGATGCATATGCTTGTATAATTGATCTATGTTTGCTTAAGTAATTTTATTGAAGAAAGTTTTGAAGACTGATTCACCCCCCCCATATCAATCATTTGTATTTCAACATTTGTTATTATATCTTGGTCCTTTTAAGTAGATCTAAATTCCTAAAGGAAGATCTTAGAAGATATAATGGCTAGTCAACAAGCTCAAGGTGGTTTATCTACCAGTAAGGCTCCATTGTTTAATAGATTTAAATATGACTTTTAGAGTGTTATATTGAAGATATATTTGATGTCACAAGGACATGATATTTGGTAGTTAGTTATAGATAGTTATAATTCTCCTCCTATTCCACTAACATATGCAATAGGTAAGAAGGCTAGTGAAAACAACTCCAAGGCAATGAATTCCATTCTTTGTAGCCTATCAAAGGTAGAGATAGTGAAGGTAATTCATTATGATTCATCCAAATAAATATGGAACAAATTAAAGACCATATATGAATTTTATACCAAGGTAAATAAGGCCAAGTTACAAACCCATAAAACATAGTTTTAAATCTTGAAAATGAATGAAGATGAAACCATTACATCTTACCTATTGAATGTTGATGAAGTTGTCAATATAATTAGAGGATTGGGTGAAGAAGTTAAGGAATCCAATGTTGTTCAAAAGGTGTTAAGATCACTAACTCCTAAATTTAACTTGAAGGTATTTGTAGTAGAAGAGATGCAAGATCTAGAAAAGCTAGAGATGGATGGAATTCATGGAATCTTGAGTGCATATGAGATGAGAACCAATGAAGGGAGACCTCCCAAAAAATAATCATATTTCAAAGTTGAGAATAAGTCAAAATATAATAAGGTCAAGGATGAGGAATGCTCAGATGTTGATGATGACTAACTGATAACTATGTTTAAAAGGAAGTTAATATTTTTATTTGGTAAGTATAGAGGCAAGTTACCATTCAAATGCTTCAACTATGATAAGAATGGTCACTTTGAATCTAAATTCCCAAATAATGATAAGTTTAAGCATGATGAGGATCATGATGAACATCATGAAGATGACAATAAGACCTTTAATCTTATAAAAACAAGGAGTTCAAAAATTATGAAGTCAAAAAAAGAAATTTCAAGAATAAGAAAAGATTATACACTAAGGGAGAGGATCCTTCTAATGTAAGTGACTCAAGTGAGTCTGATAGTAATAATGGTAGTCATGAACATGAACATGAAAATAATAATACCTTGTTTATGTCCATATAATTAGACAATGAGGTTTGTTCAAGTGGGAAAGGAATTATGGTTGATGTGGAATCAAATAAAGAAGAAGTTTAAGTAGATATTGAGGTATAATTGGTAAGTGAGATTGAGGAATTAAATTTTCAAAAGAAAAATAATCAAAAACTAAGAGCACTTGTTAAGGACTATGAAGAGTAAACTAGATTGTTTGAGGAAAGATTGAATAACACTTCTAAGGAATATTATGATATCATCAATAAAGTTGAGGCACAAATTAATGTAGTAAATTCAAGTCTAAAAGCTAAAGAGAAAGAGTGTATCAGGTATGAAACTAAATTAGAATCCTTGAAAATTTAGATAAATCAATCATCAAGTAAGGTGAGGAAATTTTTGAAGTTTTAGAAGAGAATTGAGGCATTAGATGACATCTTAAGTTATCAAAAGTCTATAAGTGACAAAATAGGTATTGGGTTCAAATAAGATCAAAATGAGGTACCCAAAGTTAAGTAAAATACTATTAAACACAATAAGGTCAACATGAAAAGACCTATCAATTATCCAAATGTAATAAGGTATGCCAATTCTTTCAATTGTTACTAGTTTATGTGTAATAAGTTTGGGCATAGTGTAAGAGAATGTAGAAGACCCTCAAAAAGAAAGAGTATTCATGGGACTATGGAAGGAGTCAAAACTAACATCAGTCAAAAGGTATGTATAAGGTGGTTTGATATAATTACCATGGTGTAGGACACATTGCAAGATTATGTCTTAACAAGGTTAGAAGTTCATCAAATCAAAATAGGAGGTTTGAAGCCCTAAAATGTAGAAAAAAGACAAATGAATGTGTGGAGACCAAAGATAATCAAGGTAAGTCATGATCAATGTATAATCCCAAGAGGAATGTTTTATATGGCATAACATGCTTTAGATGAGAGATCAATTCAAGAATGTTCATTATCATCTCAGATTGTTGATCTCACGGATGATGAAGTCAAGCCTATAGTACCAATCAAGTCTAAAAGGATATTGAAGGACATTTAGTCTAGTGAGAGCATAGATATATAGGAATATATTAAAATTGATTTATTTTAATGATTTTTGGAAAGAGGTGACTCCATTAGGATTCATAGAGACACTATTATATCATTATAATCATGATAAGTGCTTGGTTTGAGTGGGAGCTATTAAAATTGATCATAAGCTCCAAGTATAATGATAATAAGAATTAGCTGAGTGGTCTTGAGTTTTATTTCATCTAATTTAAGTATGCATAGATCAAGGGTTATAATGTTACTATGATACTTCATAACCTACATTGCAAGAATGTGTGGTTTTATATGGAAGTTTGTGGAAGATCCTTTGTCATTAATGTTAAAGGGGGAGAAAGTTCAAGAAGGGAGTTTTAATCAATTTGGGGGAGATGAGAATGATTATATTAAAGAATTTTTAACCATTAATGATAAAGTCGGATTTTTTTTAGAAGTGTTGGCATTGATGTCAAAATCCATCTAGTAACAATGCATGATGAGTGGACTATGATAAGGTAGCCATGGTTTGAAAGATAATTTGAAGGTAACCAAATGTCTCTCTATTGAGAGATAGTTTGAAGTCAAATTGATGATTATTTTTTAGCATGTAAGACATATGATCAAGGTATTGAAGCATAAAAGAATGTGTCAAGGCTATTTGTCAATCCTCAAGAGCTTTAAAATCCTAGTCATGTCATTAATCATTACATGAAGAGACCCTATGAGAATGTATGAGGATGGAAGGATGGTGAGATGGATACACATAGGCATTAAGTGGATGGTTGAGATTTTTTAAGCATTAATATGAGGCATTGGATCTCTTAGAAGAGCTTCACGATGAGTTTACAGGGGTAGAACCTATAAGACTAAGCATGCATATAGACCAATTCTAGACTCTGACTGATCTATTAAAGCGCCATGAAGTCTTGTCAATACCTATGAAGGATGAAATTACTATTTGATTATAGTATGAGGTTTTTTGGCATGAGAGTGAGTTTTAGAATGAATCTATAGTGGTAGGAAGGCCAATTTTAGGGCTTAGAGTGACTTGAAAATTAAGGCTAAATGAGAAGAGAGAGAGAGAGAGTGGCCTAATGAGGGTCCATTTTCAATATCCAAAATAACTTTTCTCTTACAAGAATTTTTAGAGGTGTGAGACGTTTTCTCAAGCATGTGCATGAAATTTTAAGTCAAAGTTTGAAATAAAAAGCATGAAAAAGTGGATTTAAGGTCTTTTGAGTACTAGAATGAGGTATTACAAACTTAGGAAGGAATTTATTGTGCTCTTTGGCATGTTAAAACTTTGAATTATATCTTAAGAAGTTCATGGAAGTTTGGGAAGGGTCCTAGATCACATTTACAAGCATTGGTTTCTAGTTTAAAGGCCTAAGCTTTATGAATGATCATTAAGACTTTAAGGTGGTTTAAACCTCTCTAAAACCCTAACTGTGAGTTGATATGGAATATATTGATGTAAATGACTTATAATGGATTTCATGACCTAGTTTTATGATTTTATCAGGTATAAGACTCTCCCAAGTACCTCCAAGTGGCATTGGTTTGTCAGATGAGTGAGTGGACCCTACATGAAAAGACATGTTTCTAAAACATTTTCTATAACAGATAGAGTTGACCAAATAAAAGTTGATAAGTAGATATAGATTTAATATTGAGAATTATTTCTTATGCCCATGGTGTTTTCTAAGTAGGTTTTAGACTTCAGATATGCTAAACTGATCATGGAAGTTGATATATCGCTAAAGAGGCCTAATGAGGAAGATGGTGAGAAAAATAGATAGAAGTGGGAATGTGATTAGGGATGTGTTTCTATGGATTATGGATAGATACAATTTCATAAGGTTGCTTATGAATACCTATAACATATTTATATATTGTATATAAGATTTGGAAGTTAGTATATATGTTGAAGGCATTTCTCACAAGTTGACATGTCTTGGGTAGATGAGACAGTAAAGGTGTAAGATTGTGAGATTACTCTGAAAATATAAAGTTGTTATTTTACCATAGTAAATATCTATCCAATATCTACCTATGATATCATAGGATCATTCACATACAACAATAGTCCCCAAAACTTCCCACACATGTGCTAATAGTCATAATCACCATGATTAGTCCTCAAGGTAAAATGGTAGTTCTAAGTAAACAAGTGGGAGTGATGAGTTGGAGGCTCTCTACACTTAAATGAAGCATAAAATTAATATGATGTTATTTTTTATTTTATTAATTTAATATTTATTGTTTAATTAATCTTTAAAATTAGTGAAATTATTTGAAGTGGTAAATCTAAAGCAAGTAAACTAGTTCATAATTAACTGTGTATACTAAAGATAGGAGATTGGTCTGCAAGACCAATATCTAGTATTTGACCTTGAAATATTTGAAATTTAGAGTTATATAGAGATGTAAAATAATATATTAAAGGATTTAAAAGAGGTATCAATTATTCCTTCAAAGATTAAAGCTCAAATATTCATGACTGTGTTTTGAGACCAATTGGTAGTTCTGTGTAAGCTACTTACAAAGAAGGGTTTAAGCACTTTTACCCTAAGTTGAGAGGTACAATGCATATAAGTATGACTCTAATATCATAATTAATATATTTATATATATTTTTAATATATTTTTCTCTAAAATTTTTGTTTTACCTTCAATTTTTGGTGACATACTTTCTAGGTATACACAGGCCTAAAATAAACTATTCTAATGATGAGATCCAAGTAGTGATTTGAGATAAAAAGTGTTATAAAGGATAGATGAGTTTATCAGGGGTCTATTGGGATATAAAATTATTTTTATAAACCATTAATAGTGTTTAAATTTTATCCAAAATAATCAAATGATAATGTGTGTTAATTAGGCCTAATAGGATTAGGTCTTCATGAGACCTAAAAAAGGAGATAAGGCCTGTTTGAGAAAGGTAAAAATTAAAAGAAATAAAATAATACAAGATGTTATAAGATTCATTCCATGGATGACCTAAATATTTTAATAGTGCTTGATGGAATAATAATAATATGAATAAGAAACTTGTATATATAGTAGGCATTTTTAGGCCTAAAATATATAGCAAAGTGTGTAGGTGTGAAGTGATGAAGAAGAGGGTTATGTGAGATTAAATAGGTCATGAAACATATCAAATAAATTATATCAACCGTTTATATACATATATATGGTTTCATGAGTGATTATATAAATAGTTCAAAGCAATAGAAGGGATATTTGAAGTGAAGAAGGTAAATAACAATTTTTCTTATGTGAGAGGCAAATTTGAGTGTGATAGAGAAAAAGAGGACCACCATAAATTGAGAGATGGAAAAAATATTAAGGTGGAAAATTTCAAAGTGTTGATTAAGTGAGTGATTTATTAGAAAGGGGGTTGTATCCTCCTGCTAAGTTGGTGCTTGATAAATCTATGGGTTGGTGTTCCTTGTTGGGTTGTTGATCAACTAAATTTGATTCATGGTATTATATGAGTTGTCCAAGTTGTGTTTAAGTGGCTTTGTTCCCTTTGAGTTTTTACCACATATACTTTATGTTCATGTGTTTGATGTTATTGTGGATTGATGCCTATACTTGTTAAGATGTACATTCTTATCTAATTGATCTATGTTTGCTTAAGTAAGTTTATTGAAGAAAGTTTTTAATATTGATGCACCCTCCCCCCAAGTCATTTTTCTTCCAAAACTTGGATTTGATATCTAAAATTGAAAGAAACTTTTTTTATCTTATATTTCAAATGAATTTACAAATATCTATTTTCATAGAAAATCATCTTTATAAGATCTAAATTTTAGCATTCTATTACTTTATTCTCAATTTGAAAAGAATATATGGATATATTGGATGAACATTTTTCTCTTCAATATTTCTTATTTTTAAATACACATTTTCTTCCCCTAATTAGGAACATTTTAACATTCATGTAATAAAATGAATTAAATCACGTGCTAAGCTATAACCAATATTAAAACAATGTTTTATAAATTTAAGTATGTTATATGCATACTTTTAGGATGTTATAAAGCTCACTCTAAACCCTTAATTCTTACTCATTTTTTATTATTTCAACATTTAATAAGATGTTTTACCACTTACTACTAGATGATAAAAGTCATGTATAAATATTTTCATTGCTCCTCTTCATAGACCTTAACGTCTTAAAATATACCATCCCACTCCCATTATTAACTAAAAAATTTTAGTGGATTGCATGGTCCATGATATTAACACCATAATAGGTAGGTCACCACATCATGGAATAAATCAACATGTTCCTCCTCAACCCCATCCATATTATTATTTGGTTTAAATTGGGATTTAATTTAGACAAATTAGAGTTTCATGAATGTAATTATGATTATAGTATGTGATTTTGGGATTAATTACCCCTATCTACATCTTATATTAAATAAAGTATTAAATTGGTGTAGTTGGTGATGTAATTTGGGCCAAATTGAGTGTCATGTTCATCTAATTGTGACTATAGGATGCAATTTGGGTCTCAATTTTCCACAATTGCATCATTTTTTGAACTAATTAGTTGATTGGTTCAATCCAAGGCATAATTAGGCTAATCAAATCCATTTAAACCTAATTAAAAATATCTAAGATGTGAAGTGGGGATAAATTGGCCCTAATTTATTCATTGATTGAGCCAAATAGCCAATTTGGTTTATTAATGGATGAAACTTAGACCAATTTGAACCCCTTCAACCTAATAACTATAAGACGTGATTTGGGGATCAATTTAACTTAATTTTAGGATTTATTAAACAAAATAGTGGGTTGGATCAATAAAAGACAAAATTTTGTCCAATTAGAACCCCATGAATGTAATTATGACTATATGGTGTGATTTTGGGCTTAATTGGCCATTATTTCAATACAAGTTGAGTGAATTAGTCAATTGATGAAAATAATAATGTGATTTAAGATAAAATGAGCCCTATGTTCACCTAATTTTGACTAAAACATATATTTTTGGAATCTACCAACCATAAATACACACTAATTAAACTATATTACTATTAGATAAATTAGGGGCACAATTTAGGCTAGTTAGAGCCCCCAATTCTTAATTATGGCCATATAAGATGTGATTTGGGGATCAATTGGTCCTAATGTCTTCATATATTTAACCAAATAATTTTTTTCACTCAATAACATAGGTAATTTATGAAGATTCAAGCCCTTTAAACTTAATTTTAACTATAATATGTGATTTGGGGTTCAATTAGCCCCAATTGCATCATTGATTTAACTAGTTAATGGATTAGTTTAATCAATATCTAATTTAGGCCAATTAGAGCCCCATGAATTTAATTTCAATTATAATATGTGATTTATGTCTCAATAAACCCTAATTTCATCACATATTGAGTAAATTAGTTAATTAGTGTAATCAGTGATGCAATTTAGGCCAAATTGAGTCCCATGTTCACCTAATTATGACTATAAATATGATTAAATATCAATTGGCCCCATGATCATTGATTGAACAAATTAATCAATTATCTCAATTATTATGTAATTTTGACCAATTAGAGCCTCAAAAACCTAACTGTGGCTATCTATGATGTGATTTGAGGTATTTGGCCCCAATTTCATCACAAATTGAGGGAATTAGTCAATCAATATTGCAATTTAGGAAAATTAAGTATTGTGAACATAATAATAATTAATTACAATATGATTTTGGTCTCAATTTTACCTAATTACATTTGATATTGTGTTTTACTAATTAATTTTATGGAAGCCTACCGTTAAGGGTTATAATGTGCAAAATACATTAAGAAATATGTACATGTTATAACACATACATCCTATAATACATACGTGTTATAATAGACACATGTTCAGTTAATTATTAATTATATACATGAGCCAATGTCATTAGTATGTCCTTTTGAGATAAATTTCCCCACTTATTTCTGATCTACATCATTTTGCACAATATTGCAACAAATTTGACTCGATTGTATCATACATTGAAATTTTAATAATCAGAGTTACTGTTTAATGTTTTTTTAATTTTAAAAATGAAATGATAATACTAAATAAAATATTGAAAACTGAATTATAAATACATAATATAAAAATAAAAATATTAAATACATAATTTAAAAAGTTTAAAAAGATTTATAAATAGTAGATTGACAAAAGATATGTAAACCTAGCTTATATATGTTTATTGCTGACTATAAATGGGAATTAGTTAAAAAAAGCCTCTGTATTAAGTCACATAAAAAATATAAATTAAAATTTTTAGGGGAAAATTCCACACTATCAGGATAGGGATGCAATATGGCCTCATCCTAGTTGACTATGCAACTAATTTTCTGATCTATGTACTTATAGTTATCTATGAGGGTTTACTATTTGACTGCATATGCTGATTTGATGTGTATAAGAGCTAAAAAAAAAAAACAATCATACACAATAAAAATAGATATAATATTCATATATGAAGAAATGGTCTAAGGGAATAACTGAGATATCCTTAGAAAACCCATGTAATCTGAGTGTTAACTACATAACCCAAAAGGGTGGTTCTCCCTCTTAGAGTGAGTCTGTGAATCTTGAATTTTATTTATGAATAAAAATAGATATATTGAATTTATTTATTGAAAATTAATTCATTTTACTTGAGATAAAAATAATTTAGACTTGGCTTATGGATGTTAGAATGTAGCAAAATTGAATTTAGAAGGAATAGTTCTTTGTTTTCAATATGCAATGGAATTATCAAGTGATTGCTAGTGTGTTTTGAGAGTCCTTGATGTGATTATATAGATTAATATTTTGAATATTAATATTAAACAAACTTTATAAAATCTTGGGAGGGGTAAATTCAAATGTATATAATATAAAATTTTACCATTAGAACATGTTGGGCAATGCTACACTAGTGGACAATGATGCATTATGACCCTATCTACCTAGTATGATGTTGTCCCAAAAGGAAAAAGATTTATATGAGTCTATAATTATAATAAGTATCTATGAATTATGTTTTGAGCATTTTGAGGATAGTAAATGGAATAAAAAATTCTCCTATAGAGATTACAAATTAATGAAATGGTTCATAGACCAGATAAAGGTACAGATATCAAGATTAAACATTGTCAAGAACTTAATGATTAAATTTTAGTGTATATAGATATATTATTTCTATTTTATACCTTAATGTATGTCAAATTATCATAATTATACATCATGGGTGATGGATCTCATTCTAAATTCAAGAAAAAATAAAGCACAAAACATTAGAGCACTTATAGGTGAGTAGAGAAAAACAAATGGAACAAATGTGAAGAATTTGTGTAAAAAAAAGTATGTATTATATACAAAATAAACCATATGTTATGAATAATAATGATTAATGTTTACCTACAGTTATAATTTCAAATTATTATGTCATACCAAATCATAATACAAGTCCACACTCAAATTATGTAGTTTTTAATTATGATGATGATGATGATATTACAGGAAAAGTGAATGAATAAAAATATATGGGAAAAATAAATCAAGAAAATAATAGTTTAAAAAAATTAGAAAACAAAATGAAAAATATTTACCACTAAGAAGACCTCTTAGGATTTTACATAGAAGAATTACATACTTAATTGAAATTGATGAAAGCATTTTGAAATGAATGCCTAAGAAAATGTGTAAATGATATTTGAGAAGAAAAGATCATAAAAATAAGGATAATTAGTTAAAAAAATTAAATTATACTTGGAGATGTCAATTATTTGTTACATTGATGGAATTTCTCAAGATGAGACTTACTACAAATACCTTAGAACTAAGAACATATAATATTAATTGTCAAAATAAGGAAATTGTTGAAAATCTCCATAATACATACCTATTTTAACCTATTTTTGATAATAAGATGTAATTTTTTAATGATTTCAATAGGTGTAAAACTAGAAAATATCTAAATGTTAAATATGTACAATAATCATCAATTTTGAATTTGAAAAATGTTAAATATGAAAAATTACTAATTCAAAAAAGCACTAGAATAAATGATACTTAGCTCAAACTGGTATTTCTATTGACTATTTTAGATGTATGACTATATAAATTATTAAGAGACGTGATTGTGTATTATTATAATCATAATTATTTTGTGTAGGTCGCTATAAGTGGAAGGAAACACAGTGCGTTTGAGTTTGTTGACTATGAACATGTCTTAGTTAACTATGATAAATGAAAAATAGGAAAAAACAAAGAAAGTAGAGTTTTAGAAATGATATATCAAATAAATAAGAGGATATTATTTTTGGATCCAAACATTGTAAGTGGATAAAAATGTCATTCGTTCAAGTTCATTAATTATGGACTTGTCCCTATTGACTATGACATAAAATTGATCATTATGCCTTTTTTATCTATGCCTGTTGAATAGTATATTTAAATTATGTTTTACATAATTTTCTATTTTCCTTCTCTTTGTCTTTAAAAACCTAATGGAACTTCGGTAGCTTGAAAACCTATAAAAAATAGGGGAGTTTAATGGGTTGAGTTGACCTCAATCATGCCCTTAAAAATTAACTACTACATATGTATCCAATAATATGAAGGAAATCAAACTTGTGTAGTTTTTCCACCTAGATTAATTATGAAATTATGCTCGTTTGACTCTATATATTCAACTATAAAATGGGTATGATAATTGAAAATGATAGTTCTTGACTTGATTTAGGATGTTCTAGACTTAGATTAAGGTTGATCCTTGTGAGTGATCTTTAATTTGTAAAGAATAAGGTAAATTTACAATAGTGTGTAGTCTATAAAACAAGTGATATTAAGTGGTCATAATGTGTGATGCCTAAGAAAATGTGTAATTTCCATTCGATAAGAAAATATGATAAAAATAAGGATAATTAATTTGAAAAATTAAATGATACTAGGAGATGTCAATTATTTGTTACATTGATGAAACTTATTAAGATGAGACATACTATAAACACCCTAGGATTAAGAACATCTAACAATGATTGCCAATATAAGGAAATTATTGAAAACTTATATAATGCATACCTATTTTACCCTTTTTTTGATAAAACCATGTAAATGTTAAATTATTGTAATAGGTGTAAAACAAGAGAATATCAAAATGTTAAGTAAGTATAATAATAATCAATTTTGAATTTGAAAAATGCTAAATATGAAAAATTGTTATATTAATAAATCACTAGAAATAAATGATACTTATCTCAATATGTAATTCTTGTTCACTATTTTAGATGTTTGACTATAAAAATTAGTAAGAGAGGTGATTGTGTATGCTTAGAATCATGTTTTTTGGATAGGTTCATTATAAGTGGAAGGTAGCATAATTCATTTGAGTCTATTGATTCTGAACTTGTCCAAGTTGACTATGATAATTGACAAATATGAAAAGTCAAAGAAAGTAGAGTTTTAGAAATGATAGATAAAATAAAAAAGAGGAGAATAATCTTGGATGTGACCATTTTAAGTGGACAACAATGTAATTCATTTAATTTTATTAACTTTGGACTTACCCCTATTAGCTATGACATAAAACTGATCACTATGATTTTTATGTATATGTCTATTGAACAATATAAGATATCATGATTTAAATTATGCCATACATAATTTTATGTTTTAATTTTAGTTGTCTTTAAAACCCTACTGGAACATTGTTATATTTAAAAACTATAAAAAATAGGGGAGTGTAATGGGTTGAGTTTACCTCAATCATGCCCTTGAATATTGATTACTACCTATGTATACAATAATACAAGGGGTGAAATCAAGCCCACATATTTCTAACACCTAGATTGATTATGAAATAGAGATATTTTGACTATATGTATGGAAATATAAAATGGATTTGATACTTAAAAAATATATCTCTTTAATTCATTTAGGATTTTCTAGCCTTAGATTAAGGTTATACCTTATGATTGATCTTGATTTTGGAAAGATTAAGGTATATTTAAAATAATGTGTAAGCTATAAACCAAGTGATATTAAGTGGTCATTATGTCTGATGCTTAATAAAAATGTGTAAATTCCATTTGAGAAGAAAAGATGATAAAATAAGGATAATCACTTTTAAAAATTAAATGATACTAGGAGATGTCAATTGTTTATTACATTGATGAAATTTCTCAAGATGAGGCCTACTATAAACACCCTATGACTAAGAACATCTAATATTGATTGTCAAAACAAGAAAATTGTTGAAAATCTACATAATGCATACTTGATTTACCCTATTTTTGATAAAAGCATGAAATATTTTAATGATTGTAATAGATCTAATACTAGATAATATCATAATTTTAAAGATGTACAATAATCATCAATTTTGTATTTGATAAATGCTAAATATGAAAAAGTTCTATTTTAGGAAAACACTAGGAATATATGATACAAAGCTCAAACTAGGATTTATATTGAATATTTTAAATGTATAACTATAAAAATTAGTAAGAGAGGTGATTGTGTATGCTCAAAATTAGATTTGTTTTGGACAGGTTCACTGCAAGTGGAAGGTATCACAATGCATTTAAGTCCATTGATTATGGGCTTGTCCCAATTGACTACGATAAATGACAAATAGGAAAATATAAAAAAGTAGAGTTTTAGAAATGATATATCAAATAAATAAAAGGAGAATATTCTTGGATGTGACTTTTGTAAATGGAAAATAATACAATTCATTTAATTTCTTTAACTTTGGACTTGTCCTTATTGACTATGACATAAAATTGATCATTGTGCCTTTTATGTCTCTGTCTACTGAATAATCTTAGATATCATGATTTAAATTATGTCTTACATAAGTTTTTGTTTTACTTCTCTTTATTTTTAAAACCCTAATGTAACTTTTTTAGATTGAAAACCTATAAAAAATAAGGGAATGTAATGGGTTGAGTTGACCTTAATTATTCCCTTAACTATTGATTATTGCTTATGTATCCAATAATACAAGGAAAAAAAGTCAATCCCATGTAGTTATACCACCTAAAGTGATTGTGAAATTGTGCTCCTTTGAAAATATTTATTCAAATATAAAATTAGTTTAATACTTGAAAATGATAGCTCGTGACTTGATTTAGGATTTTATAGACATAGCTTAAGGCCACTCCTTATGAGTGATCTTGATTTTGGTAAGAATAACGTAGATTTGAAATAGTGTGTAATATATAAACTAAGGGATGAATTTAATAACATGTATCTCAAATGGATATATACATGGAAAACTATAATTTATAAAAAATCAACTATAGGAGAAAGTCAAACTCAACCTTGAAAACACTAAAAAACATTCAAATAGTTCATATTTTTTAGGGTTTATCTAATATATATTTGTCCTTGCATATTTTAGTGGCACCTTCTCTTCTTCTCTCTTTCTGAATGTATTTTAATTCCTCTAGAAGGAATTTTATATTAAGGGGGAGTATTATGAAATTTCAACTCCCTTACTTGTTTATAAAAGGATTTCTCCAATTTTTAACCCTAATTTAATCTTAAAGGGTAGTTTTAGAGAATTAATCTTAATTTGGGTCCTTCTTATAGTAAGTTAGGTTTATCCTAAGTCTATTTTATGTGTGTTCATTTATTATATTTATTTATTAATAAATTTAACCTAGATTTATGAGGTGGCTCTCATCTCTCTTGTTCACTTGTTGGATTTAAAATTACTTTCATGTGAATCCTATCCCCCCACATGGCACACACATCCTCTTCACTTAAAATAAGATTAGGCACACTTATCATAGATGCTAAATCTTGCACATGTAACTCATTATTCCTCTTAGTTATATTTATTTAACTCTCCTCCTCCTCTCTTCCTACCTTTGAGTAGTTGTAAAATAGTGATCTTGTTTTTTCTCTTACATCTTTGTGATTCTATTTTGTCTTAAATCCATTATCTCTCTCTCTCTCTCAACTTCTTTATATGTTATTCGATATTCATTTATTGTAAGAATTCTAATAATATTGTGGGGTTTTTCTCTGTTAAATGATTTCTCCACTTGTCAACTCTTGTCTCTCTTTGTGTGGTTGACTCACTCTTGAGGTAGCTTTGTTGATTAGCCAATATTAAAGGTATACAATGCTATTTATCTTTTGATATTTGGTAATATTATAATAGTGGTGGTCTTTTCAAGATAAATATTAGTGCCTAGATGCACTATCCTTTTAAAATTTAAATATGATGAATGGCTATTAATATGTAAATCATGCGAATCGATTAGTAAAGTGATATTTTTTGGATTTTATAAATGATTGTATCCATTTATTTTTTAAAACATTTAAATATTATTTTTTTCTCTAGTAAAATCTAGTCTATCCATGTGTCATCATCCTAGAGGTCCCATAGTGTTGCAATTGATTTTGTGTTTGGCAAGGCCATAGATAATTATGATCACAATAAGTGGTATTATCAAATTGGACTGAATTCTTGGAGGTGTCATTAGTGATTAATGTATAGACATAATATTTTTAACTATTATCAAATACTAACACTTTACATCTTGAAGAAACCCATTGCGACTCAATCTCTCTGAGTGATTACCTTAAGGGGTGTATTAGGAAAGAGGTGGGAAAACCTTGGGTGATTTTTAGGATTATTTTCCATTATTTCCACATTATTACCAATCTATTCAGCTCTTAAAACCTTTCACTAAGCTATTTATCCTCCCTTGCACATTCTTTTGGTCTTTTCTTCTTTTTGTCCTTCTTCTCCTTACTTTACACCCTTTTTACCTATTCCTTACACTAGGTTGACCTAGTCGACCTAGTGTATTATGGGGTCACTTTAGCTCTTTTGACTTGTTTTCCTTTCATCTGACCTAACATAGATTTTAGGCATTAACCCGAGAATGTACTTGGTCGACCCAGTCAACCTGGCACAACCAACATGTTCAAATGATTTTTTGGTAACATAATCCTATATATACAAGGTTATTTTAGTCATTATTAAGAATATTCAATAAAGAGTTATTATTCACTCATGCTTATTCACAATCTACTCTTCCACCATTCTACATGAGGACTCTTTGCTTAGGTTTCTTATTTGGAGAATCTAGTCTTGTGGATAGGTCTTGGATGCTTTGGCCTAACAAAGTGATCCTTATGAAACACAAAAACCTGTTGAGAAGCCCCATTGGCCAAGGAAGAGATTAAATCATGATGGGTTCAAATTTAGGTAAGTATATTCTAACTTTGTTCTCCTCTCTTTAAGTAAATATAAGTAACATAAGTGTTGGCTCAAATAATATTACTCTTCATATTCTGTGTATTAGGGTGTTACTTATAATTAATTTATTTAGATTTCCCTATACATATTTTGCTTTGCATATAACCCCTCACATTGTGCCATAAGCTTTGGTGTGAACTAGATTAGTTTACTTTTCTTTTTATTAGAATAGTTTAATTTCTTGTTTATTAGCATAAGTGAAAATCAAATCATATGACTCTTTTAGGGTTTTTGTATGATTGTGTTAGACTGTAGGATTTGGATCCATTCCTAGCATGATGTGTTATGACAATTGGTATAAGTGATCCCCTAATCATCTCTAATGGATCCTCATATTGGTCATGCTTTTGCTTAACAAGTATATCCCCAATCGTAAGTGTAGGTGTTCTCTATCTTATCCAATCTAGGATTAATTAATTATGCATCATGCAATTTTGATTGCATAAATTATGGTGAACCTGACATGAATCAAATCCTTATTGGATTTATTCACTTTTATGTCATTTATTTCATTACTTTGTTATCATTTATATCATATATATTGACATACTAGTTCTATTCTATCGACCCAATTTTATTTTTATTTATATGTAGGAATAGGTAACTGGATCAACTAACTCAACCTAGTATAGGTTCTTAACACTTTTCAAAATATCAGTTCAGCCTACTAGGTCAACCCAATTGACCTAGTGTATTTGTAATCACTTTGCAGTAGTCTCTATATATCTTGATTGATTAGCTTGACCTAGTACAAATTCTAGTTTCCAAACTTTCAAATCATCCTACTAGGTCGACCAACTTGACCTAGTATATTTCCAAACATCTAGTCCAATGAACTAGGTTGACCAGGTCAACCTAGTGCATTTTTAACACTTTTTCAATAGATTTTTGTATTTCTTCATCGACTAAATTAACCTAGTTTGTAGGTTTTAGATCAAAAAATTATATATTTAAACCATCAAGGTGAGTTTATATTGATTTATATCTCTCTAATTTTATACTTTCTTTTTAATTTTGTATCCTTCAAAAATACCTCTACACAACCAACTAGATCGACCTAGTTTTGTGTCCTACTTGCTGTCTAAAACAACTAGGCTGACTTGGTTGATGTAGTAGGTTTTTTATACCTTATTTTCAATCGTACTAGATTCACAATATCGACCTAGTTATGTTTGTTGTGCATATAGTGTTTTCACTATACCTTGTTTAAAATTTAGAATTCACCTTATATACTAATCACATCTTTTCATTTTAGTTGTTTGCATGCTTATAATAGTTCACATAGTCTAATTAAGAGGTTTTTAATTAACTAATTAGTTACAATATTTTTATTTTATACACACATGACCAAATCACTTAAACATCAAAAATAATTTTAACATTTGATTACCTAAGCCAACCTACTTGGATTTCATCACTAAGGGGGAAGCTAACTTGATACTTTGGTCAAGTACAAACTATGGTTAATGGTATATTTTGGCTTAGAAATTGACACTCTTATCAGTATATTGTGTGAAATGCTGAGGTAGGCCCCAATACCAAGCCTATATCATTGCCACTATAGCCCTTTTCATCCTAAACTCACTTGAAACCATCCATAGATTGTTATTTATTACTTTATTTATAACCAAATTTCTATCATATAAAATCATTCTTAATAAATTTAACATTCTATGTTGATCAATTAGCTAGCTTTAGTTTCCAAGTTGTTTGTTTAAACTTTTCTCAATTGTGTACACAAGAACTTTCACTAACCAATATTGGTGCAACATTTTTTCTTTGTGTGCTTTAATTAGATTGACTAACATCAATCCAATTGATTATTTGCTTACTTTTAACATTCACTTTTTTGGATTAGTTTAAAATATATTTTTTTATTCCCTATCTTACTTTCAATCCTTTATCTTTCCTTTCTATTATACTTGGTCAATCTAGTCAGCATAGTACTATCTCAGACCCTATTTTCTACCCCTATTCACTGTACAAGGTCAACCTGGTCAACTTAGTATAGTTTGTAGGTCTTATTTTTACACTAGGTCAACCTGATCGACCGATTTCTATTTATTACTATCCCTATTTATCAACCTAATTCTTCATCTCTTTCATTTTGCATCCAATTCATTTCATTTTATTTATAATGAGGTCTCCTATCATAATCCTTTTGGATAGTCTTAATACATTTAGATCATATATGGGATGCTCATTTTTCCCTTTCTTTTCTTCCCAAGATAACCATCACTCTTGGGGAACCTCTTCTCCTCCTTCATATTCAAATTGTCACATGGTTCAAATAACACCTCAAAATGAAGTTGATGGATCTAATCCTTTTTAAACCTATCAAGAAACTTATCAAAATCTTCAAACCAATGTAGGAGTGGTTAACACAATTTTACTTTACAATCACACTAACAACAATTCTTCTAATAATCCTTCCCCTAACACCAATTCGGGGAGTGTTCCTTATAACACTAATCCACCAACTGATACAACCCAACTATTAGCTCAAGTAATCTAAAAAATGAACATTATGTAAAACTCTAATACCAATCAAATGATGCAACTTCAACAACACTTAATTAATGTAACTAATTAACTTCTAATCATGTATCCTCAAGCTAATCCTAATAATATTCCTCCACCTCTTAAAGAGGTCTCAGGTAATGTTATTCCTCAACTAATAATGAATATCAAAATTATTCAAACCATTCAAAATGAGCCTTTATCTCCCTTAATTTTAGCTACTGGCATTGGTAATATATCACCAACTATCAAATATTATGGGACTAATAACCCCACCTCATTTCTTAAAATACTTTGGTAATCCCTATAAATAATGGATCCAAACTAATATATTTTACACTACTAAACTCTTAGTTAAAACTTTTACTAGTGATGTATTAGAATGGTATAATCAATTACCTCAACATTCTATCTGGAAACTTGAAGATTTAGTCAATTCTTTAGTTAAAAAATTTTAAAATAATGATCTTCCTAAAAAATTTCTTAGCTATTTCATAAATGCTAAGCAAACTCCTAATGAATCAGCTCATGAATTTATTAAAACATGGAAATCTCTAGCTTCTAAAGCCAATCATAATATGTCTAATGATAATTTATTCCAGCTCTTTACCACCACTTTAATTCCCACTCTTCAATATAAGGTTTGAACCTTTTCTCCTCAAACTCTTAATAAATCTCTTGACCAAGTTAAATGGAAAGACTTTCTTATGAAGAAATTTAAACCCAATTCTATGCTTCTTAAAGGATCTTTCTAAACAACTTCCTCTTTCTGATCCTCCAACCACATCTATTCCTCCAAAGTCTAATGTGTTTTCTAAACCCTATGGCTCTTCTTTTAAATCTCATTATATTTTTATTGAAGAACTTAACTATATGCCATGAAATATTCCTCTTATATAGTTAGTTTTCACTTTATCTTATCATCTAATTTTTTAAAAACTCTAAGAGATTGAAGATCCATCTTCCTTAGAGGAAGAACCACCTTCTATTGATCCTCAACCAACTAATATTAATACCATCAAATCTATGTGTCCTTCAAAACCTTCCATTGAATTCCTTGAAGAATACATGATTAATGATGAAATCGTCTTTCATGCCGATGATCTACCTCTCTTAATCAAAACAAACATTGATACCACACTCATTCAAAAAGTTTTAGTTGATGATGGTTTTGGTATTAATGTAACATCTTTATGGCTTTTACAATAACTTGTTTATAGTAAAATTCATCTTAAACAAACTCATCGTACTTGTCATGGTTTTGACAAGACTAATCAAAATACACTTGTTTATATATATATTCCCTTAACCATTGGTCCTAAGACTATTCAAACCGAAATCATGGTTCTTGACCTTACTTTATATTATAACATACTACTTGGTCATCCATGGACTCATCAAATGAGTGCCATTTCTTCTTCTAGCAGTCAATGCATTAAATTTCTCTATAGTGAAAAATTCTATAAGTATGAAGTCAATCCCAACCCATGGAGTATCCAATTACCTAATCCTAAATCATAATATCATATTCTTATGATACCTAAAATTAATAATTCTCTTTTACCTGTATTCTTATAGTGAGCCCAATGAATTATAAAATACTTGCAACACTACCAGATTACCTCCATATATTTGAGAATGGATTCTTCCTCTTCTCCTAGGGGTTGTACTATTTCTCTCACAGATGAGATTATCAATTTTCACCCTCCATACAATACTCAAGAGCCATATTTACCTAAAGATGATTTTACTTGCAATGATTTTAGAGTGGATAAATTATTTTAATATCCTCTCACCATGTCTCCTAGAACATTAAATAATCTTAGGATTTCACCTTCTGAAGATCCTCTTGAATCCCAATCATGTAAAATTTATCCTATATATTATGACAACTATATCATGGCCCAAGCTCAATAAAGAGACTTGGATGTCTTACATTATCAAAAAACCCTAACCCAAATTCATGATTTCAATCAAGATGTGCATACCATTTCTATAGTTAAGCACTTAGAACCTGAGGGTTTTGTGATTCCTATTAATCCTCCTCTTATAAATTTCCCTTAGGTGGTATAATAACATACACCTTCCAAACCTCCAAAATAACCTTCACCTTCTTTACCTCCTCTGGATCTTACCAACAAATCTACTCCATCTACTTCTTCTACTCCTATAATCACACTTGATGACAAAGAAACCAATTTTCATCAAATACATTTTGAATATGATCATCATGGTAACCAAATTCTATATCTAGAAGTAGATGTTGAGTATTATGGTCTTCTTCCTACTTTTCCTAGTGATGAAACTATTCATGAATTACTTTATCCTGAGAACCTTAACTCCCTTGACAACATCATAAACTTGGACATTTTAAAACTAAAACTCCTCACTTCAACAACTTTACCGCTAGCATTGATCCTAAAAATAATCCAATTTCCTCCTTAACTAACGCACCATACCACTTTCAAGATGGTAATGCCATGCTTATTGAAGAAACAACTTGTATTGAATATGGTACTCCCTCATCCCTTAACCAATCATAGTTTCTAAAAAAATTTCACCTTTTGAACATGATAATTTCAGCCTATTTTTTTATAAGTATCAAGAGGCATTCACATGGTCTTACCAAGACATTCCTGACATTGACCCTAAAATAGTGGTACATAACATCATTACCTATCCTATTGCCAAACCTATGCATAAGAAGAAACATACATTTCCTCTTGAAGTTACCAACTTATGCCATAAGGAAATCATCAAACTACTTGATGCTAAATTTATTAACCCTAAGGATTATTCTGAATGGGTTTCCAATATTGTCCCTATTCAGAAAAAGGTCACTATGGTCATTCGTATTTGTATTGATTTCCACAATATTAATCTTTCTTATCCTTAAGATAACTTTACTTTTCCTTAAATAGATTCTATTGTCAATTCCATGAATGGATATGGAATCCTATCTCTTATGGATGGCTTTTCAGGATACAATTAGATTCATATAGCTCCCAAGGACCAACATAAGACTACTTTCACCATGGAATGGGGAACCTATTGTTATGTAAAAATACCCTTTGGTCTCAAAAATTCTAGGGCCACTTACCAATGTGAAATGACTCATATCTTTCATGACCTCATCCATAAAATTGTTGAAATATATGTGGATGATCTTATCACCAAATCTAAGCATCATAAAAACCACCTTTCTAATCTTGCATCATCTTTGACCATCTCCTTAAATATAAAGTCTAAATTAATCCTTTCAAATATGTTTTCAGAGTTACATCTAGCAAATTGTTAAGATTATTAGTCTCTCTCCATGGAATTGATGTTGATCTAACCAACATTAATGTTATGATTAACATGCCAATTCCTCACTCTATTCTTTATATTCATACCTACTTAGGAGAACTTGGGGAAATTAGATGATTCATTATCAAGATGGCTTATTGAATTCACTTCATTAATTTACTTATTAATAAAGGTACAACCTTGGAATGGACAAATCCATGCCAAAAAGAATCTGGTAATACTAAAGATTCATTGCTTCATGCACCTACACTTCATCCTCCTAATGATAAACCTTTAATTTTTTATACTTCTTGCACACCTATTTTAGTTGGGGAAATTCTTTCCCAATAGGATGATATGGGAAAGGACTATGCCATCTACTATAAAAGCCAAGGCCTCAAAGATTATGAAACATGCTATACTAAAACTGAGCATGATTACCTTGTTATCTATTTTACCACTGAAAAGCTTCATCACTACATGATTTACCAAACCACCTATGTCATAATTCATTCTGACCCCCTTCATCATTTCTTCTCCAAAGAATTTCTTCTAGGAGATAGAATTGTCAAGTGGATGGTTTTACTAATGGAATTCAATCTTCACATTGTTACGCAAAAAGCTATTAAAGGGCAAGTCACAGCTGACCAACTTGTCATATCTCCTATTCCAGCCACTTCTTCCCTTCAAGATAACCTTCTAGATGATAATATCCTTTATATTGGAGGTCTTAATCAAGAAATCTATCTTAAATATTATTTTCATATCTTTACTATCAATCTTAAAGATAATCAACTTGATGAATCTTCCCCTCCCTCGATACTATTAAATAAATGGTAGTTATCAAGGAGCTTCCTAAAATTAATGTTGACATGCATGAGGATACATGGACCCTCCAATTTGATTGTTTTAAATGCCTTAAAAGAGTTGAGGTAGGTTTCATTCTCACTATTCCTCTTAGCAAGATCATTCCTTTAGATTTATATTTTACATTTGATGTCACCAACAACATAATAAAGTATGAATCTCTTATCTTAGGTAGGAGAGTTGCTCTTGATTTAGACATACAATACCTTCATGCTTTGGGTGATTCTCAACTCATTTTCTATCAAGTTAGTGGTGCCTATCAATGTAAAAGTGAAAACCTTATATCCTATCATTAAATTACATTCAATCTTTCCAAGGATTTTGTCTTTTTATAATTGAGCATATTCTTAGAGATCAAAATTCCATTATTGATTCTCTTGCCTCTTCAGCATCTCTTTTTCATCCACATCAAGTTATTTCTGATCTTTCTTTTATCATACAAATAATCAAATCCCCATCATCTACTCACCCTCTTGATTCACTTATTTTACACATTAAGAGTATCACCATCTAACAATGCCCATGGTATCAATATATCATCCAATTTTTATAACATCAAAATCATCCTCCGGACTTGGATTCTCATGAAAAGACACATCTTTACAAATAAGCTTTCAAGTACATATTTAGACATAAAATCATTTATTATCACAACACCAAAGGTAGCTTACTCTATTATTTCATGCAAGGTGAGGTCCCTCCTCTACTTGAACAAGCACATGGGTGCATTTGTAGTGGTCATTATAGTAGACACACTACAACTCACAAATGCTTACATATGGGTTAATATTGTCCTACTCTAGAAAAGGATGATATTGAATATGATAAAAATTTTAATCCTTATCATCTTCATAATGATTTAATTTATTTTCCACTAGCTAAAATTTAAACCATTGAAACTCCTTAGCCACTTTCCACATGGGGATTCAATATCATTGGTAAACTTCCTCCTTCCCAAGATGGGCACATATTTATTATCACCACTACCAAGTACTTTACCAAGTGGGTTGAAGCCATTCCCCTTGTTAATGTTACCAGTCCTACCATTTATAAGTTCATTATTAACCAAATAATTTGTGATTTTGGTGTTTATCACACCATCATTTCCAACAATGGTGGTAATTTCAAAAATACACATGTTAAACAACTTTTCACTAAATTTAAGATTAATCACAAATTTTCCACTCCTTATCATCCATAGTGCAATGGTCAAGCTAAGGCCACTAACAAGATTCTCAATAAAATCCTTCAAAATAAAATTCATGAAACTCGCATAGACTGGCATATTCACCTTTATCCCATACTTTTGGCCTATCAGACTAGCATTCATATTGTCACTGGGGCAACTCCATTTTCTCTAGTCTATGGTTCTGAGTTAGTTCTTCCTCTTGAAGTTAAGCTTCCTTCTCTTTGTATATCTCTTCATGGTATCTTTCATGATGAGGAATTATGTGAAGTTCACCTTCATGCTCTTGATCTACATGATGAATGTCACCTCTCTACCTTATAACATAATCACCAATATAAGGCTCACTTTGCTTGACAACATAATAAATGTGTCAAAATCCACACATATAATGTTGGTGATCTTGTCTTTAAATTAGACTACACTCATAATAAAGAAGGTAAGTATGCCCAAAAGTGGTGGGGCCCATAGTTAAATATATTCTTCATCTAAGTACCTACCACCTTCAAACTAATGAAGGCCATGTTTTCAAAGAACCCACCAATGTTAAATTCATAAAAAATACTTTGCCTAATCATTTCCTTCTAATTATTATTTATTTATTGATATATATATATATATATATATAATAATTTCTTTAGGTTACTTAAGCATGGTTATCTCCCTCTGTAGTAGTTCTCTCTTATTCACAAAACTTTAGTCCTCCCTTTTTGGCCTTTTGGTTTCTCCATGTACCATAGTCTTCCTTATTTTCTCTCACATTTTATCTTATTTTTCATTATTTCTATTTTCTAATTTTGATTTAGAGCCCCTTAGGTTTTTTTATTTTGAGTTTATTCATAATATCATGGATAGGACCTATCATCCCTCACAAAATCACCATGTTTTACTTATCTTCCTTCTCTTTTTGTTGCTCGCTAATGTTGTTTTAGCATCCTTTGGGTTTTTCTTTTGTGAGGTGATTTGTAGAAAGACTCCCTCACTTTTTATTTTCTCTTGCTTATTATCACCCTCATGGATCTTTCTTTTATGAGTTTCTTTTTAAGACCGTGGATAAGACCTGACCCTCCTCATAAATTTACCATTCTTTTCATGTTCTTGATCTTTGTTTTTAAAATTTAGTTTTTGATTCTATTTCTAGATAGAATTTACAAATAATCTATGTCACCATGTTTTCCTTCATTTCCCTCTCTCTTATGATAAGGAATCACACCTTTGTTATCATTACATCTCTTATATTTCCCATTTGTCATATTTTTTTCAATTTGAAGAAATTCAAATTGTTCCATGCATAATTCCTCTTTATTTCCCATTTCTCTCATCTCCTCATTAGATAAAATAAGGTCAAAGTCAAGATAACACTTTTATTTCACCTATATTTATGAGACTCTTCGACCCCATGTTATTTGAAGTTATATCTCTTATCAACCTTGTCCCAAAGTTTTCAAATGAAATTCATTTTTAGCACCCATGTTTGGTTTTCCAAATATATAAGGAGGAGGAATCTAGAAAAATCCATTAAGAAATTTAAAAGCCAAATCATTTGAAAATAGAAAGAAATGATCTCTAAAAGTCAATACACCAATCTCAAAAGTCAAACCACAAAAAAATACATGATTACAAGCACATATCCTATTTCCAATAAAATCTCAAAGTCTATATTTAGCTTCACATAGAGCCAAAGTCCTTTAGGGTGTGGTAGGACAATAGATTAGAATAGGGGAATTCAAAAATATCTATGGTGCTACCTATATTATCATGTAATTACCCAATATTCATAGTAAACTAATAACTTTATAAGGGGTCATAAAGAGTAGGGAACACATCATGTGCAGGAAGTTCCTTTTTAATTTTCATGCATATAGCCTTCATAAGATGATCTATATACTCTATTTGTTGACTTAAGACTTTTGTAGCTATGAGAAGTTCTTCAGAGTCCCTAAGTTTAATAGTCCTCTTGTTTTGACAAACCTAATTTGAGTGTCTTGACTTCGATACAGAGTTTTTCTACCTTAGTTTTTCCTTCATTATACCCTCCACCCATTTCATTTCCCCCTTTGATATACAAATTATGATTCTAAATATATTTTCCCTCTTCTTTAAATTCCTTCTTCATTTCTTAAAAACATGCTAGCACTACCTTGTTTAAGTTTTATCCATCTTTAGATGCAAAAAACATGTTTGAGTAAATTTGGATCATATTATCCAGTTCCTTTTACATTTACTAGACTGACTTTACTTTCCTTTTACCATTTATCATGATTTTTTTATTTTGTTGTTATGAACACCTGAGTTTGTACCCTTTTTCCGTTATTGAGTGAGATGTGGATTTTTACTGCTCACTTATCAATGTTGTTTTACCATTTTATTTTTATTTTTACCATTGATTTATCTTTCTTATCATTCCTTTTTAAACATGTATCCTTGGTTTGAATTCATGAGTTTTCCTTTTATTACTTTCAGTTTACTTGTATGAGTTTTTTGGTTTTTAGTAGCCTTGGATTTTTAGTTACCCAATTTAATCTTGTTTGAATTAGTCATTTGGTATAACATATCACTTATCACCCAACTTTACAAATTCCCAAATACATCCCATCCATATAGCACTAGTTATCTTAGATTTTCTTGTATTTTTTAATTTTTACTCCTTAGTTTTGTATTTTTAGGTTTGTCAAAAGTAGTCGCTATGCCTTACACAATCAAAACTAAAAACATAGATAAAAACCATCCCATGATAAAAGGTAAGTCAAGGTATGCATCAATTTTACTGTTTAGTTATTTAATTTTTAGATTAGTTTCCCTTTCAATCATTTACTTTCAATTATTTTATGATTTTTAAAATAATAAAAATTGTTTTAGTATCAAAATTGTGTGTCCTTATGATCTTTCTCAAAGCACCATCCCCTATTACACCTTAGTGACACATGATGAGATTTGAGTGGGGAATATCTATACACATAATATTTTAACTTTTATCAAATACTAACACTTTACATCTTATAAGAACACATCGTGACTCAATATATCTGATTGCATGCCTTAAGGGGTGCACCAAGAAAGGTGTGGGTAGACCTTTGGTGATTTTTAGGATTTTTATCTCTTATTACCACATTATTCTCAATCAATTCAACTCCTAAAACCTTTGTCTAAGCTATTTATCCTCCCTTACACATTCCTTTGGTATTTTCCTCTTTTTATCCTTCTTCTCCTTACTTTACACCCATTTTACCTATTTATTAGACTGGTCAACTTAGTTGACCTAGTCTATTCTGGGGTGACTTTAGCTCTTTTGACTTATTTGCCTTATGGCTGACCTAGCATAGATTTTAGGCATTAGCTTGAGAATGTACTAGGTCAACTTGGTTGACCTATCACAAATGACATGTCTAAATGATTTTAAGGTAATATAATATTATATATTAAAGGTCATTTCAGTCATTATTAAGAATATGAAATAAAAAGTTATTATTCACTCATGCTTCTTCACAATCTACTCTTCCACCATTTTAATTGAGGAGTATTAGCTTAGGTTTCTTATTTGGATAATCTAGTCTTGTTTATAGGTCTTAGATGCTTTGTCCTAACAAAGTGAACCTTATGAACCATAAAAACCTCTTGACAAGCCCCACTAGCCAAGGGAGAGATTGAATCATGATGGGTTCACATTCAGGAAAGTATATTCTAACTTTGTTCTCCTCTCTTTTAGTAGATAGAAGTAGCATAAGTGTTGGCTTGAATAATATTACTCTTCATATTCTATGTATTAGGGTGTTACTCATACTTAATTTATTTTAAGTTCCTTATACACATTTTTATTTACATATAACCCCTAAAATTATGCCACAATCTTTGGTGCACACTAGATTAGTTTACTATTATTGCTATTAGAATAGTTTACTTTCTTGTTTATTAGCCTATGTGAACATCAAAGCATAGGAATATTTTAGGGTTATTGTGTGATTGTGTTAGACTGTAGGATTTAGAACCCTTCCTAGCATGATTTTCTATGACAAATGATACAAGTGATCCCTTAATTAGGTATAGTGGATCCCCATGTTGGTCATGATCCCATTTAATAAGTGTATCCCCAATCAGAAGTGTAGGTGTGATATATTTTATTCGATCTAAGATTAATTCATTATGCATCATGAAATTATGATTGCATACACATAAGATCATAAATATCTTGTTTTCACTCTACAAGTCCATAGGAAAATCAAATTGTACCATGTGGTACCATTTAATTTTCTCGAGATCCTAGAGTGATAATAATATTTTTACAATTTGTGGGGAAATTAGATCATACACATGGTGTCATCTAATTAGGCTTAGGTCTTTGAGTTCTAAATTCTATTTTATTCTCTACAAAGCCATAGGGAAATTATAACATGCCACATGGTTCCATTGATTTAGCTAGGGTCTTGATGTGCTATATTTCCTTCTACTATGTGAGAAGTAAGAAATACACAAGTTAAAATGTGGGGTGAAAGAGTAATCACAAGTGTAAAATAAAACAAAATATAAAGTGAAAGTTTTAATATAGATTGTGTGTGTGTCTGTGTGTGTGTGTGTCTACGGAAATTTCAATAACATATATATATATATATATATATATATATATATATATATATATATATATGGCAATTTCAGTAATGTTTCTACCCAAATTTGACCAAATAACTTCAAAAAGGTGATTTGGTGCACTTGGAGAAAATTTAGCCACTTTGGATTGTCAAACGAGTCAGAAAAAACATTCTCTATATTTTTGGTATACAATTGAAATGTTTAAATGGTTGGAAAACAACCTAATCAAAAGGTCATGAATTATAAAGTATAGTTTTGCTAGAGCTCAACCAAACCTTGCTAGAATTTTATCTTATAAAACACCCTTAACTAATTGAGGAAGATTTCTAGATAAGTTTGTGTATTTTTTTAATCAATGTTTTAGATCATGATCTTCGAATCATCATAATGATTATAAAACAAAATGAATAATATTATATACTTATGTTTCTATTTAAATATGTTGCCAATGAAATGAAATGATGTCAATTTTTTTGGGAAGGAATATTAAAGAGGAAAATTAATGAAAAGTAGTTAATAAGAAGAGGGGGTTAAAAAATTAATTTAATTTAGTCTATTATTGTTTAAAAACCTAAATAAAATACAATAGAAAATAGAAAGAAAATAAGATTATTATTTACTAAAAGTATTTATAATGGAAGTGAAAATATCTAATTTGTTTATGTTAATGTTTAAGAACATCTTTATAAAAATCCAAGAGGAAATTAGGATAATTTAAAAAAAAGTAAAAGTAATGAAGTAAGATGTTGTAAAGAGAGATCCCAAAAATAATAGTTACAAAGGTATGAAGTGAAAGGAAGGAAAAAATAAGGAAATATAATTTGAATGTCTTAAGACTAGATGATAATCCAAGTTGGAAACATGACAACTAGTTCAGAAATAAGTTAACATTGTTTAATTATATTGATTATTGGTCTCCAAGATGGGTTTAAATCTAGACCACCATCCCTATTCAAGATGTTCTCATACTTGAAAATTTTAATTACTTTTATTATGTGATGTTTATATTAGTGACATTCTATGACTAGAACCTTGGAATTATCAATACAAATATGATGGAGAGTATTGGAGGAGTTTTTTACTAAATCTAAATCCACCACTCTTTGTTTTTTAAGATCTACCACATGTTCATTGATCCCCATTTTTATGAACCAACCTGAATCTCCAATGTCTAACATCTAAAATCAAAATTGAAAAATTGAAAAAGCAAGGGTTAGAGTAAAACCGTGTGTTAGTGAAAACCATGTTTCCCTTGAAACTTATTAGAGATGATGATTCCTTGTTGAAGCATTGGAAAGTTGAGATGATCATGCCAAAAACTTGTGTAACTATGTATGATTCTAAGTTTTAAAGGTAACATGATCCAACACTCATGAATGTGGGGAAAAGTATGTGATGTACTAAACCAAATAACTATGTAGGAAAGAGAGAGAAAACCATGAGTCTAGGTTCAAATAAAAAAGAAATCACTACATGATAAATGTGTAAATTCCAAATCTATATTTTACATGATAAATTATTCTTTTATACTCAACAAATATTGCTCATGGCTCAAACCTTTAGTTTGATATATTTACATTGTATCAAGGCTCATTTTCACCATATAACTAATCCTAAATAATTATCATATAGTCTAAACCTCATATTTTAATTACCCAGATCAATTGTATCCCACAATACTTACACTTTCAATTCTTTAGTGACTTTCTGTTCTCTAGGACACTACCATCTAGATGAGAAGACTATCATCAATTCTAGTGTCCTAGTTCTGGCACTAGTGTTTGTACCTTAAAAAATTCAAATTTATAAATATTTTGACATGTATGGGTTGGACTATTTGTCTTAATTAACCCTCTTAGGAGATAATTTAAAAATTTATATTATAAATACAAAACAAATCCCCTCATTATAGACTTATATTAATTACTAAGCAAGCACCTATCAAGCACAATTAATCATTCACACAATTGAGTTATACTTCCCTATTATTTCTTATTTACAAATCAGTCATAAGTCAATATTATTAAAATTTTGAATAATCAAAATAAAAACCCATGAGTATTATTTTTCAAGTTACAAGATAGATTATTACAGGTACTCTCATATAGCATATTACACAAATTTTCACACATAATCTCACATAAGGGGTAAAACTAAATTAGTATGATGACCTATTCAAAGTATTGTCTATGTAGGGAAAAATCACCAACAAAGGGGTATTTGAGGTCATAATGACTTTACTTTATCCCACTAACCCCCATTATTCAAGGTGGCATGCCCTAATTAGAGGACCTAGGGTTTTGAATTACATAAAGATATCTAGAACCTATGTGCATGATTAGAAAAAAGAATATATAAGGTGAGAATGAACCCTAACAAACATAGGTGGAATTTATAGAAAAGGACATTTATTTTGTATGAGATAAAGGTGTCAATTTTATGATAGAATCATTAACACTAGTGTCCCTATTTCGATGGTAGTGTCTAGGTTGATAGAGAGATGATTTAGGTAATCTAAAAAATCATTTATGAACATCATCATGAATATTTTTGCACCTAAATTTATTAGATATTCATTCAGATCATTCAATAAGCTAATTATTATCCCTTATTTGTGTTTAAGTAAGCAAATTACTATTTAGAAATGCATTTTTTATATTTATAATATTTTTATTTTTCATCACTATATCAAAATATATTATGAATTAAATTATTTAATTGACATGATTTTAGATTAGTATATTCCTTAGTTGATTAGGTTATTCTCCTTATTTTTAAAAAAGTGGTAAAAAATTTGGTGAAACTGATCTCTTAGTCTTCTTTTGCAATCTTATCTTGTCCTTAGGGTTTTTTGAATTCTATATTGTTAAAAATTAGATATTTTTAGGTACAAAGGAATTAATCATGTTTAATATGGATATATATATAGTAGTTATTTATTTATACAATATATGATATTGGTAATTAATTTTAATATATCATACATTTTAAATCAATCAAAGAGATAATCCAATGGAATTAATATATTGACAAAGAGAGTTATTAACATAAGATAAAAATCTAATATCTCTTTGCAATAACATTGAATCCTTTTCTAGCTTCAATAGATACCAATGTGCATGCTCCCAACATTTTGTCCCCCTTTATCCTATTCATGTGATAACTACTATCCCTCTCTCATTATTTTCCTATGGCTTATCTTGTATTCCAAGGTCCATCATGTCACTATTCAAAAAGGAAGGGATTCCCAACTTGCCTAGTTACTTGTTCATATATAATAAGTTCCTCTTAAGATAAAGCTAGAAATAAAATATAAAGGGTATAATATGATTGAAAAATTAAATAATACCCATGCCAAGATATTTAACGTTGAGATTTTAAAATATTCAATTATATATAAGGTATATTATATGAATCTTTATGTGAAACCTAAGTACCAAGTGACATAGATCTGAATTATTTTGTGGATATTATGCAAGATCTCAAAAATAATGAAAATGTCATCACTTTGTATTGTAAATATTTACCCTAATATATGTCATTGGTCATCTTAATACCTTTATTAATAAAATTCAATATTCAAAATAAAGGAATCAAATATTTATAATTGATAATAAATCAAGTCTAAATTTTTATAGAACCAAATTCTTAAAATTAATGGGTATTAGTAATGATCTATAAAAATCATACATGCATAGAAAAGGTTTTGATAGTTCATGCAACCTACCAATTATAAAAATAACATTAGGTCCTAAAATATTAAAAGATAATTTTCAAGTAATGTCTCCATTCACAGATACTAATATTTATTTTATATAACATCGTAGTTTTGTATACTTGATAAATACCTATTAGGGCTCTACCCTTTAGTTCTAGACCTTTCAACTACCAAAAGGATTGATTTAGTCATCTCATTGTGCCTATTTTTTTTAATTATAATTTGAACATATAATTTATGATGATATAAATCTCCTACATTAAACAAAAATCCCAAAACTTTATATATATTTTTCACTATTAGTTTCAGATCCTCAACAACTTCCTAGCTTGTTGAAAACTGACATCCCACATAGGGACACTTGTGTTGATGAAAATAGCTAGATTATTATCAAGTGTTTAGTCATAAAAATTCATATAATTTTCAAATATTTCAAATCTTATGGTTTTGCCAATTTTTAATGTAACCCTTTCACGATATATTTTCAAAAGGTGGTATAAATATAAATCTAAGCTTATTCACCAGTTATCTAGAAAATAATAAGTAAACACCTACTCATACTCAATAAATAAATTTTAAAACTAAGTTATACTTCCATATTATTCCATATTTTCATATTAATAATAGGAATAGTCATATTATAGGCCTGAATCAGTCAAAGAACAACCCATCAGTAGTATTTATCAAGTTATAAGATAGATCATTGCATACCCTTCCATATAGTATTTTGTACACTTGTGTATGCACAAATAAACACCTAGAGGATAAATACATATGTATAAGTCCATAATTTTAGTATTAAATATGTTCACATTATGAGCCCATTAACCCATTTTTTGCATGGTACAAAGACCTAAGGTGAAGATACAGGTTTGATCTATACATGATCATCCAAAAATTGTGCACATGAATAGAATACATTATCGTAAATATGACAAAAAACCCATAAATCTCTAGGTTTTTTCCTATAAAAAAATGAATATTTTGTATATGACAATTGTGTCAAGGTTTCGATAAAAGTACCAACATAAGTGTCCAAGCCTCTAGAAACAATACTTACAAAATTTGAAAACTAGATCATGATATTTTCCATAATTTTTTGGACATTTTATATTATAAAAAACACCTATGAATTTTTAGATAAGATAAGTATTATCTCTTCTTCATGTTTATGCAATGAAACTATTGTTTTGAGTGTAATTTTTATATTTAACATAACTCAACATTTTAATTTACAATATTCATTTATATGAATTTTAAATTAATTGTTCTTCTCTAGAATATTTTTATTCATACTTTTGTATAATATATTATACCCATTTAACCCTCACAAACATAACATCTAAAAAAGGGTTACACATTTGGTGAACTCAATCTATGTGTCTCCTTGTGAAAACCCTAGTTTGACTTAAGGTTTCCTATTTTTTTTTTCTAAACTACAAATATCTTAAAAATAAGATTTGAATTTATTTTGAAAGACTCAAATTTTTTCCATATGAATATATAATATCTACTTAATTTATAAATATATGATGGTTGTCATTGATTATTATTTTACATGCATTGATAAATTAGAAAAATGCATAATCCAATGGTTTAACTAAATTAATCAAGTTAAAAAGAGTGACTTAAAACACAATAAAAATCAAATTTATTTTTAAAAATCATTTTTAAATAATATATAACTCTTAGACATACAAAAACGTACATACTTTGAACCCTTTGTTTCTACTATATCCTATTCAAGTGTCAACTACCATCTCGCTCCCATTATTCACCCATGGATTATATTGGATTATTCGGTCCAAGATATCACTACATGAAAAGTTAAAAGTGTCCAACCTATCCTATCACCTATTAATATACAATAGGTTCCTCCTAAGCCTAAACTAGTAATCAAATTTCAATAATATGATCTAGTCGACCAATTGAGCAATACAAATGCTAAGATTTCAATCCTTGAGATTTTAAAAAAATAAAATATCTATAAGGATATCTTATATGAATCCTTATGTCAAACCTAAGCACCAAGTGATATAGAACTAAATTACTTTTCATATATTATGTAAGGCCTCAAAAAAATGAAAATATCATCACTTTTGATCTAAAATATTTAGCATAAAAATATACTATTAACTAAGACTTGCCTCTATTTATACAAGTTAGTATGCATAAAAAAGAAATAAAAAGAGTGATAGTTGATAATGGATCTAGCCTAAATATTTTTAGTGAAAATTTCTTAACAAAAATTATAATTATCACCAATAATATTCAAAACTTAGACATGCATATCAAAGGGTTTGATAATTCATGCATATCACCAATTGGTTAAATCATACTAGATGTGACACTAAGACCAAAAGTGGTAACAAATACATTCCAATTAATGTCCCAATCATTTAATTATAACTTACTCTTGGTTAGACCTTGGATACAATAATGGAATATTTTCCATAAACATTACATTGATGTGTTATACTATACATTATGGGACCTTATGGATAATGTCTACCGATGATGAGCCCTTCAAATTTTGAAAAATGATGCATTTCGATGCAGAAGAGATTCTTAAACTAGTACCTCAAAAATAATATATTCCACTTGAAATTATACAAAATTATGAGATAGGATAATTAATAAATATAACTCATTCACCTCCAAATACTCTTAAATTACTAACCAATGATGTACACATGGATGTATATACATAAAAATAATCATTACCAAAGGAACTGATGATATCAAAACAAAAAGAAGATCAAACATTTGAGCTTCCTTTAGTGGCCAATACTAAACAAAAATATTGATTTTTTTATATTATTATGATATTGAGGATGATATACCTCATGATATGACAAATTAACACTTGGAAACACTAAATTTTTATCCACATGAGCATATTTCACATAACCTATTCACACCTATAGGTCTTAGTACATATAAGTTAACTTCATCTATATAAGATATGAAACCAAATAATGATAAAGGAAAGACAAAACTAATATAAGATCATGTCAATGCTTGATATTCAATCCATATCTCTTGGTTATAATCCTTAATCCAACATTAGATGGGATAAATACAAATACATAATGTTAATAATGTGGAATATTAACATAAATCTCCACAACAAATTTTATAGATCACAGTAAAATAAGATGTTCCACATATAATAATTTATATGTTGCTTGAGTATAAGATGATATCTTTACCTCTAATAAACATAGGTCAGGAAGCATGCTTGTCCATATATAAGGATCAAAATACTATCACATGCCATGATATAAATCATTATAAGGGATTAATAGTAGTATATTTTATTTATAACAATTTGTACATACTTCAAAGGATTTACAACACTATCTATTTTTTATATAATCTCATGGAAACATTTAGTTACCTATTCCATGTGGACAAAAAGTGTCCCCTACAAGTATATGGATATTATGATACAAACTAAATTTTATGTTTCATTTTGGGTATCATTGGCAGGATGATATTAATGTAATAGTGGATACTACCAACATGTACCTTGCTTTTCCTTTTGAGAATATTTTTTTTGCATCTAACATGATAGATATGGTAATAAATTAATACCATCTATTTTAAGTGAAAAAATTCAAACAAACATTGAAGAGGTAAAAATAACTCAATGTAAATACAAAAGTCATGAAAAAAGCTTATTATTTGGTCCTATCCTCTTTGAAGATGAGTATTTATTGGATTAAACACTCCAAAAAAATTCAAGAAAATATAAAAACATTAAAATAAATTAGAAAATAAAAAAATATTTAGTATTCACATGTTTAATATCTCTTTTAAATCTCTATTATTTGATTTATGTAGTAGATAACATATAGCTTATTTTATATACACATGTTTCATGCATACTTGAGTGTGGTAAAAACATACACTAGACCCATAATACTTGTACATGCATATGTTGGATCTTTCCTCTTCCAATGTGGCACACTATACTAAGGGAATATAATTATTTGATTAGGATTGATACATGTTATATTATATTATGATCACCTTTACATTATCATGTTTAGGTTTTATACTATTGCTTATACATGACTATACTCATGCTTACATATTTCACAGTGTACTTCATATGTTATGTTACATGAAATTTTTGCTAACACATATATGTGGGTACTAGTATGATATGATTATGATGGTTATTTGTACTTAATTTATTAGCATTATCACTTACTTGAGTGTCTTTTTATTGCTTCTTATTGTCTTGTTTATGGAACATTTAAAAATATTCCTTGTTTGTTTTACCCTCTACCACTATATATTTATTTATTTTATTATATTGACAATTAGATATGTCATTCCTTTGAGTGTGTGGAATTTGAATATTCCCCTTGTTTACAGTATCCTTAGACCCCTCTTATGTTTGGTTGATTATTTATTAAACTTGTACTATTACTTTCTACGCAGTGCCACGATACATATCATACATGTTAGGGATAATTGTGATCACATACTAGGAGCTTCATGGATATATATAATTATACATATTAATAATATGTGATACATAATTCATACACATATTATATAGTTATCTTATCCTTTTTAGATAAGGTAACTCCTAGATTCCATTCCCCTCATCTCAAAAAAGGGGACATATTAGTGGGGGCATGTCATCGAGACATGACCTCCACACTTATACACATTATTATAATTTTTATATCTTCAATATAGTTTAAATAATTTAGATATACACTTGGATTAGAATCCTATACACATTACACCAATTTTTACATATTTGGGATGATTTTTTTCATATTTATGATAGATATTATACACAATTACAGATCATAGGTTACATTTTTGTATATAATTCAAATTGAGAAACATTATAGGTGCATATGTCATGTAAATGAACTAAAAATTACAAAAAAATATTAAAAATTATTTACTAAGAAACACCATTTTCACCAGGAAGCATCATTTTGAGCCTTAATCTATCTTTAATAGTTGGCTTAATTTAATAGTGTGGTTGAGATTCAATAACCTTAATGGCGTAACACTAATTCCATTTTTTAGGTTGAGAAGGTTATGTTGGTTGATTATTTTATCGATTAGCGTACTGATAAAAAAAATAGGTCTGATCAGCCAAAGTAGGAAGATTGGTCATCCAAATGTGTAGGTTTACCACATCAAAAGGGGACTAATCTCTCCTCTCATCAAGGGGAGGTTCCCTATAGATATGATATATATATATATATATATATATATATATATATATATATATAATACTCAAGGGTAGGATAAACCATCAATATCTCTTTATTTAGAGATGATGCATGCAAATCAAAGGAAAAACACAAGGGAAATGACATAAAGTGCTCTTCTTTCAAAAGTACTATTCAATAAGCCACAAGAATACTCCTGGTAGTAAAAGCAAAATGTAACCAAGGACGTAGTAACCAGCAAATTGAGATGTAGCACACAGTCTCCACATAAATTGCCCAAGAGTGAGATATGAAGGACAATAAGGGCACAAAGTCATCCCAAGGTCCTTTACACAAAAATGAAAAGAAAACACACTAAGGCAATTATGGGGGCACAAAGTCTCTCCACAATTGACTTTAGGACACCTTCCTGACTATTTTCACTAATCCTGCTTGTTGAATTAAATAAATAAAAAATATATTAAGGAAAAAGACATAAGAATAGTTTCCCCAACAATAAAGATATCACAGCACAAAGTCTAAAAAATCATTTGCTTTCTTATTTCAATAACAAAATATGGTCAATAATCTGAGCTCAAAGTCTCAGTAATGCCTTTCAATTTGGGTAGAGTTTCATTTCTAATTGTCAGAGAGAGATCCTTTTACAATAAAAGAGAGTCCCTTATATAGCCTCTTCAAGAAGGACTCGGGAATAGTAACACATCATATTGCATTGAAATTTGTTAAGAAGATAGGCTAGAATTTAGGGGCATCAACCCATTTGTTTTTCTCAATGCAGAGAAACAAGTCACGCTATTGAAAGTTTGCCTCTTTCAATATCCACTTGGCAGTCTACTTCTAGAAACATATCTGATTTGCAAATGTTTTTGGTCCTTCCTCATTGTTCCTCCTTTTTTGGTTAATTAAATCAGGTCTTAGATTCAATTTGATGTTCTGTTCCTTAATCACTTCCTACTGATCTTGGCCTCAAAGCCTTTGAATGCATTTAGGTTCATAGATTTAAAACTACAAGTATCAATGACTATTTCATTGTCATAACTTTGATGTCCATGGGCACATCACTTTCCTCAACAATTCCTTTAGTTTTGTCATTTGAGCTTTCCCAAAGGGGACCTGCCTTTTGAGCCTTAAGAAATTATTTGCTTTGGGTTGGGAAGAGCCCCCTGCAAGGGTATCTATTTCAGTGGGTTGCGAAGTCCTTTATTTTACATCCTCCCAAAGGGAAGGTGACCCTTCAGATTTGGGGGAGTGTCCTTTAAGTTGGCAGTCGAGAGTCCCCCGCAAGGGCACCTACCCTTCAAGGTCCTTCAGTAGCCTTTTGGCATCCTTTGGAGCTTTCTCGTAGGATTTTTTCAGAGAGACTTTCCTATGGGCTTTTTCTACAGACATTTTCCTGTAGACAAAAAGTCTGCAGACAATTTATCATGGACAAAAGTCCACAGAATTGTCACTTTGTTCTTTGGCTTTGAGAAACTCCTTCGGGCTTTCTTCCCATAGCCTTTCTAAATTCTTTTAGACTTTTTGTCTGAAGGAATTCCTTTAGACAAAAGTCTGAAAGAATTATGCCTTAGTTTTTTTCCTGAAGGAAATATGTTTGTCTTTTAGCTGCCTTAAAAAAAATTCTGAAAGAACTTACCTTTGTGACTTCTTTGAAAATGACCCTTTTGAAGGGTGCTTTTGTTGACCAAGTGCCCTCCACAAGGGCACTTGTCCTTTGGGAGACTCTTTTGAACTTTTGCATTGAATCGATCCTTTGAACTAATCATTAAACCAAACTTTGAACTAAGCTGATGAACCAAGCTTTGAACCAAGCTGATGAACCCTTTGATTAAACCGACTGATTGAACTGACTGAATGAACTAAAGCATTAAACCAACTATTGAACCAAGCTTTGGTTTAATGGTTTAATTGGTTCATTCTCTTTGATTTGGCTGAGTCCTTTTGATCTTCATTGAACCAAACACGTTGAACCTGTTGAACCTTGAATCCATTGAACCTTTGAACCAAAGTAGTTCAATGGTTCAACGGTTCAATGGTTCAAGCCTTAGAAACTTGTTAAACCTTGATTGAACCTACTTATAAAAACCTTTGAACTTAACTGAAGAAGCCTTTGAACTAGGAAGTGATTAAACTCTTGCTATTGATGTTGAACCTTTAAACCTGTTGAGCCCGTTGAACCAAAATGGTTCAAGGTTCAATGGTTTAATCTTTGCTTAGAAGCTTGCCGACAAACTCTTTTAGTTGAACCTGGTTATTGAACCAACTTTGAGATGACCTAAGTGTTGAAAGCTTGCTTCTTTCCTGTAGAGTCCATATAAATCAACCTGTGAACCTCATTGAACTTGATTTGTAGAGTCTATAGATTTCTCTTCCTGTAGAGTCCATAGATTTCTCTTCCTACAGAGTCTGTAGATTAAAGCCAGCAGAGTCCATAGATTCAAGCCTGTAGAGTCCATAGATTTTTGAGAAGCTTGAAAAATGAGGAATTTGAATGCTTAGGACAAATTTTGAAAAGGGAAGAGACAATTTTGGTCTGTAGGACCAAAATAGTTCAAATGTTGTCCCAAAAATGAGTGATATTTTTTGGGGTACAACAACTGGCTCTAGTTGGGGAACTTCTATCAATTGTAAAAAAGAATTAAAGGGAGTAGAATCTAGAATCTCTAGTGTCTTCATGTGTACCATTGGGCTATGGAGTCATGTTACCTAGAAATAGAAGGCAAAAATGGAAACAAACAAAATAAAACAAAATTTAAAACTATACAAATATACATATGTACAGATACAATGATCTAATACTTCAAGAGTTGAAATGTTTTAGATGTTGCTTCTTGAGAGGTAGTGAAAATAGTGTACCATCTTGGTAAACTAGTAGGAAACCATTTTTCCCCTATAAACGGTGATGGGTGAATGGAGCTCTCCACCAGGAAACCAATTTTTTGCATCTTCCTCTTGGTCTTTTCTTCTTCTTGCTCCATGGCAGGATGTGGTCTTCAAACTGAAAACCATAACTCCTTGCTCTCCCTTCGAAGAGTTCCTTTTGCTAACTTTGGAATATAGTAGTGTGGTCCACCACCATAGCTTGATGTTCTATTGGTTTAGTCCAGCACATGCTTTGATTTTCAACATCAAACTCCCAACAAACCATCAGCTCAACATCTCCTTTGATGTGAAGGAGTTTGACCTCTTCACCCTGAGCAATTTTCAATTTGAGCTACAAAGATCCACATCTAGATGTGGAATAATTGATGCCATTAGATTCTAGGATCCAAGAATCATTAGAAGCTAATCTTCTATCATATTTATCTTCATCAGAGATGGAAGATCCTTCTTGATTTGTACTGCACCCTACTAATTCTTTTGATGCCTTGTTTGGATCAAATCCTAGATTACTAGCTACAAGACTTTCATCGACTAAGACATGAGCATCCTCTATGGTCAAGAAGTAATTACCCCTACCTAAAGGCTCAAACAAAATTTGAGTAGTAGGGGATAACATTTGGGTAACCACAATCTTTGCCTCAGATAGGTCTGCACCTAGTTCTCCACCAATATTTAATTGCTTAGGATTGGCTTGCAGGGATTCAAACTCAATCATTTGAATTTTGGATTTCTTGACATGATCAATCATGTCAAATGACTGAGATGGACTTGGAAGAGAGGATGGAAGTTCATCTTTTTAGTTTTTGGGAGGGATGGGAGGAGGGCTAGTTTGCAAAATTGAAGTAGAAGGTGAAGGTGAAATTGACGTACTTACCTTTTGGGTGATCACTAGATCCTTTGATTGAAAAGGCAGAGTGGTTCTACACTTAGCAATTGTAATTAATGGTTGAGGTTGCTCATATGTCCTCCCTTTATCAGCTTGCTAGACTGATTGGTTATTGGACCTGGTAAACACTACATATGATCCATCAATAGCTTCTCCTTTGCTTTTGGGTTCATCCCAGTAGTTCAAGAAACCAATGTGGGAGTCACCAGCTGATTTTTCTTGATCCTCCATGAAGAGATTAGCATCATTTTCTTGCTCAAACTCAGGTTGGAAAGAGAAAGCATGTTTTGTTTCCAAATATCCAACTGCTGAGTTGGTTGGAGGAGCTTCAAGGGCAAGTTTCCCTTGTGGGGGAGGAAGATGATCTGGCTACCCTTGATTCCTGGCAGCATTGCCTTGATATGATTGATTTAGAAATTTCCTTCTTGTCATATCTTTGTATGAAGGAGTAGAAGACATTCCTTGTGCCATTTGTCTTTTCAAGGCTAGCAGTTTATTTGCCAGCTTTTGTACCATTGGATCAGTGGTGCCTGTAGATGAATATTTAAAAGATGATGAGGATCTATTTCTATTTAGATCTCTTCTTATCTTCCCTACTAAGATGAGATCATATTCTACCTAAGTGGACAAAATTTGAGCTGCAGCAAGATCTATTTGACCATAACGTCTCAAAAGAAAACTTACTTTAGGTAACTGAGAATTAATGAAGAAGCATTTGAGATTCTCAGCTGTAGGTCAATCTATTACAAGAATTTTGTTCCTCAGTTTGTCAAATTTGGATATAAAGTCTCTCATTGGTTCATGAGGCTCTTTCTTCATCTATGTAAGTTGAGCCAGAAGTGCATGTACATCTTCTGTAGGTTTGAATCTGGCTTCAAACATAGCTTTGAAGGTATTCCAATCAGTTACTAACCGAGGTTGTAAATGATAAAACCAATCTACAGCAACACCTTGTAATGTTTCTACAAATAGCCTAACTGCTAAATCTTCAAATTCTACTCCAATTACTCCACAAGCTATGCTGAAGGTTTTAATCTGTTCATTAGGATGAACTTTCCCATCACCATAGAATCTGGGGAAATTCTTCCTTAAACTACGTGGAAGCTCATGTAGAGGTGGAGTAAGATTGAGAGGACCAAAAGCATTACCCCAAGGGCCTTGAAATTATATTATATGACTATGAAAAAGAGGAATAAAAAATATCAGAGGGGTAATTATTGGCAAAGCTTTATCAATAGTAGAAGTGGATACTTTGTCTGGCAATGGAGATCTAAATTTATTAGGAGGAAAGCTCTTGGTTCGTTGGAGGCGAGATGGTGAAGGAAATAGATCAAAATTAATTTTTTGTACCAACTCAAATATAAGGTCAATAATCCCTTTAGCCCTTTGGCTTTGTGTATACCTTGAATCTGCCATATTACGAAACAAAAATGGAAAAGAATTGACCTTTCTTCAATTTGAAGCTTAAGGCTTTAAATTGTGCACTCTTTCCCAATAGCTCTAGTTTTGTAGACCAGATAAAATAATGGAGGTGGAGGAATATGGTAAGGCTATAAATGGATAATGGGTAAGACAAGTAATGAAGTCACCAGAGTCTGTAATGGACAAGGGTTATAATGATAATAGGTTATATCCCTAGTGGAGTCACCAAAAACTGTTGGTTGATTATTTTATCGATTAGCGTACTGATAAACAAAATAAGTCTGATAAACCAAAGTAGGAAGATTGGTCCTCCAAATGTGTAGGTTTACCACATCAAAAGGGGACTAATCTCTCCTCTCATCAAGGGTAGGTTCCCTATAGATATGTTATATAGAAAATAATACTCAAGGGTAGGATAAACCATCCATCTCTCTTTCTTTAGAGATGATGCGTGCAAATCAAAGGAAAAACTCAAGGGAAATGATAGAAAGTACTCTTCTTTCAAAAGTACTATTCAACAAGCCACAAGAATACTCCTGGTAGTAAAAGCAAAATGTAACCAAGGATGTAGTAACCAGCAAATTGAGATGTAGCACAAAGTCTCCACCTAAATTACCCAAGAGTGAGATACAAAGGACAATGAGGGCACAAAGTCATCCCAAAGACCTTTACATAGAAATGAAAAGGAAACGCACTAAAGGAAATTATGGGGGCACAAAGTCTCTCCACAGTTGAATTCAAGACACCTTCCTGACTATTTTCACTAATCCTACTTGTTGAATTAAATAAATAGAAAATATATTAAGGAAACATACTTAAGAATAGTTTCCCTAACAAAAAAGATATCACAGCACAAAGTCTAAAAAATCACTTGCTTTCTTATTTCAATAACAAAATATGGTCAACAATATGAGCTCAAAGTCTTAGTAATGCCTTTCAATTTGGGTAGAGTTTCATTTCTAATTATCAGAGAGAGATCCTTTTACAATAAAAGAGAGTCCCTTATATAGCCTCTTCAAGAAGGACTCAGGAACAATAACACATCATGTTGCATTAAAATTTGTTAAGAAGACAAGCTAGAATTTAGGGGCATCTACCCATTTGTTTTTCTCAATGCAGAGAAACAAGTCATGCTATTGAAAGTTTGCCTCTTTCAATATCCACCTGGTGGTCTACTCTTAGAAACATATCTGATTTGCAAATGTTTCTGGTCCTTCCTCATCATTCTTCCTTTTTTGGTTAATTGAATTAGGTCCTAGATTCAATTTGATGTTCTATTCCTTAATCACTTCCTACTAATCTTGGCCTCAAAGCCTTTGAATGCATTCAAGTCCATAGATTTTAAACTACAAGGATCAATGGCTATTTCATTATCATAACTTTGACGTTCGTGGGCATGTCACTTTCCTCAGCAATTCCTTCAGTTTTGTCATTTGATCTTTCTCAGAGGGGACCTACCTTTCAATCCTTAAGAAATGATCTACTTTGGGTCAAGAATAGCCCCCTGCAAGGGCATCTACCCTTTGGGCAGTCTTCGGATGGCCTTTGGGCTTCTTTATTCCAACAGGTCACTAAGTCCTTTGTTTTGCATCCTCTCAAAGGGAAGGTAACCCTTTAGCTTTGGGGGAGTGTCCTTTAAGTTGGTAGCCAAGAGTCCCTTTCAAGGGCACCTACCATTTGGGGTCCTTCAGTGGCCTTTCATTCAAAGCTTTCCTGCAAGGTTTTTCTATGGACACTTTCCAGCAAGCTTTTTCCACGAACATTTTCTTGTGGACAAAAAGTCCACAGACAATTTCCCATGGACAAAAGTCTGTAGAATTGTCACTTTTTTCTTTGGCTTTGAGAAACTCCTTTAAGCTTTCTTCCTGCAAAATTTTTGAATTCTTTTACAGTTTTTATCTGAAGGAATTTCTTCAGAAAAAAGTCTGAAAGAATTATGCCTTAGTCTTTTTCCTAAAGGAAATCCATTTATCTTTCGGCTGCCTTAAACAAAATTCTGAAAGAACTTACCTTTGTGGCTTCTTTGAAAATGACCCTTTTGAAGGGTGCTTTTGTTGACCAAGTGCCCTCTGCAAGGGCACCTATCCTTTAGGAGACTCTTTTGAACTTTTGCATTGAACCGCTCCTTTGAACCAACCATTGAACCAAGCTTTGAACTAAGCTGATGAACCAAGCTTTGAACCAAGCCGATGAACCCTTTGATTAAACTGACTGAATGAATTGAAGCATTGAACCAACCATTGAACCAAGCTTTGGTTCAATGGTTCAATCAGTTCATTCTCTTTGATTTGGCTGAGTCCTTTTGATCTTCATTGAACCAAACGCAATGAACCTATTGAACCTTTGAACCAAATTGTATTCATGGTTCAACAGTTCAATAGTTCAAGCCTCAAAAACTTGTTAAACCTTGATTGAACCTACTTTTAGAAACCTTTAAACCTAACTTAAGAATCCTTTAAACCTGGAAGTGGTTGAACTCTTGTTGTTGATGTTGAAACTTTGAACCTATTGAACCCATTGAACAAAAATGGTTCAAGGTTCAATGGTTCAATCCTTGCTTAAAAGCTTGCTGATGAACTCTTTTGGTTGAACCTAGTCATTGAACCAACTTTGGGATCACCTAAGTGTTGAAAACTTGCTTCTTTCCTATAGAGTCTATAGAAATCAACCTGTGAAGCCTGTTGAACTTGACTTGTAGAGTCTGTAGATTTCTCTTCCTATAGAGTCTGTAGATTCAAGCCTGCGGAGTGCATAGATTCAAGCCTATAGAGTCCATAGATTTTTGTGAAGCTTGAAAAATGAGGAATTTGAATGCCCAAGACAAATTTCAAAAAGGGAAGAGACAATTTTGGTCTGTAGGACCAAAATAGTTCAAATGTTGTCCCAAAAATGAGTGATATATTTTGGGGGACAATAGCTTATACCACTTAACTTTTATTTTATTGCATTTCCACTTAAGTTGTGTAATTGGCATTAAATGATCTCAATGGTCATGTCACAACTTTCCCTCACATTAGATTGGAGGCATAATTAAATTTTGATTTCCCTCTTAAAATATCCAAGATTTATATTTGAACCTCTTTCATCTCCAATGTTTCATAAGGAATTATCTTTACGAAGTCAAAGTACCAAGAACAATATGGTTGCATCGACACACAAATTTATTCCTTCCTTGATCTCTTTATTTTCAAGCATTTCAATTATGTCAAATTTTAGATTCTATGCATTGATTTATATTATAACTTGATCTTGGTTATAGGTCATAAACTAGAAAAAAACTCAAAGTGGGCTTAAGAAAAGTCTAGGTGTGTTATACAAACCCAAGTACACATTTATTTCCTTTAACCTAGTAATTCATCCTTATGTATTACTCTATTAAAGGGGGGATGTAGATAACATCTTAGTCTTGTATCCTTGGAAAATACCTATCATGTAATTACCCTTTAGTTGTAGACCTTACATTTACCAAAAGTCTCACATTCACCATCTCAACGTGCCTAATTGTTTATCCAATGGTCTGACTATAGAATTTTTAATGACTCAGACATATTACATTATAAATATAGCCTTAAACTTGATATATCAGTCACTATTAGTTTTATATCCTCAAAATCTTCCTAGCCTATTAGACACTTATATTTGACATAGAGACACTTACATTAATGTAAGTGTTTAATTTATTATCAAGTGTCCAGTCCTAAAAATTCATCTAATTTGAAAATATTTTGAATCCTATGGGTTGGACCATTTTTTATGTAACTATTCCATGAGATATGTTCAAAATATGTGGTATAAATACAAATATAAGCCTACTCATTATTTACATAGTAAATAAAAAGAAAGAACATATTCAAGCCTGATCAATAAATTACACAACTGAGTTATACTATCATATTCTTCCCTATTTTCATATCATTAGAGGATCAATAATATTACATGTTTAAATAACTAAAATATCAACCCATGAGTAGTATTTGTAAATTTATAACTTAGATCATTGCTTGCCCTTTCATATAGTATATTACACCCTTATTCAGACATAATCCAACACCTAGGGGAGAAATACATATGTCTCGGTCCCTTTTTGGAGTATTAGAAATGTAGAAGTGATCATTGATATAGGGATAATTGGTGTCAGTTCCAAAATGTAAGCCCACTAACACATTTTTGTCAAGGTTCAAAAACCTATGGTGAAAAATTGGGGGTTTATCCTCATATAATCATTGATATCCTATGTGTGTAAATAAAAGACATCAATAGAAAGGTAACACAAAACCCATAAGGATCTATGTCATCACTTTATAATATAATGAATCTTTTTTACATGATAGTTATATCAAGATTCATTTATAAATGTTGATGTAAGTGTCCAAAGGTCGATGCAAGTGTCTAGGCCTGCAAAAAAATATTTCTAAAATATGATGACTTGATCTTAATATTGTCCCTAATTGTTTCCACCTATGTACTTATAATTTATGCCTAAACATTTATAGGTAAGTTAAATATTATCTCTTCTTTGCATATATTCAATCAAACTATTGTTTTGAGTGTACTTTTTATATTTAATGTAACTCAACATTTTAATTCTAAATATTCATTTATCTAAGTTTTTAATTAATTACCTACTATAGAATAATTTTTTTCATCCTTGTGTATAGGATATCATACTCCTTTAACCCTCACAATAATAACATATGAAAAAGGGTTAAACATAATCATTGCATTATAACTTATTCTTAGGTTGACCTAGGATACACTATGAAATATGTACCATATACATTACATCAATGTGTAAAATTCATACATGATGGGACATTATGTAAAATTATATAATTATATGATGAACCCTTTAATCTTTTTAAAATGTTTCATTATGACACATAAAGGGTTACTCAAATAGTATCACCTAAGAAATTTATTCCAATAAAAAATATATCAACTTGTGATATGGTTGAATCAGGTAAGATAAATATTTTATCTCAACATGTTCATAAGGCCTTAAAAATCAAGGTACACATGGATAATGAAAATAAAGATGAGGGGATATAACAACCTCCATTACAAAAGGAACCAATAATACTACAACAATAAGAAAATAAAACATTTGAGCTTACTTTATTGGTAAATTATAATCTACAAGATGACAAGGTTTTTTATTATTATGAAAATGATGATGATCTTACTCATGATACAACAAAATTAAAAATTATGAAAGCTTATTTTTTATCCACTTGATCATATCACACATAATATCTTCATAACTACAAGCCCTGGTATATACAAGTTAAACCCCTCACTAGAGGATACAAAACCAACTTCAAATAAAGGTAAGACAAAAATATCAAAATGAACATGTGAATTATTTCTATATAATTCATCCCTCTTAGATAAAAGATTTAAGTTAAACTTAAAAGGGAAACATGCAAATACATCATGTTAATAATGTGAAACCCTCACATAGGAAGCCATAATAAGTTTTATATATCAAAATAACACAAGATGCTCCACACATAATAATTTGTATGTTACTTGAGCACAAGATGATATATTTACCTCTTAATAGGTATAGGCCACAAAGCATATTTACACATAAAACTTGATCAAAATATTTAAATTATCTTAGAATCATAGGCCATGAAATATATCATTTTGAGGTATTGCAAAAATAATTTCATAAATACAAATATGGACATATACAGATTATGGAAGAATAAAAACAAAGATCCTTGATCTCCAATGATTTTAGAATACAGATTATAAGGGGGAATAATAGAAAGTGACCATGAAAATAGGGTATAACCATTAATTCACATATTAACAAAGATTATTGTGAGCCTCTCAAGGTTGATATTAATAAATAGAACAAAGTTTTTAGTGTTTCATGTTTATAAAAACTAGGACATATTATAGAGGAGATACATCATTGTTCACTATTTCATTAACATCTTGGGTACGTAATGTTACCCCTTCACATGTGGGATATAATAGGTCTATACAATCATATGGGTAATGGACCAAGAGCCACATATGACATTTAATTTTGGGAAATAATGGTTAGATGATATGAATGTGATAGTAGAAAATAAAAATATGTGTCTCACCTTTCTTCTTTTGAAGGTAAAGAGATTCACTTTTAGCATGATAAATGTGATGATAAAATGATACCAAGAACTTATGATAACCAACTACAAGATAAAATCAAGGAAGTAGATATAAATCACCATATACCTTCTGATTGTGATGACTTCTTAGATTAGCTCTTCTAATTTAACTTAAAAAATTCAAAAAAAAAAAAAAAAAATCAAAAACATTCAAATAAATAAATAAATGCAAAAAATTTTAGCATTCATATGTTTACTAGCTTTTTCATATATTTTTTTTACTCTATGTTATTAGATAGTGTATGCAATGAGAAATGTAACAGATATACAAATCAATCCTAGCTCGATGAAAATAGATCCTAGTTACACTTCGGATTAGGAATACATTAGATAATCAGGGTCATGACCAATATGGATCTTATAGACCTAATCAAGGGATATCTTACTGAAAATAATATCATGAGGGAGGGTTAAAAATCTTCCAACCAAGTAAAACTACACAGTAACCCTAACTAGGTCCTATGTTTTCATATTCACTATACTAATAACAATTAAAGTAAAAGTCTAATCTAGTGCTTACAAAAGATTGTGGAAAAAAGTGGGGGGGGGGGTAATAAACACCAAAAGTAAACATGAATATAATACATATGCTCATGTCAATGTATATATAATCTTAATACATAGAAGAGAAGTACAAATGCATATCTATCTACTCCTACAAAGGATGAACAAATTTATGAATACTTACCTTCTAAGATAAACCCACCGAACCTCAATCTCTCCCTTGGACAAGGTGCTTCACAAGAGGTTGTTGTGGTATTTAAGGATGACAAGGATAAATAATCTCTAGGCTACAAAAGCTATTAATGCATCCAAAATACTTTTCCATAAGACAAGATCTGTATCTCCAAAGAAAATATGAAACTCTAAGCTTTCTCCTCAAGTAGAATGGTGGATAAGTAGATACAAAAAATATATTACTTATTATTATCTTCATAGTAAATGATCGAAATGAATGTGTTTATATAGGTGGATCTTACCCTAAACCATTTCAAAAATGTAGGCTAACAAAGTTGACCCAATTGACCTAGAATTTAATTTGACAAATAACTAACTAGATTATGAACTATGTCGACCATGACTGACCTAGTTCTTAGTAATCTTTTATAAATAACAATACAAGGTTGATGTGGTCGACATGGTTATATAACATACCAAACATAGGTTTAGGTTAGGGAAAGGGATAATGAAGGTGGTAAAATACTAGAGGAGGGTGAAAAATAGTAGACAAAGCTTAGGGGAATGTTTTTAGGAGTTGGTTGGATTGATATCAAGTGGTAATAAGGGACAATAATCCTGAAAAGCACCAATGGTCTTCTTACCCCTTTCTTGTTACGCCCCTTAAGGCATGCACTCATAGAGATTGAGACTTGACGGGTTCCTGAAACATAAAAAGTGTTAGTAAGTTGTAAAGTTTAAAAATACTATGTGTATACATATGCATAACTTGAAACTCATCACATGTCACATATGTTTAATAGGGGATGGTGCTTCAATAAATAACATAGAAACACACAAAGAGATAACTAAAAATGAAATATATAAAGTAATGATAAAATTAAATGAAAGTAACTTTAAATACCATATATATACCTTAAATTAACTATCTACAAAATGATAATATGCAAGCATCCTAGTCTTGATCATGGAGGGTGTAGTACCTATATTTTACTAAATCATGCTAGGAATTATGTAAAACATAAATGGAAAAAAATAATATAGAACATACTAAATCACATTGAGAATTATGTAAAACACAAATGGAAAAAAGTAATGTAGAACATACTAAATCACATTGGAAAGTATGTAAAAAATGAATGACTAAAAATGAAATGTAAGTCAATATGGAAGATAAACATGAATAAGTCATACATAAATAAAAACATGTAAGAATGCCAAATGTCATATGTAAGATATGCGAAGTCCATAAAATTCAAACAAGAACATGATGGATAAATGAAAATGAAAATATATGAAGGATGAAAACTCAAACTTAGTTATTGTTTTAAGATTCAATGTAATAAAACACAACCACCTAATGGCATGAATAGTATGATAATGATATGGTGTGGTAAATAAATGGTGTAAGGGTGTTTGTGAGGAAGGCCTAGTCCTATCTAAGGTATTACAATGAAACTCACAAACTATAAACCAATAAGCATAATTAGTTAGAGGTGATTAAGGATGTGGTACACTAAAATAAATATCTAATAATGGGAATATAAAGAAAATATGATGTAAATAAGGAATGTGAGGTACCACATGGGTGATTCAAACATCTTATCAAGAATGAGACACACCAGGAAAGTGAGAAAGGCTAATAACTATCAACACATAGGACTTAGGACATTCTGACTAATGAACACAAATCTTGGCCTAACAATTGAAGTACATATATCATCCCATGAAGGCTATATGAATGAAAATTAAAATGGACCTACCTTCCCATAATGTGTTCTCTGATCCTTAGGTTTTTTCATAGAGCTATCGATCTACTGTGAAGATTGGGTACTGACATGAGAAATTAGGTGGTAATATATAGTATATGATATAATGAGAACTCCTACCCTAGTCTACTAACCTACCTCACCCCAATGGACCTTGGCTTTATCATGAGGCAAACTATGGATTTTGAGATTCGACTAAGATAGGAGATGTGCAAAATATAAATCATGCCTTTTGGTATCATCTAACTTTTAAGATTATTTTTGCCTTTGAATCATTGCCTTTTGTTTGTATTTTATGATTTTTATTTAAACTTGTTTTGGATTTTTCTATTCCTTCTCCTCCATATGGATTCAGATAACCAAACATGATTGAAATACGTGACAAACATAAAAGAGCTTACACTTGGTCACTAGAGAAAAGAGCATAGAAATAAAGGTGTCTAAAGAATCCTATACTCGCCCAAAAGTAAGTGTGAAACCTCAAAATTAATTGATGAAAGCCTCAAATGGAAGGAAATAATGGAAATTTGGGGATCATGAGAGATCCATCTATGTAATAAGTGATACAATGATGAATATGCTCATATTTGATCACAAATAGGTAAAATAGTGCTATGATATGGATGAGGCTATGCTATGATAGTCATGTCACTTAGAGAATCCATACTAACCTACAACGGATCTAGCATAAGCACAAATTAAAGTATTAGTCATCCAAAAAAGTGATTTAAAGATGTTTTAATATGGTAATTTATGAGGATAGCTGGTCCTATCCATGGTCTTACACTGTAACTCACAAGCTAACCACCAATAAGGTAAATTCTAAATAATTGTGACAAATAATCATAAAGCTAATAAGGCAAAGAATTATGTAAAAAGACAAAAATGAAAGAGATATATAAGAACCAAAATGAAAAAAAAAAAACTGAATTTAATGTGTAATAAAACCAAATAACCCAAAGGTGATAGTGATGCTAGTAAAGTGTGACTGAAAGAGGTAAAGTTCACAAAAATAAATAAATAGGAGACAAAGAAAACAAGAAATATCTATGCTAATATATTTATCAAAGATGACCATGTGAAATAAAATCCTATGCATCTCAAGATATTTCTTTAAGCTGAATTTGTTTGTTATTATACATTATAGAATAAGAGTGGGCAATATAATATGACCTAATGGTTAAGTATAGGTAGGGATGGGCATCGTAAGATGCCCCAAGGTATAAAGGGACATGTAGATGGTCATCACAAGATGCCCAAACATGTGAGATGGAGTGAGGTAACATTAAACCATTAAAACTATTTACATTGGGTTGTTAGGTGCATTTGGAGATAGATAAATCTATTAGTTTGTTATATTTTAGGGATGTTGATGTGAATAGGATGTGTATAAGATGTATGAAGAGGTAAAGGAGGTAAAAGAGGATAATGTATGATATACTTTGGAGTATGAATTTAAACTAGGTACTTCTTTGGTTCATGTGACCTAAGAGGTTAAGGCTCAATGAATGTAATGATATGTTTAAATATGTTCATGTTATCTATCATTTCATTATTAGTGTAGAAATAAGTATTAACTATGGTTTGAACAATATTAGTAGATGAGGTTAGTTATGAGATAATTGTTTTTTCTCATTAGGTAGTTGATGTTGATGTGATTTTGATTCTTTAAATTGAATTTGTGAGGCTTAAAGATATTATTGATAGTGTCATCTTGTTAATATATCAAGATTGAAATGTGGACCAAGCAAGGAAGAAAGAAGAAATCAATGAATATTATGATAAGACTCATGATAATGACCTATAATATCATTCCACCAACAAAATGTATCAATATTATACCATTTTGGAGGAAGTTTGGAAGGATAAAAGCTCATGAGTTTAGAGGGTGGTTATTTCTTCTTAAGTTGTTCTAAACTCAAAGGAGGGTGGGTTGGGTTTAAATTGGTTGCATTGGATGCTCCATTTTGAGTTTGGGGAGGCTTGGATGAATCAATTTAATGATAAAAATGATTGAAAATGTTTTTTAATAGTTGCTTGAGGTGTTTCAAATTGATTCATAAGAAAGTCTTGCCTTTTTGCTTGGTATAAGGATTTTTATAAAGTTTTAGGTGAAAATATTATAAGTTTGTATTGAAGGGGAGCTTTAAGAGTAGAACAAATAGTTTTAAAATAGTATCATCATTCATGTTATGTTCCACTTTATGAGCTAGATACTTCCATCATTTGATGAAAGTGTGAGCAGATTCATTAGGAAGTTGTTTGGCATTGATGAAATGGATAAGATAATTTTCAAGGTCATCATGTTTGAATTCCTTCACTACAACGTTGACTAAATCCTCTATTTATGATATGGAATGTATATAAAGTTGGTTATACCATTCAAGTGAATAAACACAAATCTTTTGGTTAAGATCTTGGTGGTAACAACTATTTTAGTTTGGACCCATTCCTTATAGAGATTACCAAAAGACTTAAGAAAGATAATAGGGTCCTTAATCCCATAATATTTGATAATTGGATAAATGTTTGGGATAAAGGTTATTTTTGAAGAGGTTGAAATATTTTGTTATTCCTTGGAGGTTTAGGGATGATATTCCCATTTGCATTTCTAAGAAGAGTAGGGAATTTTTTTTAATTTGGTCGATGAATTTGCATCATTTTGGAATGATTAATTATTTGCATGATCATTTTTTGAACTATTTGAGAAAGAATTTGAGTTGTGTTGATTTATGAATTAGTATTTAAAGGTGAGTTATTAGTTTTAGTGGTAGAAAGGGTATTGGGTAGAGGATTCCAAACATTGGTATTGGGAGGAGGACTAGGATGAAGGGCCTCAATTGCATTACATTATGTAGTGAGTAGTTTTGTATTAAGAAAAAATGAAGGAAAAATGTGAATAGTTTCATCTAAATTAATAAAATAAGTGAGGTTTTGATCTAAATCCTTAACTATGAAATTTTATTGAATAAGTGAATGCTGAAAAAATGACATCATTATGAAATAGACTATAAAATCACATATAGAATAGTATCAACCAAGGTTTACAGAGTTGATAGTGTTAATTATGTATTATTTAGACAAAAAGACACAAAATGAAAATAGAATCAACCAAACATAGAATAAGGTCAACTAGGTTAACTTAGTAATACAAACAAGGTGTGAAACTAAGCCAAGAAGGATATAAGGTTGACTAGGTCAACTTAATATTATAACCTGACTAGAAAAAAAGAGTAAAATGTCAACTAGTTTAACTTAGCACTACATACTGATTGGTAGAAAAGATTACAAGGTCAAATAGGTTGATTTAGTAATACAAATATGGAAAACTTGGTTTGATAAGGATACAAGGTTGACCAAATTTACTTAGTACTATAGCCTAATTGGGAGAAAAGAGTATAGGGTTGACAAGGTCAAATATATATTTTGTATAGGGAAAAAATTAGTCTATAAGGGACTATGTCAAATAGAATGACAGTGTGATAAAATTAGTGAAAGATTTTAAATGTAATTAAATAAATAAATATAAGCACACACAAACAATTGGAATCAATGATAATGATATAGTTAGGGTACATAACACAAAACCTTGCACCAACACTAGATAATAAAAGTTTTCACAATATAACATAATGATTAGAGAGCAAGTAATCAATGGAAAAGTAAAATATAACTAAGTGCTCATCCTGAGTGTTGTTAAATTATTATAGAGTATCATTTTTAATGTGATAGGGAGGTTCGATGAAATGAGGGAGCTAGAAAGTAATCTATGGATGGTTTTAAGATGTTTAGGTTGAAAGGGATCTATATGTGCAATGGTATTGGCTGAGTATTGGGTCCTACACCATCAATTCACAATATCATAGTGATAAAAGTGTCAGGTGATTTGATAATATATACCATTAAACATGTGTTTATACTTGGCCAAAAAACCAAGTCAGCTTCCCCTTTGGTGATGAAATCCAAGTAGGTAGGCATTGGGAAGACAAATGTTAAATGTATTTTGAATATTGTGTGATTTGGTAGTGTGTGTAAAAATAGAAAAATAGTGTAACTAAATGGAAATTTGAAAAAAAAACACCTAATTAGACTATGTGAGATACTATAAACATGTGAACAACTAAAATCAAAAGTGTGAATTAATTACTAATAAATAGTTATTAATTCCAAACTTAAGAATGGTACAGAGTTAGTTCAGATGACACTGTATGCAAACATAATAGAACAAAGTGGAATGGGTTACTAATTTTCTATGGAAGTAAGATTATTTAAGGACAAAGTCAAGCAAGTTGACTTATTTTTTAAGAGAGAATATAGGATACAAAACTAAGTCAACAAGGTAATCTTAGTTTTTTATAGGATTGTAGTTTTAAATATTGAAAACTTGCACAAAATAACACTATAATGAAGTACTAAACTAACACAAAGAAAAAGAGAGGAACATAGGTGGGTTGGAAGATGATTAAGATTAAAAAATTTCTATTGAAGTTCCTTGAATGCTTTTTTCAAATTATACAAACTAAGTTGATTGGTTTGACCTAGTTCTATAAAACATTATGTGCTGAAGAAAGATAAGATGAATAAGTTGACCTATTTGACTTAGTTTATTGATTTGGATGCTGACTAAAAGACCAAGTTGACATGTTTGACTAATTTTGTTGATCTAGATATTGACTGAAAGACTAAGTCAACATATTTGACTTAGTTTTCTAATCTAGATGTTAACTAAAAGACTAAGTCAGTCTGTTTGACTTAGTTTATTGATCTAGATGCTGATTTAGAGATTAAGTCAACCTGTTTGACTTAGTTTATTGTTTTGAATAATGATAGAAAGACTAAGTCAACATTTTCAACGTAGTTTATTGATTTGGATGCTGACTAACATACTAAGTTGACCTATCTAACTTAATTTGTTATATAGGATTGAAGAAGAGTATTGTGTTGACCTATCTAATCTAGAAACCTATATCTAATGAAGACCTACACAAAAAGAATAAAGTCATTCTGATACAACTGTGTGTTAAAGCTATGCACAAAAGTTAGAACTATACTAGCCTAGTTGACATAGAATCACAAATATATAAAAATGATAGAGATGTAAGCAAGAAAGAAAACCTACAATGGTTAGATTCACTTTAGGTTCACTAGAATGTATGCAATGGGAAATGCATTAGATCTACAAATTAATCCTAGCTCAAAGAAGAAAGATCTAACTTACACTTTTGATTGTGGATACATTATATAATCGAGATCATTAGTAATATGGATTTGTTAGGCCTAGTCAAGGGATCTCTTACCACAAATAATATTATGATGGAGAGTTCCAAATCCTCTAATCAATAAAAACTACACAGTAAACCTAATTAGGTCCTATGTTTTCATATTCACTATATTAATAACAACTAAAGTAAAAGTATACTCTAATGCTCACCAAATATTGTGGCATAAAGTGGGGGGGTAATAAATACCAAAAATAAACATGCATAAAATACATATACTCACATCAATGTATATAGAATCCTAATGCATGGAAGATAATTGAAAATGCATATCTATCTACTCTTATAAAGGAGGGAAAAAGTTAGTAATACTTGCCTTTGAATATGAACCCATCGAGACTCAATCTATCCCTTGGACAAGGAAATTCACAAGAGGTTTTTTTGGTATGTAAGGATGACATGGATAATATTCTCTAGGCTACACAACCTATAAATGTATCTAAAATTCTTATCCACAAGACAAGATCTATATCTCTAAGTAAATTATGAAACCCTAAGCTTATTCCTCAAGTAGAATGATGGATAAGTAGATGTGAAATATATATTAATTATGTTTCTCTTCATAATAAATGATGGAAATATTTTTTTTTTATATAGGTAGATCCAACCCTAAACCTTTCCATAAATTTATACTGACAAGATTGACCCATTTGACCTAGTATTGAAATTGACAAAAAATTAACTAGGTTATAAACTATGTCGGCCATGGCTGACCTAGTTCCTAGTAAGCTTTTGTAAATAAAAATACAAGGTCGATGTGGCTAACATAGTTATGTAAACTATAAAAAAAGGGGTTTAGGTTATGGAAAGGGATAATGAGGTGGTAAAGGACTAGAGGAGGGTGAAAAATAGGATAAAAAGATTAGGGGAATGTTTTTAAGATATGATTGGATTGATATCAAGTGGTAATAAGGGATAAAAATCCTATAAAGCACTAATGGTCTTCCCACCCCTTTCTTGATGCACCCTTAAGGCATATACTTAGAGATATTAAGACTTGATGGGTTCCTGCACGATAGAAAGTGTTAATAAGTGGTAAAGATTGAAAATATTATGTGTATACAAATAACACATAATTTCCTTTTTATACACACATCTATTTCATGGGTAGTTAAGTGTGATATAAGAATACACTAGATACAAGATACATGAGCATACAAATGTTAGACCTTTCCTCCACCCATGTAACACAATATATTATGGGTATATGATTCATTGATAATTATTGATACATGTAACATTATTTTATGATCACTTTATATTACCATGTTAAGATTATATACTAACACTCACACATGCCTATACTCATGTTAACATCTTACATAGTGTTCCAAATATACTATGGTACATGGAATTTTACTAAAAAATGTATGCATGGACAAGTATGACATGCTTATTATAGTTGTTTATATTTCATCTTATTGAATGTCTTGCTTGAGCATAATTTTTATTTTTTATCTTATTTATACTATGTAAAATTTAAACATGTTTCTTGTTTGTTAGCCCTAGTGATACTGAGTGTTGTTTCTTTGGTGTGTATACATTTGAACATTTAATCTCCCTTGAGTGTGTGTCATATGAACATGCCCCTTATTTGTGGTCTCCTTAGATCATTTTTAGTGACATTGGGTACTCTTGTGTGTGTGCTCAATTAATTTATGATCTTGTTATTGTTACTTTTAGACATTTCCATGATCCATATAATGCATATTTTAGATTTTTATGTTTTGATACTATGAGATTTATTGATACATCTACGTATACATGATTCCAATTTATGATTATGTACTACATGATTTATATAAGATATAATATGGTTATCTTATCCTTTTGAGATAAATGTGAATATCAGATATTATTCCCTTCACCTCAAAAATGAGGGGAATATCAATAGGGTCATGTCATAGATACATGAGTCTAAATAAATACATTTGGATTAATTTTATATACTTTAAATGATTTAGATATATCTTGGGTAAAAATATTATAGGTTTGGCACTGATTTTTTACAAATTTGCAACAAAGTTTTTCAAATTTGTGTAAGATATTATACATAGTTTACAGAGAAAAGGTTACATTTTGATAGATAATTTAGCTTGAGACACATCATAAGTACAAATGACATGAAAATTCAATAAATAAAAAATACATATTTATTTTATATACACATGTATTCATCAACCTTACCAAGAAGCATTGTTTAAGCCTTTAGCTATTTATAACAAATGGCTTCCTTAAGTTGTGAAATCGATATTCAATATCATTAATGGACTTGAAACTACTACCCTTTTTTAGGTTGACATGGTTATACCATTTAACTTGGGTGAGATTGGATATATTAGGTATTCACTTGAGTTGTGTGATTGAGATTCAGTGATTTTGATGTCCTTGGTACAACTCACCCTTTTGCACTAAATTTAGGGAATGATTACCCTATAATTATATTTTTCACATATCCAAGGTTAAATTTAATCCTATTTAAAATTATTTATCAAGGAAACATCATTAACAAAGTAAACCATTATATAAACTCCATTTTAATCACCTTATGTGTCAAAATTGCAAAACAAAATGACTTCCCATAACTTGTACACAAATTGATCTAATGTCATCTATTCATCTTAAATTCCTCCATGCATGCAATCTAAAAATTATAATTCTCATTGGGGTATCCTCAATTAGGGTAATTCATTAGACTATAATATCAAATCATCACTCTAGTCCTATTTATATTCATCAATAGTCATTTTCCTCTCTCTAGTCAAATAATCACTCCTTATAATAATTAAATCTTCCAAATTCATATCACATTGTATTAGTTATATTAAAAAATTTATTATTTTAATTAATCTTATATATAATTATAATTCCATGTATTTGGAATCATAATTTCATTTGGTTTTTTTATTCTTACATTTTTGACCTCATTCAAAGAGCATCTCATTCCAAAAGAATATCAAGATATCATGGCATATCATTTTATGACCCCACCTTCAATATTGAAATAAAATTTTAAAAGATTATTATCCACCCTTAGTCTTGGAAGAAATATGGAGGGCTCATATTTTAATATATTTTAAGGATCATTCTAAACCTTCCATCTTATATGTAATATGGATGAATCACATTGTCTCTCCTTTAGATATTTTTAATGGAATTCTCCACCCTCCATCTTTCATTCAAGATGGAGGGACCATATTGCCTCCTTTCAAGATATTTTGAGGGTCCACTCACCACCCTTGATCTTTAAGGCAAGATGGAGGGCTCACATTTAGTTACTTTGCCTATAAATAAAGGGTCACCCCTCTTCATATTTCATGCTCAAGATTTATAGAAAATCATTGCTAGTTCTCAGAGCTACTTTGTGCATCAACTCTACTTATTATTAAATATTCCTCAATTTATCAAAGGGAGATGATTCACTCTTAAAATATGACATTTACAAATGCCCTTTGATACTAAAATCCAATCCATGCTCTACTTACATTTTGTGTGATCATATTTTGGATTACTCATAAAATTACTATATTTAGTAAGAAAAACCAAATAACACAAAAAATATCAAATGAGGGGATAAAGGAACAATATAAAAAAAAAATGACATTCTTACCATCCTTTTGTCCTTTATAACTCCTCTCCAAGATCTCCAAGCTAATTTTAATGAAAAATAGTTGGATTGTGGATTGCATGATTGAGCTTCCAAATAGATTCAATGGCTTCTTTGACTCGTTTGATAACCTAACAAGAGTGTGGAAATGTTTTCATAATGGTTGATAATGTAATTATAATGGAGGATTATGGATTTATCAGTTGATTTCTAGTTATCTTGGCCATAAAGGAGTGGATTGTATAAATAAGCCAAGAGGAGGAAGATCAATTTATCTCATTAAAATTTGAGCCTTGAGGATCAAAGGTGGATGAACTTCCAAAGAATTAAAAATTACTTATAAGCCTATAGAATGGATGATTCTAGAGAGTAAGGACCAAGATAGTTGAGGTTATAAAATTGGATAGTTATAGAATCTCCTTATGTATTGATTAGTATTAGTAAGGGATTGAGATAGGGATTAAGTGGATGATTAGGGACTATGGGTGTAGGAGAGCCTAGGAGTAGGATAGGGTAGGTTGATAGGCGGGTCATGAGAATTATAAATTACCAAATAATGAATATGTGGAATTAGGTTAATATTAAGAGATGATTAGAGGAATTAATTGATCGGTTGGGTATAAGTGAGGCTAATGAATGAATAAATGATAAATGGGGACATTAGATAAATTAATAGGATTAAGATAAAGGGTATAAATTAGTGGGATTAATTAGAATAATTAAGGTGATCAAAATTTAATGTATACATTTCCCCTCTTTTAAAAGGAATTTTGAGTCAATGAAGTGGAAGGAGTAATGAATTTTCAAAGAAAAACCATTTCATGGATGAATGTTAGTAAATGATGTTAGTGGATATGATTCCCCTTAATGGGACATACAAGAATAATTAGATGTATTTCCACTCAAAATAGGAAATGAGGGGTGGTATGTAACTAATAGATAAGGGGGTGGGATACAAGGTGTTGTGATAGATGATGAAAAAGTTGAATTCAACTTGATAAGTGAGCTAAAAATTAATGATGCCCCTAGAAAATATGTATGCACAAGGAGGGACATGATTGTGTTATGGTTTGTGACACATCCTAAAGGGGAATAAACCATAACATGGTGATGATAAGATAAAAAAGACACAAGATTTTGATGTATCCCAAGTAAGGACAAATTCAAGGGAGAGCTTCAAGCTAAGACAAGAAAATGATTTGATAAGATTAATAATAATTGTATCTCAAAGATATGTTTGATTGAGATGATGAAGGGGATGAGAAATAATGATATGATAGAGTGATTAAAAGATGAATGGAAAGGGTTAGTCTATAATGCATCAAATCAACGAGACATAATGTGATAAATAGTGATGATGCCCCTAACAAAGTTGTATGGAAGGGAGCAATACATGATAATATAATTAATATCATGGTCATGCCCTAATCAAGGTAGGAACCATAAAATTTAAATGATTAATTAATTTATCAATTATATGGGATGATATACGAAGAAAATACAAATGTTTTGACTTGTCGGGCCTTATTGATAGTTGTAAGAAATTCACTAAAAGATTAAGAAGATGATTATGGAGATGTTGATTGGTCAATATACTAATTGATTAATGATTGATATTAGAGCTCAATGATTTGACTCATTTAAGATATGAGGATAAAGGAAAAAATATATGAGAGGATAAATGATGGGGAAAGAAGAGAGTGTGGTTGACACAACATGTGACTCAACACTACCTACGTAGTTTAAAAAGACCTCCGGCCAATGTAGCTTATATCATATGATATATGATAATAAATACATGAGGAGAATGATGATGATGATTATATTAGGGTGATGATGATTTTTTGGCATGTTAGTTATTACATAAATGATAGAGAGATGTTGGTGACTAAAGATATGTCATATGATTGACTATAGGATGATGATGATGATGATGATGGATGTTAGACATGTTATTTATTATATATTTGTTAGATATGATGATGATTGGGTTGGGATGTTGATGTTTATGATTAGATATATGATAGATGATTGGTTAGAGGATATAAACATGATGATAAAAGGAATTTATTGATACTAGATGAATAGACAAAGATGATCAACTGGATGTAGGGGAGCAATATGATTTAATGACAAATACATCATTTATTTAGTACATATCACCATAGTGTAATTAAGTTGATAGATATGTAACTTGGTAAGATTCCCCATGATATAAGGATGACCAATAGGATATGGAGCTAACCAAAAAAAGGGGAAAATAGTGAACTTTACATCATCAAGGGCACCTAAAAGCATTATTTTATCTTTGGTAACCTAATATCATCCTCATTCATTTACAAATAGACAAAAAGAGACATGATGTGATACTGACTCAAAAGACAAAGATAATCAAACATGATAAAAGATATGCAAACAAGTTAAACAATAAACCAGTAACACACAAAAGTATCTACATGCAATGTCATTGTGTCTTGTTGAATTATCCTAATGAGAGTTAATGAGATGATTAATCAAGTGATTAGTTAGACTAATTTGGTCATGATAATGTGAATTTAGACTATAGATAATAAGTTTGACAAAGTATGGAATTATAGTAGACCAGGGACTTGGATTAAGTTGAATAGGGATTTGATAAGGATATGGATTTTGTGATCAAGGAATCCAAGAAGGGTGGTTAGATCATATGTTAGCTTCAAAATGAAATTAAATCAAAATTAAAACAAACACACTAACATGTGTAAGACTATCTTTCTTAGATCAAATGGGGGAGCATGTTGAAGAAAACCAATTGACAAAGCCCAACTAAAATGCAAGAAAAATAACCTTTCATACCTTCCTTGAATGCTTCAAGAGAACTCTTCATTTGGATTGCTTCACTTGTGATCAAGAGATCTTTGGAAAATGGATTAGTGTGGATCCTTCTCCCCTTAGCACCATGGTTTGGCTCATACTAGCTTGATGTAGATTCATGACTTGGCTTGTGATTTTGGCATAATAACACTAATGTCATGCAATCTTGCTCTAAATCCAACATTACAATGTTACTATGTTCAAGCTCTCTTTAATCATTGGAAATGGATTCTATTTATAGGTTTAGCAACTAACCTCAATCTAGGGTGAGTTAAAGTGTAGTTGGGGCATGGAATGGGTTCAAACTTTACCTTTATGAGTTCATTAATCCTAATGGAGTTAAAATGTGTTAGATGGTTATGATTAGCAATGAATAGGAATGAGTGGGATATTTTGTATTTTGACAACTCATAAAAATCTAATAATGAATTCCTAAGATATTATTTGATTTTTGAATTTCTTTTTTGATAATTCATTTAATTACTCATGGTTAATTTAATTTAGGAATTTGATTTGATTTTGCATTTATTGTTAGTATCTTTGATATTTTGAAGATATTTTAATTAATTTGATTTGTAAATTTATCTCATTTAATTTATTTATAAGCCAAATTATATTTTATGAAGCCAAATTTGAGATGTTTAGTGATTTTTAAGCTATATTTACAAAGGTTCATAAGAATCAATCTAAAGTCTGGCATGAAGCCATTGATGGCTAGTTTTATATGTCTATAGTTTTCCCTTGTTTGGGAAGGTGTTGAAATCTATGAGAATATTAAAATATTCTCAAAGATTTAAAAGGTCATATTATGATTAAAACTTAAATGGAAATGGATGAACTATAGGGTGCCCCCTTGAGGCAACAATTGGCAAAAGGGGTCGCTAAATGGTCCCTTGAAATAAGGAAATGAGTGAACAAAAAAAATAAAAATGATGGGATGGAAACACGATGATTTGCCCAAAGTTAGTCAAAATCATTGAGAATCCAAGTGGGAAGGTGTAAAATGAATTTCCCATAGGTTATTATAATCAATAGATCCTGATAGTGGCAAACAATCCCCTATTGGGTAGAAGAAAGTGAATGATTTACCCAAAGGAGGTTATAATCATTAACCCTCAAATTGGTGGAGATGTAATGATTTTCCAAATGTGGATATAATCACTAGAAATTCAAGTGGGATGGTGTGCAATGGTTTTCCCAAAGGTGTTTATAAGCATTGTACCTCGATACTGGCAAACATGATATGAAAGATGTAAGTGGCATGGTGTATAATGGTTTTCCCAAAGGTGGTTATAAGCATTATACCTCGATTATGGAAAAAAAGCCACAATTGGGTGGAATAAAGTGAATTATTTTCCAAAAGGTGGTTATAATCAATAAACCATCACATTGGTGGAAATACAATGGTTTGCCTAAAAATGACTATAATCACTAGAAATACAAGTGGAATGGTGTGCAATGATGTACCCAAAGAAAATTATAAGCACTATACCTAAATTATGGAAAATATGGTGATGTAAAACATGATGTGAATTGGTTATAGAGGATAAATATTATGTAAGAAACCTTCTAGTAGGGAGATGCTCAATCTAACTAATAAGGAGGATAATTATTTTGGTGTTTAATTAATCTATTTAGAATATGATTTGGATTAGGTAGAGAATGTTTTTAGTGCCAATGCTAAGGACATATCATATATATATTTTCCATGTAGACTCCTTGAAGATAATTTTTTTTGTAACACATGATGGTAGGCATCATGATAGAAAACCATAATAACTTGGATGAAATATACATAAGGACTAACTCTTGATCCAAAACTTAATTTAAAATAATTCACCAATGATAGAAACCATGATGATAATGTTAATGTATGAATATGGATTGATTCAAGAATAGTGCACAAGGAATCACCTAATGAATTCACATAGAATAAATCAAGGAAATATTACTGAAAGTAAATAAATATGAACACAAACAAAATAAAATAAAAACAAATAAACAACGGGACACAAAAAAGACTATGAACATTGCCCTTAGAAAATAGGAGACAACATAACAAAAAAACAAAATGGGGGAATAAAAGAAAAGGAAGGGGTGGCCAAGATATCTCCAGATGGACTGGGTAAGTAGATGTTGCCTACATAGTTCCATGGATGTGATATCCAAAAAAAACTTTAGGCCAAATGTAGTTCTCCTAGGATATGGGATAGAAGAGACATGATGAGAAAGAAAACATGATAAATGTGATAGAAGAATATGGGAATTATCTCATAAAAATGGTGAGAACATGGGATACAAAGGCCAAAAAGGATGGGGAAACTAAATGACAAGTGATTTCTTGTGATTTCTTGTGACTTAGGCAAAGAAGTGATCAATGTTTTTAGTTTTTTTAAGTAGTTTTACAAATGTTTTTGAAATTTGGAGCATATAAAATCAATCAATAATGATGAGATAAAAAATGGTTCAAGTTCATAAAAAGGTGAGATCATTCAAACTAAAATGTTTCTCACAAAATGGAAAGATCATTCAAACTAAAAAGTTTTTCATAAAATGGAAAGAGTGTTCAAATTGAAAGGTTACTCTTAAAATGGAAAAAATGTATGGAAAAGGGGGATTGAGATGACCTCAACAAGTATTAAGCATGGACCACATAGTCCTAAAATGGGCTCAAGTCATAGTAGTTCCACCTTATAGTAGAGGAATCTAACTAGTGTAGCAACCAATTTAAATAAAATAGGCCTAGTTGGCATAATGGCACAATATGACATATGAATGGAAAGTTGGTATGTCAAGGAAAAATAAACAAATATTGAACCTAGTTTTCCCATAGATAGTTATAACTAGGATATAAAAACTCAAATCAATGATAATAATTTTCCCATAGGTAGTTATAATTAGTAGGCAGATCGGTGAGACACTAATTTTCCCATAGTCGATTATAATTAGGCCCACACAAAAAACATGATATAGAACTAAACAAGAAATGAAGGATGCAAATGAAAAAATTCTATCATACTCAAAATACTACCTCTATATAGAATTATTCAAATAACTACTAAAATTTATCTAATTTTTAATACTAAAATCCAAACCAATGGATGAACCAAAGCCAAACAAGCTAGGTATGTGGATAAAAACATGTTAGGTTGATATAATGGAATGGTAGAATGGATAAGTGATTGCATGATAGGATGGTAGAATGGTATGATATAGAGAATAATGTTGATAATATGGTATAACTTGAAATCATCCTAATAGATAATACACTAAGTCACTCAAGCAAAGTAATGCTTGAGGTGTATAATATTCATTGTATCATCAAGTTCATCTCCATCTGGTGTGGCAAGCCTATATTCTCCAATGCCATATTATACAATAATGATGAAATGACCTATCTAGTTGGGTTTGAACTTACCTTTATGCTTCTTTTTGGCCATGGTATTCTTTTGGCTTTCTTTGAGGACAAGATCACCAAGTTCAAAGTCTTTGTGTTTCATGTACCTATTGTAGTGGCCATAAAGTCAATTCTAATATGCTTGAAGGTTATTGATTATGTCCATGCATTTATCAAGTAACTCCAACTCTTATAGGCAATTTACTCGATAGTCTTCATCATCTAGGACATGCTTTAAAGAGATACATAATGAAGGTAACTTGACCTCAATAGGAAGAATGGCTTCATTACCATAAACAAGTGAGTATGGAGTGGTTCTCATGGGAGTGTGGTGATTAGTATGATATGCCTAGAGGGTGTAAAATAAATTAAGTTGCTAATCATAACTGACATCATTGATAATCATTTTAAGGATGTTGATAATGGTCTTGTTTGATGCTTTTACCTGGCTATTACCTTGAGAGTAATTTGACATGGAAAAATGTTGAGTAATCTTATATTTGGCACATAGTGATTTGACATCATTGTTTTTGAATGATCCACCATTATTAGATATAATTTTGAAGGGAATGACATAGAATCAAATGATATAACTAAAGATGAATTTGAAAATTTGCTTTCTAGTCATGTAAGTGAGGGGTATAACTTCAACCCACTTAGTGAAATATTTTGCCATCATAAAGATATGTTTATGGTTATTAGATGAGGTGGGGTTTATCTTCTCAATGATATTGAGGCCCTATATAAAAAATGGCCATGGTTTCAAAATTGGTTTTAGAGTCCTAGTTGGGGCATGAATCAAATTGGCATGTCATTGACATTTATTGCATCTTTTGACATATGTAGTTACATCTGCATCTATTATTGGCCAATAATAACTAGTTTGTAAGAGATTTTTGGATAGGACTACCCTAATGGTGTGGGTTTCACATACCCCTTCATGAAAATCTTGTAACACTATTATAAATTCTACTAAAGGTACATAATGAAACAAAGTTCCATCAAAACTGTGATGGTATAGGGTTGGTTTGAGTATGGTATAACATTGGGAATTGTAGATGAAGGATTTGGCTTATTTGTGGGATAAGTCTAGTGTTAAAACATGGTCCTATAAATAGGTATATAGGTCTAAATACCAAGTAAAATAGGACTAATAATATTGTAGATCATTATGATGTTGATGGTTCATGAGTTGAAACTAGAAGATTTTCAATGAGAAATTGGTATTCATTGGTTGTATCTATTTATCAAATAAAAGATCCAATGGTATCCATGGTATCTATTTCTATGTTACTTGTCCTTGGTATATATTCAAACTAGATGTTATCAATCTAATGCTTGAGAATGTTGACCATAGCCTTGTAGGGAACTAACTTGTTATCTTTGGTTTGAAAGTGGTCTATAACCTAATTATTTATTAATTAAGAATCACCATAAACCTTTAGATGATTTATGTTCCATTGTACTTCATATCAAAGCCATACAATGATTACTTCATATTTGGACATGTTATTAGTATAAGGAAAGCTGATTTTGAATGACTTAGGGATTAAATCCCCTTGTTGAGTGATAAACAAAAGGCCTACCCCTAATCTATGTGATATGAATGATCTATTAGAATATATCTTCCATTGCTTCTCCTCAAGAGGTGTCTCAATGATGGTCATTATGGATTCATCAAGAAATTGGAATATGAGTGGTTATGTATCTGTAAGGGGTGCTACAACAAGATGATTTGAAAGAACTTACCCCTTGATGGATTTTTGGTTTACATATTATATCTAAAAATCATTAAGAAGCATGACACATTTGGCCATATAGCCTTGTATCATTGTCTTAGATAATAGATACTTGAACAAATCTACTTTTCAAATGACCATGGTCTTGTTTCTAAGTATGTAATTCCATAGTTTATAAGTTGTGAATACCATAGCTAAACAATATTTTTCAATGGGAATATAATTATACTCATATACAACCACTATATGACTTAGGTAGTACATGACATGATCTTTTCCATTATGATTGTGTTGAGATAGAAGTGCCCCTAGGGCTTTATCTATCAGTAATAGGTATAGAAGGAATGGTTTTTCTAGCTTAAGAGGCAATAAAATTAGTGGATTTTCAAGATAGTCCTTTAGTTGTTGATTTTTTTTTTGAAAATAATCATCCCAAAGAAATGTGACACCCTTATTCAAAATATGTGTAAAAATATAACACTTTTCATCCAATTGAGATATGAGGCATCAAATAGATTGGATTTTGCCTTGTAAAATGCAGAGCTACTTTAAATTAGTTTGTAGTGGCATCTCTATTATGGCTTGTACTTTGGTTGGATTGAATTCAATGCCTATGCAAGACATAATAAAGCTAAGAAATCTACCTAAAATAACTTAAAAAAACACACTTTTAGGGTTAATCCTGACTATGTATTCATGATGTTGCTCAAATATCCTCCTCAATGTTGCTGGATGATCAACCCTAGTCTTTGATTTTCCTAGTATGTCATCGACATAGTATTCAACAATATCATGTATCATATCATGAAATATGATGGTCATGACACTTTGATAGGTGGCCCCTACATTCTTGAGACCAAATGTCATAAAAGATAACATAATACCCCCCATGGAGTGGTGAATGTTATTTTGTGTTGGTCTTCTAGTGATATTCAAATCTAATTATAGCCTGAGAATCCATCCATCAGAGGAAGTATTTCATAACATGATATGGAGTCAATTATTATGTCATTTTTTTGAAATGGAAAGTTGTCCTTAGGGTATGCTTTGTTTATGTCTCTAAAATTAGTACAAATTTCTATTCCTTTTAGATTTTTACTGACTGGCACTACATTAGAAATCTATTCAGAATAGTTAATTCACCTAATACATCTCACTTCTAAGAGATTTTCCAACTCTTTCTTGACTAATATAGTAATGCAAGGATACATATTGCATAGTTTTGATTTCAGTAGCTTGGCATCAGGATGTACCACAAGGTGGTAAACATCCAAGGTGGGGGCTAAACTAGAAATGTTAGAATAGGCCCATTCAAATATATCTACAAAATACATCAATAGGGTTGTAATGATTTCACACTCCTTAATGAGGGACATGACTAATTTGATCCATTTTGGATCATCTATAGTCTTAATATTTACCTCTAAAGTATCCTCTACTAGAAGGGTTGAACCATCTTTAAGAATAGTGGTCAAAGAGTTGAATTGTTTTACAATGTCATAGTCCTCTATTAAGACTATCTCTTCGAGATATTATAGGCATGATGAATCAGAATCAATTATCAGGAGGGATGACCATGTAATAAATACTATTGGGAATTCTTTAATGATGTGGTCAAAAGCTTTTTCTTCTTCAAGACTAAATTTAGAACCATATGCAAGTTCACCATCATTGGTATCCTAGATGATTTTATCAAAAGCCTATTCTTCTTCAAGACTAAACTTAGACATATATACAAGTTCATCATTTCTGGTCTCCTAGTCTATATTTGAAGAAGGTTGAACACCCCCATCTAATGGTGCCTGAAATACGTTTTCACTACTAGACTGGCCTTTATCTTTATTTTTTCCCTAGTCCAAAAGTGCCTCAAATATATTTTCACTTTGGGACCTCAATGTTTTATTTAATTGATTTTGGCTAAGGGTGTTCCTCTTCTCTCCAAAATAGGATTCAATACCCAACTTTATTTAGAACCCTTTTTTGTGGTCTTCCAACAGAACATTATTCCTAAGGCCTAGAAAATCACAAAAGGCCTCATCATTTTAAAACTCATCAAATAACACAATAGATTATTTTTGGTCCTAGTCTATCAATTGGGGATAATATAATGGTAATATATTATGGTGAATGAATGGTTAAAGGGTGAAAATGGATTTATTTTCAAAAAAATTGGTATGGACTAGGTCATCAAATTGGTTATGATTGAACTCTACTTCACTGTTGGCATTGTCATCACTAATCATTGGTGATGAAACTTGAATAAGATATATGGGGTCACCCTCATGTGATTTAAATCCAAGTCCATAGGCTATTTTTTACCTAATCATATAAATTGGCTCCTTGAGGCCTCCTCTTTCATAGTCTTGGTTCTCCATAATCAGATTAGGAATGAGATATTTGTAACTCTTGTAACAATCAACCAATTTGTCATTATATAACCATGATTCATATCCTTCAAAAGGGTCTTGTTTTTGGCTAGATGATGGTATGAAAGTGATAGGTGCTAAACCATGATGATGGCCTTTTCCCTTTGTTTTCCATTTCATAAGTGGTTTGGCTTTTGGTCTTCTAAAGGACTTTGGGTTTTGTGTGATTTTGGAAATGTGAAAGGTATCATGAGTCAATTAATATCCTGGGATATTTATACAAGATGGTGTAATGATTAGACATCTTAGGAGGTGGTATGTGTGAAAGGGAATCAAGGGTATCAAGGTTGCTGAAATTAGGCTCTAGTAGATCAATCGGTATTGATGTTCCCTTATCCTTTTTGGCAAATAGATTCATGTCAAAATGGTATTTATAGTTCTTAAACTCAGCCTCTAGATGTTTTAAATGCTCATATAGATGCAAATCTCCTAAAATAGTAACCTCCATTCTTGAATGGGATAACTTGATATATTGGTTCAACATTGATGGGATGGCACAAATATTGTGTAGCCAAGGTATAACCAAAATAATATTATATAATAGATTGAGATCCAACACATGATAAAGTGTATCATGGGTTAAAGGCCCAATGATAACTAACAAGTTGATGATTCCTTGTGATTCTTGTTCCTCATTATCATAGTCTTTGATGGTGATTGTTTCTACTTGGAGATTTTATATCATGTACTTAAGAAGCTTGATGAGATTTAGAGACAAAATCTTTAGGCCTAAGCCATTGTCTATGATGACATACTTCACTTTGTGTCATATTAGGTAGACCTCAATATATAAGGGATTATTATGACATGGGCCAAAGGGTGACATATTTCTTTGATGGAAGGTTAATTATTGGCCTGGAGATAAATGTCCAACCAAATCTTGAAATTTATCAAGAGATATGTCATTATAAACTTTTGACTAGCTAAGGAACTCTATCAAGATGTTTTTGTGAATAATAAATGTTCACAATAAACATAAAATGGAGATTTATGATGGCATATTTTTTAATTATTCCATAATGTCAAACATCTTTTTTGGGAAAATAATAAATGGCTTATTCTAAGGCAAAATGGTTGGTTTGATGATGGGTGAAGTGGAAGATAGTTTTGGGCCTAGTATGGTAATCCTTGATAATTGAGTTATGATTGGACAATCAAGATTAGGTACAGGAATAGTGTTGCTAACAAATGATGGTAGATGGTGATTAGATAGGATAAGTCTTAATTTCCAGTGCACTTGTGCATGGTGATAGGTTAATGACAAGTTATCAATATAAGGTCCAAATATTAGAATCATTACTTCTTTGTTCACTTGTATGTAGTCCCAGGTTAGGGAAGGATTATTGACTTAGGTTAGTTGATTTGGAATGATTATAAATGGTATTATTTGATTGGTATTTGATCTTATATTAGTGTAAATGGTGTTAACATGACCTCCTATAATATGACCTAAAACTGAGTTGTATTTATGTACAACTACATGGTAGGTCTATTGGTTATTTACACCATTTTAACCTTGGTTTTGTCCATTATTTTGATGTTGTTGGTTCTACCATTAGTTCTATTGATTAGATTGTTTTGGCCTTGGTTGTTGATACTATTATTTTTGGTGTTGTGATGGAAACTATTGTTTTTATTATTGTTGGTTATGTTGAGGAAATGGATTCTGATAAATGCTAAGGTTCTGATTGGATGAGGAAGCTCTGTGATCCAATAAAATCTCTCCATTTTCAATCATATTATTCATCACATGTTTAATTTTCACACATCATTAAAAATTATGTCCATTGAATTGATAATATTTATATAATTCATTTGGCCTATACTAGTCTGGATAGGTAGCACCCTTAAGAAGGTCTTTCAAAATAAGCCATCTAATCAAATTAATTAATGTAAGTTTTTGAAACATAGTCTTAATAGGATATCCAAGGTTACTAAAAAATGATGCATAAGAATAATTATTCTTGAAGGAGGGGTTTTCAAAGTGATAGGTTGTTGTATTTGTTACATTTATTGCACTAGTCTAGGTTATTGCACTTGTTACACCTAATGCATCTACTAAATAGGTTATTTGTTAGGAGGTATGTGAATATATGGCATAGGATGTGAAAATGGTGGTTGCACCATTTAAACATGTCACAAATCTATTACTCCATTACCAATAGTATTCTTGTTATGATTGAATTGCTTGGGTTTTTCATAATTATTGGTCTGGGTTTGCTACGATACTTATGCCTAGACTGGAATTTGATTTTGGCTATTATTTTGGTTCTAGTTCTAGTTCTGATTATGGATTTGATTTGATGAGGATAGTTTAATTATCCCTTTGTTAATGAGGGTTCTCTCCATAAAAAAACCTTTTTTAGTGATCTATTTAAATGTATGTGCACACTGTAACTCTAAATTATAAGATATCTCATTATGTATATTTTTGGTAAACACAGTGTCTAGTTACTTGTCTAGTAGATTATGGATAAGTTAGATTCTAAGGGATCTCCATCACTATATAGCTTGAAAATATTTTTTTGACTTTCTGTTTGGTCTATTTTAAGTCTACTAGTGAAATTGTGTGCTCGTGATTGTAAGAGAAGTGTTACACAAACTTGTCTGAAGGATCATCAAAATTAGATACTAAATTTTTGAGAAACTTTCAGAACCACTCCAATTATTTCCTTGCTAGGCTTCTTGGAAATAATAAAAATAGGTATATGTCACTATAGGCCACTATTTGTCGTGCTACAATGAATTTAGTCAAATAAGTCCTGGTGTCACCTTTCCCCTTGTATTTGTCAAAATTTGATGTCTCATACCCTACAAAAAATGGTATCTATAAGTAATACATATTTAAAGGGTAAGAACACACATCACCCAAATTAAAAGTTTTGGTTTATATCCTTGATTTAATGAGGCCAATTACATCCTTCATTTGTTGTAGTTCTTGGGTGAGGAAACCAAGCGGATCATTGGCCTATTGAGGTAGAGATTGTGTGGTCACAAGTGGAATACTTTGACTAAGGTATGATGGATGCATTTTATAGGGAATGTTGGATTGATTAGGGAATGGACCAAGAATATGAATACATAGATGAGGGTGTGATTATTGAAATTACACGTACTATGGTTTGATATTCTAGTTAAGATTAGGTATGTAGGCCTGATATTGATAATATTATGGTTGGGATGGAGGTATATAGCCATACTATTCCTATTGAAATTGAATGGGGATATGCTACTAATTATTCATATCTTGTTGATTTAGGGGAACCTTTGAACCAATGACCTATCACTAAAGCTATGGAATAATCTGCATTAAAGGTAACTATTACCTAATAATACTTGGGGAAAATTGGAACCTCTTGGTTGCATGAATCCCTATTAAGAAGTGGATGAATGTTAGATATTAAATTTTTTTCATTAACAAATACTATTATGTTGTTGGTGAGACATCATTTGGTTTTGGATCAGCATATTAGTCTATGACTGAAGAGGTATGTTTACTATTACCAAGTGAGGTGGAACATTGGTTTCCACCTATTGAAGTGCTAATACATTTTACCTTAGTCATGTAGGTACATTTGATTATGCCTATTATTATATAATATTACTAATAACCTATTGGGGGTGGAGTAAGATTCATCACATTCTTACTTAATATTATTAGGGTGGAGTAATATTACTTAATGCTTGATGCTGTGTGTTTGGAGAAGTGTCGAGTTGAGGATTATAGATAGTTGGCTGAGGTTGGGAAATAGAAATTTATACTCCCTGATTTTGTGGACCATTCAAATTGTTATTTAAAGGAACATTTTATTGTTGAATATGTGTTTGTGCACTAACACCACTTTGGTTTAAATTGGATGTTACTGGCATATTTTCAATTATGTCTTCCTCACTATTCTTCATAGAAGTAGAAGACACTTCCTCAATGATTGGAGTATTAAACATGTTTTCTATCAACTTTTTTTGTGTAATTAGGTATAAACCTTAATTTTCTTAACCAGTTATCTCAAATAAGATTCTTGTCGACTGGAGTGACTAAATAAGAGGTACATTTGACATGGCCATAATGTTAAAGTTATGCACTAGGTTTTGATATGTTTGGTATGTTATTTGAATTTTAAATAATTGGTCCTCCATGAGGCCTCTTTGTGTGACAATAATATGTGGATCTTATTATAGAATTAGTATAATGGAATTAGGGTTGTTACAAGAGGCCTATTTGTTATTTTGATTATAAGCCATATTATAAGGCCCTCTTACTAGACTTAGAAAATTTTCATGACCTACCTCTATGGCTCTATTAGGATCATAGGCTAACAACATTGTAATATAATAAGGTTGATATTGGATGTTTTTCTCAACCAAATGTATGCTAGCCAAATATTGTTCCATCTATTCTTGGTCTTGCTTCATGTATGGAGGAGTGATAAATAGATAATTGGCTAAAGGATATTGAATATATTCCACTATTTGAGTGTTGTATGGTGGATAATAATCCATCTCCCAAACAACATCATCTTCATAATGGTCTTGAAAAAAGTCCTCTTGTGTAAAAAAATTTACATATCTTGGATTATGCATGGATCCACTATGTGTATAATGAGACATGGTCAAATCAAATGGAAAATGTTTCATGACAAGAGAGGATGAGAGTTATAAAAAATCTAAAAATATATGTTGGACAAGACAAAGAGGTTCAAACTCTATCTATCTTGGTCAAGGGTGGAGCTGTAACTCCAAAAAGTCTATGCAAAGACTTGGTAAAAAATAGTATAACATCAAATGTTTAATGTTAAACTATTTACACAAATAAGGTCAAGTAGATGAAATAAAAACAAGATGCCAAACTCTAGGTTCAAAGATGTTCCAAATAGGTATAAAATAGGAAAGGGAAAAGTTGTTAGGTCTTGTGTCCAAATGTAGTTTCAAAATCTAGGCTAAAAAAATGACATATGCTAGGAATTTTGGCCAAACTTGGCATCAAAATCTAGACTTCAAAAAAGGATTTCTTTTTAATCTAACAAACTTGGAACAGTTTAGCATAAACAAGGCACTTGATTCTAGACATAAACATGATCAAACTAGTATGAGGAACTATACAAAAGGCATTTTGAAGATGGAATTATTCTCACAAATGAAGGCACAAACAATATAATTTTCAAATTTTATGTCAAAAATTAACCTAAGTTATGCAACCCAAAAGAGAAAGATCTATGTATCAGCACATACATGTTAAGGCCTAAACAAAAATCAATCAATATTTGGATCTAAACTTGAAAAATTTAATTGAAAACTCAAATTAAGAAAACTTAGGCTTTAATGACCAATAATCTAAGAAAAATTGAATGGAAAAATGATACTAAAACAAAGATCTAACAAGGTACATGTGATTTATTCAAATAATGGTAATTTAGACACAAGACAAGATAAGGTTTTTGAAATAATTTTGGCAAAGTAACAACATTATAACTCCTAAAAGATATGCTAATATTTTGTTTCAAAGACTATAAGGCATGAAACTTTAATTTATTTAGGAAGCATAACATTATCCATCTCAATCAATTTCCACACTCAATTTTTTTGACACAAAAGTTTTTAAAGTGAAAGCAAGGTGTCAAATGGATTACATAACACCTACTCAAATAATGGAGTAATGTGGAAAAACAAAATCATTCATGATGTGGTATAAAAAATAAAGTTTTGGATCCAACACACCAAGAAATGAATGAATAAAATACAACTAAGTATAATCTTCTTAGATCTTATCGAGGTATGGTAAGTGGGGTTGAATAAAACTTACAAGTTATGACCCTCTAGATTGATCCCAAGTGTGGCTAAAGCAAGATAAGCATCAATTCAATTGATTTCATACCGATCAACTTATCATGAAAGGGTCTATTACTTTTCATGATGATACCATCCATGTATTGCTTAGTGGTATCCCTTAGTTGATCAAACCTGATTTGGGCCTTCATTATTAAAGGAGATGTTAGCCATTCAAATACCTGAATCTAACAATATACATTCCTATCTTTGTATACCCCATTGTGGAGCATGGTTGAAACACTATTAAGAGATGAATATATGAGTCAATGCTTCTATAGATAACTAGTGAGAGGTAATGATATCACATTCACAAGACAAAATGCATGAAAATAAAGACTAGTAGAAATAATTTAGGGTTGTTTTTAGATCACCCATTACCATGCAAGATTTGGGGAGATCCTAGGAAAATTTATTTCCACACCTTGAGATAGGCACCAAATGCAATGAAAAGGTGATTTTGATCACCTGATTTCCCTATATAGAATGGGGGAGAACATTTAAATGTTATTCTTCTTATGAAAATAAATAATCAATAAATAATTACGAGTGAAGTTTGATTTTAGGTACCAAATTAAAATGTGATGATGTTATTTATTTGGCCCTTTGGCTTAAGAATGAAATATTGAAAGGATTGCATCAAAATAACTTAAAAAAAATCTATCAAGTTTAAATTATGCCTAAAACCCAAATGTTCAAGATTTAGTCTAAGTTTGTTTTTAAACACCAACAAGTGTTCAAGACTTAAGCCATTCTTTTTAAGAACTAAAAATGAATTATTTATAGGATTTAGCCATCCTAGATTCATTTTAAACACCAACATACAAATGTGCAAGATCTAACATATTTAGTTTAACACCAAAATGAAATGTGACTTGATTTAGATAGATTCATTTTAAAATGCCAAAACAAAATGTATATTAGATTAAACATGTAAATTTGTGTTTAAATCATTTCCTAGACCTACAATTTTTAGATAGTAACCTCTTGATTTGAAGCACTTTTGAGAAAATTAACTTTGGAAAAAGAGCTCTTAGGTTTTATTTTTGAAGACATAGTGATCGTTCTCGATCAAAAATGACCAATGTTAGTTTCAAGGTGATTATCATCGATCGATCTCAAAGAGAACTGATGCCAGTCATAAAGAACCAATGTTAGTTTATTAATACCATAATTGATTACCTATGAACCCAAAGGCAAAAATGACATGAAATAAACATCATTATGTTAGGCCTTGGTTATCTAAAAATTTTAGAAAATTGTAGACACTAAAAAACTGCACATGATAGTTCTAGATGTTGAAATACCTTGGACCCTTACCTGACCTTGAAGCTAGTTGACCACCTAGTTAAATAAGATCAATTATTAACTTAAACATTTTAACACCACTTTAATCAACCCTTTTTAAACCTATCTTCACCCATTTTTATCTAAGCACTCAACTATTGATTGTCAACCTAATTGTTGATGGTTAGCCTAACCATCGATGGTTAGGTCTTCAACCTTATTTAAAAGCATTACTAGTTTTGTATGAGATAAACATTGCATAAATGTATATGTCCACCTCATGTGATGCCAAAAAAATATAAATCATCATAAATAGAAAATTTATCCTCCTATAAAATTAGTAACTTACTCTTATCTAATTAGCAATTTCATCCTATAAAAGGAGCAGAGTAGGAGGTGAATAAGGATCGACATCTAAACTATCAAATATTCTTTCACATAAGTATCCAACCTTACTTCAAGAATCAAGAATTAGAAATGGGGATTTTAACATGTATTTGAGTTGCTCTTGTACTGTCACTATGGCCAAATTTCTCCAACCTTCCACCATCAGCAATCTAGCAAGTTATAGGTAAATTTGTAATTATTTATTTATTTTATTTCATTTATAACTCTTCTAACTTGATCAAAATTATCTCCCAACTTCCCATCTCTAACCAAACCCATATTAGAATCCTTGAATATTTATTCAGTCTATAATTCCTTTTTTGTTCATTTCTAAAAACACATAGGCAACCACCAATGGTTAGTCCAATCACCAATAGTCACATCAACCGTTGATGGTTACCCAACCATCGATGGTCAGCCCAACTATTGATGGTTTACCCAATCATTTATGGTCACTATGATATAAAATAAAAGGTTATTTTTATCCTATTAACCCCAACTAAACCCTACTTTCTATGTTTTTATCTGTTCATAAAGCCTTCCTTGATATTCTAGACCTGACCCTAACTATCTTAACATGAGTATTCACCCAGTTTTTCTATATTTAGTTGTTTTATTTGAATAATAATTTTACTTTCATGTTATTGAATGCAATTATTCTTTCTTTTCATTTATATCAACTTAATTTTTATCAACAGTGGATTGACAACCTCCTATCAAGCATACGCTTCTTGGATTTAGCTCATGTTAGGCAGTCCACTAAACTATCTTACTAACAACCCCTTTTCTAATGTCTTTCCTATCTATAGGTTATTATTTCCAAGCCATAGAGGATTTCCCACCATCATCTAGATCATGCATGAAATTTCATCAGGTATTCCTTTACACACCCCTTTTACTAGTTTCTTACTTGCTTTCAAATTAAGAAATGAGTGGAAATTAAGAGAAAATTTCTGGCATGCTTAGTGGTACCTATCATCCCTTTTTCTTCCTTTATTCTATGCTCATCCAATTAAATCTAAATTTATTTTGGGCTTAAAATTAACCTTTTACATACATTGATTGATTGCTTGTTTTAGTTTAACTAGTAACTTAAAATCAAAGTAATCAATCATATATTTCACTCTTGTATCACACACCTTTTCCAAACCACATAACCAATAAACACATCAAAAAAAAATTGAGATAATTATTGACTAGGATTTCATCACCTAACGGTAAACCTTACCCTTTTCTGGTAGTCTTAATTAGAGGTCATTACCAAGGGGAGAACCATCTCACTCTCTAGTTGAGTATAAACTCTAAAATTTAGTATATTTTGGCTAAGCACTTGACACCCTTATATTGTGGTATGTGAAGCGAGTAGATAAACCATAATATCAAGCCATTCACTAAATATCAATACAAATTTATATCTTGAACACCTAAACACAACTTGAAACCAACCTTAGATTTCCTCTTTAGTACTTGATCTACAAACCAAATTTTTTCTTCACACATTCTAAGGCATGATCCAAAAGAAATTTAAAAAGAATCCTAAGCTATTAAATGCATTTTATTGTATGCTTGATTTCCTTGATATCTTTTCCTTTTTTTTTATTTTTATTTGAGTTGTGATTTTTGTTATTTATTTTCTATTCCCTCATGTTCTTTACTAGACAACAATTAAGGAATCAAACCAACCAATAGTCACCTTCTTCTTCTTCCTCTATGGAGTATACTTTTGATGTTAAGGGTTCCCCTTATTTTCTCCCCCTCCTACCAAGTCTTGGATTGTTGTTGAGGGTAATATAGATTTTTCTATCCTTGCTTGATAACAATCCCATGGCTCTTCATCACTACCTTAAAACCTTATCTTACTGTAGACATCGAAATCGTGTCTACTCCTTGGTCGACTCCCCCCCTTGGTCCCCTTGGTCCACTTCTACACATTCCTAACACACACACTTATTAGTTTAAAATAATAACTTATTTTAAATTAATAACACCTCCCTTGACACATCACCCATGCCACCTCACCCCTTCTTGGATACCTCTCCTTGGATGCCTCCCTCACCCCATGCCAAATCTTAATTACTTAAACCCCATTTCCTTCCTCCCATTAACCTCTCACGCTCATTTAATCTACCTTGGACCATTTTTCCAATGGCAATCAACCTTGGCAGTTGCAAGAATAGGTAGAAGGCTAAAATAGCCTCTTTTCCCATTCTTCTAGCTACCAATGTCAATTACCAGTCGGCCGACATCAGCGGGATCACCGATGTCAGTTGTTTAAGACAGGCCCGAAGGCAACTTTTCTATCCCCTAGAACGTCAATCACAGACCCAATCAATCCTCCTCTCCTGATTGTTAATTCTTTGGCTGTAGGTATTTGACCTCTCTCTCTCTCTCTCCTAGACACACATCAAGCATCATAGGCTACAGGGACTTTGCATCAAGCACTCTACCTCTTTGTAGGGAGTCTTCTACATCAACAAGTCTCCTACACCTTCGGGGTTCCTCTAGGCAGAGCTAAGTGTCCCTCTTCTATTTTATTTCAATTATTTAGACTATATTAGTAATTAGTTTTCTATTTATTGCTTCTAAACAATATTATCAACCAGACCTAGCTTTTAACCAGACCAGGCCAAACTCTCTTCCCAAAAAGGCTGAGAGGCCTTTCCCATACCCTTACCCCTTTTTTGCCAACATATCCCCTATCTTTGTCCCTCCTAAAGACCCTGTCTACTGTCTTACCACACTACACAGACCCAGACTCCTTCTAGACCCATCTGTCGACCACAGACTCAGACCTGAGACTCACCCAAAGCCTTATTTCCCCAACCAACACTGGCCACCAGGCCCATTTCCCTTATCGACATTGGCAGACTAACTGACATCATCAACCTTAACCAACCGATGATGGTAGACTAACCGGCGTCAGCAACTATGGTAGACTGACAGCAGATAGCAGGTATGCATTATCTAGTTTTCTCTTTGCTAGTCATCTATCATTTCTTTATTTCTGACACTTTTAATTATTAACAGTGGACTGTCATCCCACAAGGAAGTCTTTGCACTTCTAGGACCGAGCTTTGCTTAGCAGTCCACCTTATATCCATCTAACAATCTCTTTGTTTGAGTCTCTTTATTTTATAGGTGTCATCCTCCACAGCCAAAGAGGAGTCCCTACAACATCTGGATAATGGTGTGCAAACTTCATCTAGGTATGTACAAACCCCTGACCATTTTATCTTAGTTTCTTACTTCCTTTGAATGTATAATAGCAAAAAATAGTTTGAAATGTTCTAGCACACCCGGTGGGACCCTAGGAGTTTTCCTTGGGTTCATACTTTTTCTTCTAAAAACAAACTTTTCATATAGGTGCATTAGGTCTCTTCTTGCATCCTTTTCCTCTATATCTTTCAAAAAGACACCATAAACAAAGTTAAAAAGAATCATTCTTTTTCTTTCTTTCCTACATCTAGAGTAGTCAAGTTCATACTCTTAACCCTTTCTCAACTTGTTTTCATCCGAACACACATTTCTATTTGGGCTTAAAATCTATTACATTTCATTTCTGCTTGAATGCATTATTAGCTCTCACATCTAGTAACTTAAACCGCATTATGAATAACGTGTAGTCCACTTATGTTACACAACCTGACCACTTGCACAATCAAACATCAAAACTTACCTGAGACAAGGTCTGACTAGGATTTCATCACCTAGCAGATACCTTACCCTTCTCAGTAATCCCACTTGGACTTCACTACCAAGGGGAGAGCCCACTCTATTCTCTGGCAGAGTATAAACTCTAGGGGAAGTATATACTGGCTAAGCAACCCAACTTATCCCTAGGCTCGTGAAGTGAGGGGAGATTGCTCCTTAGCACCAGGCCATGTACGGAACCTAATATAGATTCTTGAGCACCGAAACAAACCTAAAACCAACCTTAGATTACTTCTTCTAGGACTCGTTCTACAAGCCAACTTCCCAAACATACTCTTCTAAGGCATAAGCCAACAAGACTCTAAAAATTATTCTTAGGAATTAACATTAGAGTTTACTTGTCTTCATTTGCTTTTCTGTCTCTATCTAGTTTTTTGAGCTGGTGAGGTCACATTCTAAGATCTAAAGATAGCTCAAACTTTTTCTTCCAAAAACTTTTAGTTTCTAGAAACACACAGTAATCAACATCGATTTTCCAACTAACGCCGGCAACCTATTTTCACCAACATCAGTTATCTGACCAACGTCGGCCACTTATTCTCACTAACATCAGTTTTTCTACCAACATCGGTCACTATCAACAACTTTTCCTCCAAAATAAAAACCTTAAAACCTAACCCTTTTTCTGTCAAAAACACATTCTGAGTTTTTGAAACTAAAAAAACATAGTTTCTGGAACTTGACCCTTTTTTCCTTGAATGGTTTTGACACGTAGTCAAACCAAAACTCTTGTTGACCATGCAAGGCAACAATCACTCCCACCTTCACCTTTCATATCAAGTCCCCTAATGGAGTGTACTTCAAACACTGAACATACTTCTATTTTTTCAACTCCAACTCAACATTCAATTGTTCCTAAAGGGGACCAAAACTTTGAGAGATTCCTTGACCATAATGTCAAGGCTCTCCAACACTACCTCGCAAGAAACCAAATGCGAGACCTTTCAGGTGAAGCGACGATGGCATCAACACCATCCACTACCCAGCCTCTTATGACTCAGGCTATTGCCTCAACCATTAACCTGACCATGGCCAATATGCAAAGTTTGGCCTCCCCATCTATTTTTGGACCGACCTCCATCGGGGTTTCATTACCCCCTCAACCACATGCAATTCAACCAAGTTCTACATCATACCATAAATTGATTGTCTCAACTCCACACACTCTTGCGCCTATACATGCAGGAGTGACAACCCACCCTTTTACCAATGCCACCATTCAACCACCTTTGGCAGTATCTAGTCAACTTATGCCTTCCAACTTCATGACACAACCACTCTTGGCTTTGACATTAATCCCTATGACTAGTCATCAATATGTTGCACCTATACAAGCACAACCAACTACATCATACACCCCTCCTAACACCTTCTAGGTACCTTATAACCTAGGGGGTGCCCCTCACGCTAATTCATCAGCTGATCTTATTAAGATGCTGATGGATAAGGTGTCTAATCTTGAGACATCCATTTCTGGTTCAAGCAATGTTCTTTCATATGAACAAGTCTACAATGAACCCATACATCCTTCAATCCCAATATGACCCTATCCTAGTTAGTGGGAACTCCCTAAATTTACTCACTTCTAGAGTAAGGAAGACCCACAACAACATCTATGAGCATTCAGACATGCTTGTTATCTCATAGCCCATGATGATGCATTATTTCTACGCATGTTTCCCATGTCGCTTTCTGGCACCACCCTCGATTGGTATAATTCCCTTGCCAGTCATTCTATATTTTCATTCACTCAATTGGCTCAACTTTTTCTCAACCACATTTCTATCAACATCAACAAAAAGGTCTCCATTATAGACCTATACTCTATCAGACAATTTGATGATGAATCCATAGCCGATTTTGTTGCCCGTTGGAGAGGCTTAATTAACCAACTCTCCTTTTCTTTACCTCAACCCAAGCTCATTGAGCTCTTTTCTAGAGCATATGCCAAGCACATCTCACCTACTTTATGGGTTTAGACATTATGCACATTTGACGAAGCTTTCACCATGGCCCAAAATCTTGAACTCCGTGCGGTCGAAGAGAACAAGGTCAAATTGAAAAATAACAAAACAAAATTCAATGACCCTTCTTCGTCCAAACCTTCTTCCTCCCACTCCAAGCCCAAAGGAGTGGCCAATGCTGTGGTCTTTAGATCACCATCACCAACCATAACCAATCAATCTCAACCTTCCACATCATAAAGCATCACCAAACAATTCTAATAACGGTATACACAGCTTCAGTATACTCCTATAGGAGAGTCATACGCTTTTGTTTTGGACAAACTCGTCAAGCAGGGGGTCCTCAATCTCCCTCAAATTTGACCACCTCAATTCGGCCCCTTAAAAGCCATCCCTACATGGTACAAGGAAAATGCCTTCTGTCATTATCACTGTGTCAAAGGCCATGACACAAACAACTGCAAAACCTTCAAAAACATCATCCAAGACATGATAGATAAAGGCAATCTTATTTTAGATAACCCGAATGCACCACCTAATCAAAGCATAGACATCTTTAGAAAACCTTTTCCTAACCATCCCCCTAGCCAAAACAACATTCAAACCATGGCTAGTGACTCCTAAGAGCATAATATACGCACAGTCAACACGATCTCACCTCTTACACCTAACCAACCTCTCCCACAGTCTGAAGAGGTTAGTCAACCTACTTATCCACCATAGGGAGAAGAGCCTTCTTCTCTTACTTGTCCACCATGGGTAGAGGAGCCTTCCTCTCCTATTTTGCCTCCACCAATGAAGGATAATCCTCCATCCACACCTCTTATATTAGAGGATGCCTTGACGACACCAATGCCAACTGCCTCACCCTCATCCTTCTTATCATCAATGAGGGATCATACTTTTTCCACTCCTAGACCACATGAAGAATCCATGATTATCCCTACACTCTATCCAACTAAAGAGACACATTATCCAATTCCTTCTCCACCAAGAGAAGAACTTATCACTTCACCAACTTCAACCAAAGAAGATCCGGTGATGATTCTCTCACAATCACCTTAATATTTTAAATGACCAACTGTAAAACCTCATGCAACCTCATCCAAACCCTTGCAGTCATCTACCATGCCAAATTAGGTTAAATCCCTCAATGTGCACCCTACATCCAACCTCACTCACCCACAAGTGACGGTAGACTTAAACCTCGCCCCTCACAATAGTAGTCCTCACCCTAAACCAAAGAAGGCTACTAAACGCCGTTGGAGAACTCCTCCCCTACCTTCACCATTACCATCCATTTTGGGTCCACATCCTTCTACTTTAGCAGGATTGCTCCCACATCCAACACCTCTCAACAAGAACGTGCCATCTCCATATATGGCCATACAGCCAACTAAAAAGGTGACATGCCAAACTCTCCAAACAACACTTAAACAAAAATTATCAACCTCTATTGCAACAAAGAGCACTGACCCATTAAAGGGTTCTTATGCTTCAATGTTATGTCAATTGTTGCAGTCATTTAGCATCATCCTCCCACCTATCAAGCCTTACCAACCTCTTAGACCAAAACCACATTGGTTTAATGACACTAAAATTTGCTGGTATCATCACACACTGGGGCATGACACTGAGTGTTGTTGCGCTCTTAAGGCTATCATCCATCAACATCTGGCAAAGGACACCCCTCACATTGAGGCTTCTTCTAACCACATTTTTGACCAACTACTGACACCATCTCATACCTCTTGAACCTCTTCACCTCAATTGGGATCCCAACATAAGACTATGGTCCCTCAACCACATCCTCAACCTTTATTCGAAATCAACACAATCAATGTGGCCACCAGGCCCCAAACTGTGAAGAATAAAGGAAAAGCCCAGACATCTACACCTTTGACATATCCTTTATTCGTCAAGACCTCTCAACCAACACAACCCAAGATTTCTGTCTTGGACATGTCTCGACCATCATCACTGGGGGAAATTCCTCCTAACCTCACTAGTCCACATGATGCTTGGTATAAGTGACTCGTGGATTACTTGACATATTCTATCATCCATCCCAAACTCTCTAGAAATAGATGATGAGCTTTTATCAAGAACACTGCTCGCTACACCATGCTAGGGGGACTTCTTTACAAGAAAGGTCTCGACGGCCTCCTTATCTAATGCCAACAACATCCTGACCAACTTCACATCTAACATCAACCAAAACATGCCAACAACATCCTAACCAACTTCACATCCAACATCGACCAAAACATGCCAACAACATCCTGACCAACTTCACATCCAACATCAATCAACCAAGCATCAACCAAACATCAACCTCAACCAAACATCAATCAACCAAGCATCGACCAAACATTGACCTCAACCAAACATCAACCAACCAAGCATCGACCAAACCTCGACCAAACATTGACCCCAACCAAGCATCGACCAAGCATCAACCAACTTATTAATCATCTTCACATCCAAACAATGACCAACATGTGACCAATTTGGAATGAAGAAAATGGGGCAAGTTTGCTCCTAATTGACTCAAACCTTACATCATGATGCACAAGCATGGGTCAGGAACTTATCAGAACCTAAGCCCCTTAATGAATTGCATCTTTGACCAGTCTACTGTTAGTCAAGTAATTATTCACTTGACGTTTAACTTGAGCTCGATCCCTTGAGCAACCTCCCATCATCGTCATTCCTATTCCTTTTCAACCCTCAACCATCCAAACATTAGTCAACCCTTTTGTCAAGCATGAATGCTTTGTCTTAATAAAAGGGAAACCCTCTAAACCTCTATAGTCAAGTCCATGACCAAAAGTCCAGTCAAAAAACAAAAAAATAAACATAAACTGGGATGCTTATTCCAAGGTCATAAAACTATAAATGTAGACTGCTCCCTTGAAGGACAACTCCATAATTGCTATAATTGATAGATTGATCCCTTGAAGGACAGCTATTCAAAGACTTTCATATATACAAAGCAAAATATAGACCACTCCCTCGAAGGATGGCTATGCCTAACTCTTGCTACATACACAACACTATCTCAAAAGCTTCCCGCATTGATCAGCTTCACAACATGACCATAAAGCAAAATGACGTCTCCATGTAGACTTCTCACATCGATCAGTCTACCCAAAAAAAAAAAATTGACCAACTATAAAGTCATGGACTTGTCTATAGTCGTTCTCGGGGTCACCTATAAAAGGGGCAAAGTTGTTCCTACCAAAAAGGGTTGCCCCATCCATCCATCTCACATAATCAAACTTATCACCCCCAACATACTCAAGGGATTTTGAGCTCACTTAGCATCAAGTGATTTGATTACTTCTCTAACAATAATCAATGGTCAATGTTGTAATGCATGAACGAGGCTTTTATTTGTAAAAACCCTTATCTATGCCATCATTATGGTCCTTGTCAATGAAAGAGCAATGCGCCTTTCACTCCTTATACATCATGGTCACACATTCAACCAAATCATTATCAATGCAACCAAATCATATCTCCAACCAAACCAAACCAAACATTTTTCAAACCACTCACATGACATAGTCCATTTCACGTAGTTTCTATGGAAAACAATACACATGGAAACTATCGACCAGACACAATTTATGTCAAGCATAAACCATTACTTGCTAAAGCATAAATAATCTCAATTCATTTTTTAGCATACACCATTACTAATATGGAAACTTGCTAGGGATGAAAGACCACTCAACGAATGTTACAGAATACACCATCACACAATATGGAAAAGGCTGTAACATCATCTTGACCAAACCAATCATCAACTTTGACTCCTAGCATGAACTACATTGGTCTGAGGCCCTTCAAATAGGGGCTATGTAGGCAGCACTCAGATGACATGACGTCTTTTGGGGTTAGCTCGACCACATCCATTTGTTCTTCTATCTTGATGGACAAACCATATTACCTTCATCATCATGACAAAACCAATAATCAACTATTTTTGCCTCTTCGCTTGAACTACATTAGTCTGAGGCCCTTCCAACATGGGCTATGTAGGCAACACTCAGATGACATGACATCCTCTGGGGTTAGCTCGACCACATCTGTTAGTTCATCTACCTGATGGTTAAACCATATTACCTTTAACCATGACCAAAACCAATTATCAACCACTTTGACCCTTCCTCCCTTTTAGGGAGAGCTACATTGGTATGAGGCCCTTCCAACAAGGGTTATGTAGGTAGTACTTACTTGACACGGGGTCTTCTGAGGTTAGCTTGGCCATTCCTTCGTCTGTCCATCTAATGGACCAACTATCTATCTTGACCCGACTCAACCAATGACCATGGAGATCGCGACTATCTCCTCAAACCATAACCATTTTTGAGACAACTCTGCCTTAGTTTTTTTGATTGCATGTATGCTACCTCACGAATGGTTAGCAAAATTGTCTGCAACCCACATTACAACCCTCACAAGTATTGGATTGTGAGCAAGTTGATCCCCACTACTTGTGACATTTTCATGTTTCCAAGATCACTTCCTAAGCCCATAATACTTGGAACACGATGACCATTGGAGCTACAGCTTGGATCGAATAACCCAATTAGCTATGACTAAATGTTGGGGCCCAATTATTTCAATTTTGGCACTCCTCAACCCTTAACCTGTGATAATTTGACCTGACCATCTTGTGAAGTGGTATGCACGCAATCTCAACTATTGTAGCATTCACCCTCAACCTTCACCATTTTCATCCACTATCTGTCAAATCGGCCCCCAATTTCAGGTTCCCTTCCCTCGACTCCCGCTTTGAGGGGGAATACCTCATCCCATAATTGGGGAAACCAACTCTTGTTTTTGTCTCGCAGTTCACCATAACAACCAACAAGACAAAAACAACCTCATCCCATACCTGGGACAACCTACTCCTATTTTTGTCTTACAGTTCGTCAGAACAACCAACAAGACAAAAAGGGACAAATGTAGACACCGAAATCATGTCTACTCCTTGGTCGACTCCCCCCTTGGTCCCTTTGGTCCACTTCTACACATTCCTAACACACACACTTATTAATTTAAAATAATAACTTATTTTAAATTAATAACACCTCCCTTGACACATCACCCATGCCACCTCACCTCTCCTTGGATACCTCTCCTTAGATGCCTCCCTCACCTCATGCCAAATCTTAATTACTTAAACCCCATTTCCTTCCTCCCATTAACCTCTCAGACTCATTTAATCTACCTTGGACCATTTTTCCAACATCAATCAACCCTGGTAGTTGCAAGAATGGGCAGAAGGCTAAAAATAGCCTCTTTTCCCATTCTTGTAGTTGCTAATGTCAGTTGCCAGTCGGCTGACGCAGGTGGGATCACTGACGTTAGTTGTTTAAGATAGGCCCAAAGGTAACTTTTCTATCCCCTATAATGTCGATCATAGACCCAATCGATCAATCAATTGATCCTCCTCTCCCGATTGCTAATTCTTTGGCTGCAAGTATTCGACCTCTCTCTCTCTCCCAAATGCACATCAAGCATCACAGGCTATAGGGACTCTCCATTAGGCACTCTACCTCTTTATAGGGAGTCTTCTACATCAACAACAAGTCTCCTACACCTCTGGGGTTCCTCCAGGTAGAGTTAAGTATCCCTCTTCTATTTTATTTCAATTATTTAGACTATATTAGTAATCAGTTTTCTATTTATTGCTTCTAAACAATATTATCAACCAGACCCAGCTTTCAACCAGACCAGGCCAGACTCTCTTCTCAAAAAGGCTGAGAGGTCTTTCCCATACCCTTACCCCTTTTTTGACAACATATCCCCTATCTTTGTCCCTCTTAAAGACCATGTCTACTATCTTACCACACTACACAGACCCAGACTCCTAAACCCATATGTCAACCACAGACTCAGACCTAAGACTCACCCAAAGCCTCATTTCCCCAACTGACGTTGGCCACCAGGCCCATTGCCCCTACCGACATTGGCAACCTTAACCAACTGATGACGGTAGACTAATCGGTGTCGGCGACTGTGGCAGACTGACAACAGATAGTAGGTACACATTATCTAGTTTCCTCTTTGCTAGTTATCTGTCATTTCTTTATTTTTGACACTTTTACTTATTAACAATGGACTGTCATCCCATAAGGAATTCTTTGCACTTCTGGGACTGAGCTTTGCTTGGCAGTCCACCTTATATCCATCTAACAATCTCTTTCTTCTACAGGTGTCATCCTCCACAACCAAAGAGGAGTCCCTACAATGTCTGGATAACGGTGTGCAAACTTCATCTGGGTACGTACAAACCCCTGACCATTTTTTCTTAGTTTCTTACTTCCTTTGAATGTAGAAAAGCAAAAAATAGTTTGAAACACTTACCATACCTCTCTTACTTTAGTTCCTTATACGGATCCACCTTATGGTCTACCTCCCCATCTTTTGGTGGATGCCACCTCAACCTAACCCATGCCCACCCAAGCCTCTTCTTATTCTAATATCACACCTACTACCACTCCCCAAACTCCATCTAACATCCAAACCAATAACTAAACACCTACTACCCTAACCAATACCTCCAACATTGGATCAAATTTACCTCTTGTCACTTATACTCCTACTGTGTGGGGTATCTTCTACCCTTATTTATACCATTCCCCTAGTTTAACCAACCAACCAATTTTTACCCCACTTCAGAGTTTGGTACTTTCCATACCTTAAACACTTCCACCTATTAGCTCTAGATTTACCACCCACCAACAACCAACTAGAACTTTCATACCTCTAACCTAACTACATCCATAACACCATCCACCAACCCAAACCTACCTCTAAACCAACCCATATCAGCCCCCCAATAAGTACGCATGACATCCTACCAATATGTTTCTAACCCACAAGGATACAAAACACCCTCCACCCAACTGTTTGTGCTAATCAATCCTTATGTGGCACCTTATACCAATTATCCATACATTGTTGCCACCTAACTTTAACAAAATTATATATCTTCCCAACCTCAAATAGATTTGGTCAAGATTTTAATGGACAAAATGACCAACTTCGAGTCATCTATCTTCGGGTCAAATAACCTTTTATCCTATGATAAAATTTGTAATGAACCCATCTATCCATTCGTATCCATTCTTATCCTCCTCAATGGAAATTATCTAAGTTTTCCAAGTTTCAAGGCAAGGAGGACCCCAAACAACATTTGAGAGCATTTTATCATTCTTTTTATTTGATCACATATAATTATGCTCTTCTCCTTTATACCTTCCCCGTGTCCTTATTAGGACCAGCCCTTGATTGGTATAGTGCTCTCACCAAGAACTCCATATTTTCCTTCTCCTAATTGGCCCAAATCTTTTTAAATTATTAATTGGTAAATATATTAAAAAAGGTTTCTATTACTGACATGTACTCTATTAGGTAATTTGATGATGAATCAATTACCAATTTCATAGCTAGATGGAGAGGTATCATCAACTAACTTTATTTCTCCTTACCTCAACCTAAGTTGATTTAGCTCTCTCTCAAGGTTGTGCCAAACATATTTCCTCCACTCTTCAAGTTCAAAATTTTAAGACTTTTGATGAGGCATTCACCATGGCATGTAAACTTGAAAATCAAGCCATTAACAAAGGGAAATTGAAACTACAGAACAAGAATTCTAGCTTTAAACCCAATGACCTTTCCTCCACCAAAACCACTAACCAATCCAACCATCCCAATACCAAAACAAAATCATCTACAAACTCAATGGTCCTAAAAACTACTCCACCACCAACTATCAACCAACCCCATCAAACTAATTCTTCCAACCCTTCCTACCAACAAAACCAAAACCAAAACTGAGCTCCTCCAAAATAATACACTCCTATACGGGAATATTATGCATTTATTTTGGATAGACTACTGAAATCCAACATCATCCAACTTTCACCTATCAAACTTCCCCAATAATTTGATTCTTGTCACCCTATACTTGGTTGGTACAATTAAAATGACCATTATGCCTTTCATCAACTTATTAGACATGATGTTATTAGGTGAAATACCTTTAAAAGTCTTGTCCAAAGCTTAATTGATAATGGAGAACTTGTATTTGATAATCCCAATACACCTCTTAATCAATCCCTTGACATCTTCCAAAAATATTTTCCCAATCATGCTCCTTCTACCCATCTCCATGATAATAAACTAGAATCATCTCACCCTCATGAGGTACATACAATCAACATTATTATTAATGATCCCATTATTGAGGAGACCATTACCTCAACCACTTCTTCCTCTATTTCACTCATAGAAGTAGTTGAATCACCTTACATTCCTTTCGATACTCAAATGAAGGAATCAATCACCCCTCTCTCTTCACTTGATGATACCTTAGCTTTATCTACCTCTCCTTTAATGGAAACACCAAAGGAGACAACCTTTGGTTTAACAATTTATTATTCTTCTACTTTGACCATTGAAGTGGAAGAACTGCCTCCATTCCTTTAGACACCCCAAAAAAAAAAAGAAACCATGTCCATATTTTCACTAGAGGACACCACACATACATCCCTTATCATAGAACCATCCATTCTCTCTTTGAAAACCATCCCACAAGAGAATATTACCTTATCCACCTAGCCACCAATTTTGGAACCTTCCATCAAAAACAAAGATGAAGGATCCATTCCCTCTTCTCCACCTAGGGGCTTAATTTTTAAAACCAATGACTAAGGAACTAAACCCATCAATAAGACCTTTTATAGACTAGTCCAAAGTTTAGAGTTCACTTCTCAACCCAACCTTGATAGAGCCACCTTTTGGAATCATCTTGGGCTCCCTTACCAAAATAAATATGATTCTTCAACCTCACTTTAATCCACCCTTAAACCCATTATTACCTCTTTATCAAACACCTCTTCTTCCAAAACCATAGGTGAACCATCCCAACCACCAACCTATAACATTTCCAAATCACCTTATACCTCTCTTACCAAACTGGTCAATAATATAGGAATTCTTCCCACACCTAGTCATACTCACTCTTCTTTGAAGTTGGACTTAACCCTATCTAGTCTACCAAAGAAACCCTCAACTAAACCAATCAATAAAGTAAAGTTACCAGAACCTCTACCTTGAACTAGACCCATACCACCTCCTTCCCACTTGCCCTCTATCTTCAGGCCCCATCCTTCTATAATCCTAACTACCTATTCTTCCTCTATTAAACCATCCCCCTTTTCTCTACCTAATCTTACACCCATCAAACCATCTAGTTCTCCATCATTCTTAGCTAACCTATCTACCTCTATTTTCCCACCTATATCCAACCCCTCATCATCCAAATATTCCACTTTTAAATCATTTGCCCCAAAACCAACCATAACTAAGCAATCCCAACCACCAACTAAAACCATTCTACCACCTATAACATCTAGGGTGAAGCCTGCTTCTAAGAAGATACCCACCCCTAAAACTATAAACCCATCACCTCCAACACCTTTGATTAAATATTATTCAACCATTCTATAAAGGTTATTACAAACATCTTCCTTTATATTACCACCTATCAAATTATTCTACCCTTTCAATACCAAACCTCCTAGTTCAATCATAACTTGATCTTTGCATACCATAGGGCACCTGGACATGACATAGAGAACTAAAAACCTCTCCAAGCACTTGTTCATAGCATATATGATGAGAATGATATATTATTATATGAACCTCTCTTACCTCCACTACCAACCTAACTTCCCAACTAACCTATAAAAAATTTACATACTCCCCCTCTCTCACCCAAAAGTGAGGAGGAGAAACCAAAAAAACCATCTAGCCCAGCAAATCCCCTCATCCACACTATTCATATGGTTACCTGATCTTGATCCCAATAGAAGGATAAGGGAAAAACCAAAGTGTTTATTACATGGACATACCCTTCAACCCCTCAACCCTCTAACCAAACCAAAACACCTTTACCCTCACCTATACCACTACCAAAACCCAAGGTATCTATTTTGGGAGCCTCTTCCTCCAACCCTTATTCATCTATCCAGTGGATAGTCTTGAAATAACTTTACATGACACTAGTGAAAATGAGCCATTTTGAACTGATCAACACCTCATCCCACCATCACTAGGCACTGATAGAGGATATATAATATATATAGGTTCAACTAGATGACCCTCAACCTCTTTCACCCTTTGTTGGGGCCGTCAAAATTTTTGCCTTCATCACCTTTAAGGATTCTAAAATACCTCTTGTTCATACTATAGATCTTGATCCTCCCTTCTTCATAACTATGTACATAAATCAAACCTACATCAAAAGGGTGATGATTTATGGAGGATATAGTATACAAAATATATCCTCCCATACTTATGACCATCTTTAGCTACCCAATATCATGTTAGAAAGTGCAATAATCCTTCACTCTTTGAATGATACAATGGTCACTACTTTGGGGATAGTTTTACTCTATATCTACTTGGGATCTCGTACCATTCCTAAACTATTTTACATTATAGAGGGTGAGTTCCAATACAACATGTTACTTAGATGCCATTGGATTAGTTCCATGAATTGTGTCCCTTCTACCTTACATCGATGTGTCAAATTTGAGCACAAAGGTTAAGTTATTACCATCAAAGTTAACTTGAGTCCTTTTTCCTCATATAATATGACATATCAACATAATTAAGTTATTATTACTCCCTTATCCAACTCACCATCAACTAATAATAACAATACCTCACCACCAACCTAAACCCATATCACTCTCACCCACAACAATGATGAAGCTTCAACTAGCTCACCTATCTCTTCTTCCCAGATTCTTGTAAAGGAACCCTTAAAATCCATATTTCAACATCCATCCCTTGGGGAGTATCATATTTTATCCTTGGATGATTTACCTATTCCACAAGAGTATGAGAACCTCAAACATGACCCTTCCTATGATCCCAACACTGGAAACATCATCCCTTTCATGCTCCCTAACTATCAAACAAATTTCATCTATGGGGGACTTGATCAACTACTTTTCACTTTTGCCACTACCTCATCCATCCAACCATTCATTACTAATTTCTCCTACCTAGACAAATGATCCTTTGCAAAAGATTACCTTTATAGGTGTGCTTGGATGGGGTTTGGCTTGTGCCTTTATGAATAGAGACCTCACAAGTTACCCATAATTAAAACTCAAAAACCTCATGAGCTATTTTGGCCTTAGGTTCATACCATTATAATAACCCACCTCACCAAAATCCATTGCCACCATTGACAAGGATATTTCATCCTCACCAAACCCATATCCCTCAAAGTCTAAAGACTTTGATATCATGCCATCTAATTTTTTTTATCAATACCATTATTTTGGGCCCCATAACCTATCAAAAATTTGGACAAACTAAAACCCTTCCTCTCATCCATCTTTAAATGATATATAGAGATACTCATACCATCAAAACCATCTAACATTAGGATGATGATTCCATTCTCACATACCTTGGTGTAGGGGATTATTCTATCCATAAATTTCTCCCTCTTGAGAACCAACCCATGTTGAATGAATCCACTATCTATAGAACAAAGAGAAAGCCATCTACTACATTATATTCAAACTTATATAATATGAGACTTGGTATACCCATCCTGAGAAACTTTTCCTCGCCTTGGTCTTTGTGGCCTCTAGACTCCATCACTACCTTATTAATCACAAAATTTATGTCATAACTAACACTGACCTACTCAAGTACATGCGCTTTAAACCATACCAAAACTAGTGTATGGCTAAGTGGCTCATGATCCTAATTGAGTTTGATCTTGAATTCCTTTAGCAAAAGTCCATTAAGGGGAAAGTCATCACTAACCAATTGGCCAAAGCTCCTATAGTAGACAATCAAATGCTTCTTCTTGATTTTCTAGATGAGTCCATCATAACTCTTTCCCAAGAGGAACCCACCTACCAAATGACCATATGTTTTAATGGCTCTGAATGCCAACATGGTGGGGGTACAAGAGTTATTCTCACTCCCATTAATAATTAACCTCTTCCCCTTTCCTTCAAACTTGACATCGAGTGTACCAATAACATGGATGAGTATTAATCCCTAGTCATAGGTCTCCAAACCACTCTATACTTAGGAGTTAAGACCATCAATGTCTTTGGTGACTCTCAAATTTAGGTCAACTAGGTCTATGGATATTATAAATGTAAAAATGATGTCCTAAAAATGTACAAACTCTTAGTTGATGTGCTCTTAGGATCATTCAAACATGACCTTATCCAATCAATTCCATAATCTACCAATAAGTTCATAGATAAAATGGCTTCCCTTGCTTCCCAAATCCATCTCAACTTACTGAGTCTAAACTATTTGTCACCATCCATTATTTTATCACACCCTCATATATCAATTATAACCTTCACACCATTTGTAGTGTGGAAGCATCTCCTTTTGATATTTGGTATGACCAAACCTTTAACTCCCTTAACCTCAACATTGTTCCTCCCAACCTTTTAAGGAATGCTCAAATATATTTTGTTCATAGTACCTCTCACTACATCGTACTAGTGGGAATCCTTTATAAAAATGGATTTGACAACCTCCTTCTCCATTATGTGCGTAGTCATGAGGCTTCCCATACTATCAAGGAAATACATGACAAAATCTGTGAGGGACACTTTAGTGGCCTAGCCATTTCTAAACATATCCTTTACTTCAACTACTATTATCCTACCCTCAATTAAGATTGTTGTGATTATATAAAGAAGTGTGTCAAATGCCAACAACATGCTAATTTAAATCACACACCTGCCCATGAAATTTAAGTATCCAAAGACTATTGGCCCTTTTCACAATGGGGTTTCAACCTTATTGGGAAAATCAATCTTCATTCTTCACAATGACACCAATCTATCATTAACACCACTAAATATTTCACCAAATGGGTAGAAGCCATTCCTCTTATCTCGACCAAAGATGCATTTTTTTTGACTTCATCAATCATCATATTGTATGCCACTTCAATGTTCCCCATAAGATCATCAGTGATAATGAAAAATATTTAAAACAAAAGATAGTCCAAGGTCTTTGTGACACTTTTGGCATCAAGTTAAGATTTCATCACCCTATCATGCACAAGCAAATGGATAGGTGGAAGCCTCTAAAAAAACCCTCACTAAAATGCTAACCAAAGTAGTAAGTGCTTCAAGTCAAGATTGGCACTTACACATCTTTTTGCTTTATGGTCCTATCTTACTAAAATTCAAACCTCTATGGGTACTACCCCTTTCTCTCTAGTCTTTAGAGTAGAGGTAGTCTTGCCTCTTGAAATATAAAATTCCTCTCTTCACATATCTTTACATGAAATCCTTTCTGAGAATGATTATCATCAAGAACATCTAGCATGTCTTAAAATCATTAATGAACATTGCCTTTTAATACTTAACCATCTTTGTTTCTATCAAAAATGAATTAATCATTCTTACAAAAAACCCCTGAAAGAACGAGAATTCAATATCAGAGACCTGATCCTTAAGGAAAACCAACATGTAACTAATATGGAAAAAGGTAAAAGAGGCAAGTTTGCCTTCAATTATCTTAGACCCTACATCATAACCCATAAGTATGGATTAGAAGCTTATCATTTATTCTCTCTCAAAGGTAAACCACAACCTAAGCCTCTCAACACTTCACATCTACATCCTTTCTTTTGTTAAAGCATGATCACATTCACCTTTGTGTCTAATTTAAGCTTATCCCTTGGTTTACGAGATTTTCTCTTTCCTTACACATTCACCCTATTACTCTTGGGAAAAATTGATTACAACAAAGGACCATGTGATTATCCATCATAGTTATATCCTAATCCTAAGCATCAATACCATGGCTCTACCCATGAAATGTTTTTCATGGATACTTTTCATCTCTAATCAGATGGAATCCCATGATCATTTGTCTCTCAAAACACTTTCCCTTATCTATCATTAAACTTTTGTGTCGAAAGTATTTATTTCATAAAAGATATAAATATAATCCTAAATAGACTTATATATCTTTAAACCTAGCATTAAAAATCAAATTAGGATATAAAAATATCACATAGGTCCATACTCTAGCATGACAAATTGCTCCCTTGAAGGATAGTTGCTTAACAATTAAATTGCTTAAATATAGACTACTCCCTTGAAGGATAGCTATAAAAATTAAACTTTAGACCACTCCCTTGAAGTATGGCTAAGTTAGGTTTGTCAAAACCATCATTTGAAGATTCCCACATCAATCAACTTCACCAACCTATCGAAACAATAAAAGTAATAAACAACCCTATGCCTAAATCAAAGCAAGTAAATAGTAATCAAATTTTATATATGGAATTAGTAAACTTCTCATATCAATTAATATACACATTATAAGATATGTACTTGTCTATTATGATTCTTTGGTCACCTATAGAAGGGGAAAGCTAACCCATATCAAGTTACTATATCACCCATTTTTGATTCAACCATTTACCTATCACCTACTTTCCATTCACACCCTCTCTAAAATCAAGGGACTATGATCTTACTTGACACAGAGTGATCAAGATAAATTCTTTTTCAATCATTCTCATTTAAAGCATTATAAAGGCTTATTTTCATTAAGTCAATCCAACTTCAATTTTGTTTAGCCCTTACAAATGAACACATCATGCCTTTTTCTTACCCTATATTCATTAGTTCATGTGGACATATGTATCATTATTTTTCTTTCTTTTCCACATTTAGGGTGTTATCTAACATACTTTATGTGCTTTCGTCATATCCCCATATCACATATCATATCAAAACATTCAAACCATCATTCTCATTAATACAATACTCCATATACATCAGAACATTATGAGCCATGTCCATAAACCATATCTTATCCATGAAAAAAAATCAAAACCATAAAAAACCAATAATCACATCACCACATCATTATCATCAGATAAATAATCATTTATCATATCATAAACATCACAAACCACATCATATCAATAAACATCATAGAATATGTCATATTGCTACTTCCCATAAACATAACAACAATTCAAAAAATCATCACATCACATCTTAAACAACCATGACTATATCATCTATCACATATCCATACTCCTATCTATGAACCACATCATCATATAAAAATCCTCTCTATGAGCCACATCATCATATAAAAATACTCTCTATGAGACACATCATCATATAAACAAACATCATCAAATAAACCATAATAAAAACCATCAATCACATGTCCACAATCATATATATGGATAAACACATCACTCACTATGTATAAACCCAAACATCACCTAAACTATACACATATTAAAATATTCATCATAAGATAAAAAATCTCATCACAATCATGTTTCAATTCCATCAACATGTCATCATATAACATAATAAAATCACCCTTGATCATCAACATCACATCCATAAATGAACAATGCATATCATCCATAAACATCATCACATGCCTCAATTATGAGTCTAAATATCATCTCATAGAGCATGGGGCATGAGTGACCTATCATTTCATCATAACACAACATACATCATGAACATCCATAAACATTACCACATACCTAGACTAATGAACCATAAATTTCATAAGAATCATCCATAAATATCTCAAAACATCAAATAAATATAATAACCATCAACATCAATCAACATCCATAATCATCATAAAACCTTATCATCATATACGTCATAATAAAAGTAATACATGTCAGTGAGTATACAATCCTAAAAAATAAATACATGTAATAATCTATAAATTTATTTCTCAAATACGTCTCACATCATTAACACATAGGATGGTATCAAAATCAAAAACATATACATCATATAATCTCATATATTAGGCCCCTGGGGCAACACTACCATTGGTCCCACCTGTACCTTCAACTACACTTGCACTACCATCTAGTGGTGATCCCATTAATCTCCCAACCTAACCCACTATAGAAGCCTACTATATTAGAGTATTTATATATGGACCTCCTTTTAAGTTGACCATGTACTCTCCATATTAGAGATCTAATGGCAACTGTACCAGCACTATCACCTCATAATATCTCAACTCCTCAATCATAGCTAAGTATCATGTCATCAAAATCATATTAGGTGGTGTTATTACTAGTTTGATGGCTACTCCTACCCTTGGTCTTAAGGTATCTCTCTTAGGTCATTAAATCAAGAGATATCATTACCTGATCTTGCTCTCCTATCAAGGTGGCCACTTGACTCAGTAAGGTGAAAATGTGACCCTATAAAGTGGCCAGTTGTCCCTATAAGCTAATGATCTAGGCCAATGTTACTACTAGTTCTATCTCAGCCTATCCATCCTACACACCACCCTATGCCTGTACCCCAATTAGATCCACATCCATTTGCTATCTCCTTCCATCATCTCATCTAAAATTACCCACTACATATCATGCCTGGCATCATGTTTCATAACCATACACCACACCTACATTATCTATCATGACTCTCACTAATAGCTCCTCATGGTCTAACACAACATCTTAAGGCTATGGCTCTAGAAGCAACAACACTGCATCTTCCCTTCTATATCTTAGGAAATCTAGTAGAACCCCTACATAAGGCCAAACTACCTCTGAATGTGGTCGAATAGGAACATCTCAGTCTCACCATCCTACCTCCCATATATCCATATCCATCTCTAAATTGAAAAAGTGTGGTAGTTATACCAGGCATACCTGGGCCAACCCACACATGGCCTCCACACTACATCACCCACCACCAATCACTTTAAATAATCCCTAAACTAATAAATGTCCCTCACACCACCACAAACCACTATCAATGTATAATATCCTCTCTATATCAAGAAGCCCACTTTGTAGTTCATTAGTACATTGATATCCCATGGTAGCCCCAAAGGTCTGACCACCTAAATATGCTTGTATGCCTAGTAATGGATCATGAACCTAATGTTGATACCATATCACCTTTATAATTTTAATGCCTATATCTCCTTGTAGATCTAAACTAGTAACACTAGGGCACACCCAAATATAGTCCTCCCTAGTAGCATATCCACTAGCACCCCTAGTAGCAGATATGGAAATTGATCACTACTCAAATCTAGTAGCATGAAGTAGGATACAACCATCATAATAATCATCAAAAAACATCTATCCCTTAGAGCCCTCTAATATAGTGGCCCATAGAAAATACCACCTACATGATACCTGGTATGGACCTGATCCACTCCATATATTAGATTCATGTGGTAATTACTCTCCTCACTCTCTATGTTATAAATCAGCTCCCCTTAATTTGTAGCCATGTAATCCTATGCCCACCATCTAGTGGGATGCTCATCTCCCCAGTTGGAAATAAATATATGTTTATATTTGGGTCCCATCTCTCAATGAGGGCCATGATCATAGCCACATCCTACAATAGGTGTTGGTAGTGTCTCATGGACCCTAGGAAAACCTCCTTCGTGTGTCTCCACTCATCATCAATCATTCCATCATAGACCTCTATGAAGATCTTAGGGACTCAGTCCCTCATCTGAATCTGGTCACATGCCTACAAAATATTCACATTAGCATGCACACTTAGTTTTCCACAATCAAGCTCAATACCAACCTACACTTACTTTTTTTCAACCTATTCTAACCAAACCCATTACATCTACCCTATCACATCTAGAAATAAAAAAACATATAACTCTATCCAATACCAACCATAACACATCATTTTAAACATCTAAATACTTCTATTAGCTAAACTCTACCCATTGACACCTCATCATATTTAACTTACATTTGACCCTATTACACACCACCACTATAAGCACCTCTTCAAACATTAAACCACTTTAACACCTTTTACAAACATTATGTAACTTTTTTAACCACTTAACCATTAGTCACACTTTAAAATATTCATAAACTTTAACAATTTACAACACTTTCAAAACATTAAACAAACTTTAACCTTTAAAACACTTTAATAATTTTACCAACTAACAAGACCTTTAAAACTTTCACATTTAACATTTTCAAACTTTAACACCTTTACAAAATACATTCAAAACTTTAAAAAAATTAGAAACTTTAACTAAACTACATTCTTCTTTTTATCAATTCTTAAATACCCAATCCCCAAACTCTTCGATCGTGTACGGTTCATTAAACCATCAATGGTCCCTTAGGATCCTCTTAACCCCATGTTTGACTATCAATGGTCAGGTTGAACCACTGATGATCACTATGTGTGACCATTAGTGGCAAAACCCTCCACTATTTCCCACCCAAAACCTCAACAAACAATTGCACCCCAAATTTAAGCTACCTATCACCCTCTTACAACCCATTACAAAACCAAAATACACTTCCAATCTCAATTTCACCCACTAAATCACCTAATTTTAACATCCACCTATAACTAGGGCATCATGGCCCAAGACATTCACAAAACGAAATCTAACTCACTCAAACCTAATCAATACAACTTCCACATAACTTACTTCAACTACCTATCAAATTTAAAACTCCCCCTACCTCATTTTGTGATTGTTGACGAGGTTAGAGCTTGGATCTAGATGTTTGGTTGTACCCTCATCCACCCTCCATCTCAATCAACACTCAATCAAACTCAAACACATGTAGTCAACCACTCACAACACTCCACCTCAACAAGGTTGAATGAAAAATGTAAAAATACACAAATACACTAGAGTATAAATCACCAAAGTCAAAAGTGAAAATGACTTTTCCTTTTTTCTTTTTATATTTTGAATTTTTAGGGTTCTTCCCTAACTATCGATGGTTAGAGTGACCATTGACGATTGAACATGGAAACCCCTGACCATTAATTATCAAGGTCCCCTACATTTTAAAAATTTTAAGTACCTCACTTGGGTACTCACTTTTGTAGATCACCTAATCTCCACCCCACCAAAACTTGAAATTTTAGAGATTATCCTTCTCTAACCATGCCCACCATGATGTTAGCCATTTTTGACCCAGACTATTTTCATGTTTTGTGATGACTTTGCTTGGACATTTTGACCACACCAACCACCCTTGCCATGTTAAACTTCTATATATTTACACCACCTCATATAGGACAAGACCATTTATGTTTTTAAAGGGAACATTTGCTACCTTGAATACCTATGAATAACACCAACCCTATCTAGATGGATTTATAATTATTACTCGATCAACTATGACTAATGTTGTGGATCAATTACCCCTATCATACATCCCTTTAGAGTTAACCATATCAACATTAACAACCTTAGTCTTTATATGATCTTGACTATCACACTTCATCATATTATATGCACATGTTTTAATTTGAAATTCCCAACCCTTTTTTTCACCCACCTCATGAATCACCATCTATAGCTTATCAAACCTTGACCCAATTTCATTTTCACTTTATCAACTCCCAGTTTGAGGGGGAACACCTCCTATCATACTCAAGGCAATCAAACCTTCATAAAAAATCTAATTTTGTTCTATAGCTTGTTAATTTAAAGATTCATAACAAAAAATGATAAAATGTAGACACACAAAAATTTCACATAATAGTTTTATATGTCAAAATGCCTTAGACCCCTACCTAACCCTGAAGCTAGTTGACCACCTAGTTAACTATTCTCACTTACTAACTTAAACCTTTAAACACCCCTTTAATTAACCCCTTTTTAGACCTATATTCACCCATTTTTCTCTAGGCACTTGACCACCAATGGTTAGCCTAATCATCCATGATCAAGTCTTCAACCTTCTTAAAAATCATTACCATCTATGTATGAGATAATCATGGCACAAATTAGTATGTCCACCTTATACAATTCCAACCAAATACAAAGCATCATAAATCAAAACTTTATCCTCTTATATAATTAACAATATCCTCTTATCTAATTAAAAACCTCATCCTATAAAAGGAGAAGCGTAGGAGGTGAATAAAGATTTATGTCTAAGCTATCAAATCTTCTTACACATAGGTACCCAGCCTTTCTTTAGAAATAAAGAAGTAGCAATGGAAATCTAAACTTTTATCCAAGTTAATCTTGAGGCCAAAGTACTATCACTTTAGCCAAATTACTCTAGCCTTTCACCATTAGTAATCTAGTAAGTTTTAAGTAACTTTATTCCTATTTGTTTGTTTTATTTCATTTCTAACCCTCGTACTAATCAAACCTATCTCCCAGTTTCTCATCTTTGACTAGACCCATATTCAAATCCTTAATTGACCATTTATCCAATCTATAATTCCTTTTTTGATCATTTCTAGAAACACACAGGGAACTACCAATGGTTAACCCAATAATTAATGGTCACATCAACCATCGATAGTTACCCAACTACTAATGGTCATCCCAACCATTGATGGCTGACCCAACCATCGATGGTCATTATGGAAAAAAATATCAACAAGTTATTTTTAACCCCTTAACCCTAACTAAACCATAATTTTTGTGTTCTTACCTATTCATAGAGCCTTCCCAAATTTTTGGACTTGACCGCAACTATCTTAGCATGAGTATTGCCTAACTTTCTCTATATTTAATCATTTTCTTTGAACAAGAATTTTAATTTCATGTTATTGAATGTAATTATTCTTTATTTTTATCTATATCAATTTATTTTTTATGCAATGGAGATCTAAACCTTTTTTCCAAGTTACTCTTGAGGCCAAAGTACTATCACTTTAGCCAAATTACTTTAGACTTTCACCATCAACAACCTAGTAAGTTGTAGGTAACTTTGTTCTTATTTCTTTGTTTTATTTCATTTCTAACCCTCCTACTAATCAAACTTATCTCCCAGCTTCCCATCTCTAACTAGACCTATATTCAAATCCTTACTTGACCATTTATATAGTCTACAATTCCTTTTTTGATCATTTCTATAAACACACATACAACTACCAGTGGTTAACCCAATCATTGATGGTTAAATCAACCATTGACAATTACCCAACTACTGATAGTCATCCCAACCACTAATGGTTTACCCAACCATCGATGGTCATTATGGAAAAAATAATAACAAGTTATTTTTAACCCCTTAACCCTAAACAAACCCTAATTTTTGTGTTCTTACCTATTCATAGAGCTTTCCCTAATTTTTGGACCTGACCCCAACTATCTTAGCATGAGTATTGACCCACCTTTTCTATATTTAATCATTTTTTTTGAACAAGAATTTTAATTTCATGTTATTAAATGCAATTATTATTTATTTTTATTTATATCAACTTAATTTTTATTAATAGTGGATTGACAACCTCCTAGCAAGCATACGCTTCTTAGATCTAACTCACGTTAGGTAGTCCACTTAACTATCTTGCCAACAACCCTTTTTCTAGTGTATTTCTTGTCTTTAGGTTATTCCTTCCAAGCCAAAGAGGAGTTCCCATAATCATCTAGATAACACATGCACTTTCAACAAGTATTACTTTATACACCCTTTTTATTAGTTTATTACTTACTTTCAAATTAAGAAATGAGTGGACATTAATAGAAACAAAAACCTGACAGGTAAAGTTTAGTGAAGGAGTTTAAAAGCTATCAAAACTAAGAAATCAAGAAAAGGAATAATATAAATAATAAAAATGTAAAATTTAAACCTATTTTCCCCTTATAATCTAACTAATGATGGTCATAAATGATCGATCTTGGTTAGGTAGAACCATGGTCAGTTTAGGCCAAACTAATGTTGATTAGGCTTGACTTGTACCGATCTCTATGTAGATCTAAGTTAGAAAAATAATCCCAAATATAGTAAAATCAAAGCTAAATTTTTACTTTTAGAGACATTAAAGAAAATTAATGTCAATTTTTGACTTTAATATTTATCACCTTGCTATGTTGGGTGCATATGGTCCCATTAGACATGCCATTTATGATCAATGAATCCAAGAGGGGTGGTTAGATCATATGTTATATTCATAATGAAGTCAAATCAAAATGAAAACAAACACACTAACATGCATAACACTATCTTGCCTATATCAAAGGGGGGAACATGCTAAAGAAAACTAATTGATAAAACACAACTAAAATGCAATAAAAATAACCTTTATTACATTCTTTGAGTTTTATAAGATATTTATTCATTTGGATTTCTAGGCTTGTGCTCAAGATATATTTTTCAAATGGAGTTATGTGGCTCCTTCTCCCCTTAACACCATGGTTTGGCTCATACTAATTTGATTTATCTTCATGGCTTGGCTTGTGATTTTGGAACTATAACACTAATGTCATGTAATATTGCTCTAAATCTAGCATTATAACATTACTATTCTCAAGCTCTCTTTCTTCACAGGCAATGGATTCTATTTATAGGTTTAGAAACTAGCCTCAACCTAGGGTGAGTTAAGGTGTAGTTGGGCCTTGGAATGGGTTCTAAATTTACCTTTATGAGTTATTTAACCCCAATGGAGTTAAAATGTGTCAAATGGTCGTGAATAAAAATGAATAGGCATGGGTGGGATATTTTGGATTTTGACAACTCATAAAAAGGTAATAATGAGTTCCTAGGATATTCTTTGATTTTTTTATTTTCCTTTTTGATAATTCATTTAATTGCTCATGGTTAATTCAAACTAGGAATTTGATTCAATTTTTTACTTAATTATTTTCAGGATCTTTGATATTTTAAAGATCATTGAATTAATTTTATGTGTGCATTTGTCTCATGTAACTATTTGATAAGCCAAATTATGTTTTATGAAGCCAAATTTGAGATGTTTAGTGATTATTAGACTAGATTTTTGAAGGTTGTTAAGAATAAATCTAAAGTATGGTATGAAGCCATTGGTGGCCACTTTTAGATGTCTACATATTTGGATGAGACTAGGTACTTGGATTAGGATAAATATTTGGATAAGATGAGGGACTAGTATTAGGATAAGGTTGTTGTTAGGTTGTGGAGCTAAAAGCTTCAAATCTTTGCAAACTGAAGGAACATAAGGTTGCTGAGATCTAGGAGCACCGGCATCGGCATCAGGATCGACATCGGTCGTGACCAGTGTAGAAGGCCACCGGTGACGGCAGGAAGTCGGCCGACATCGGCAGAACCAGGCAAGCAGGGACCGGCGTCGGTTGCCTGTGTGTTCCAAAACTGCTCATTACACGGATAGTTAGTTAAGTGAACAAAGAGTTTGCATCTTAAGACCAGTTAGAGTCTTGAGCTACGAGGATAATTGTATAAATTAAGAGTCTAAGTTATTGTTTAAGTTAGGGATCTATTTATAGACCCATTGGCATGTATTGTATAAGTATGAGATAGAAAGGAAGAGTTCCTTCTAGTTGTAAGATCATTGAGTTACAGGTTGTTGCAAGCTCATAGGGGATCTACATGTAAGTTTGGTCTGTTGAATTACAGGTTACAGGTTCATGGGAGATCAACTTGAAGTGCTATAGAGTGCTTGGTGTACCGGCAGGGTTATTACTGACTGGTTGGAGAGGTGAACACCAATTCTGTGTGTGAGTTGGTTGTTGGGACCATTTTTTGTGTAGGAGAGTGTTGTGTAGAAGAATTACTATACACTTGAGGTGTGGGAAACCTCTGTAAGGTGGAAGAGTGTGGCGGCTCTTTATAGTATTCTTTTCTATAAAGTGTTAATACAATATAGTGTATTGTCTCTCATATTCTGTGCTATTGGTGAATTCTAGTTACTTGTGTTTCTTGTTATTTCTGCATATTTAATTGCTTATATTTGGTAATCATACTGTGATCTTTCTGAGGATCAAGATCCTAACAAGAGGAATCAGAATAGGTGTGTTTGTTCTTGGATTCCCCACCCCTACAACTGGTATCAAAGCTTTTGGTTGGGATACTAACAGATTGGTTTAGATCTGGGTAGTGTGTTTTGATTACAGGTTACTCACAGGGTTTTTGTTTGAGTGGGAGTTGACCAATGGTAGAAGATAGTAAGTTACGAATGGAAAAGTTTAATGGCAAGAACTACCAATTATGGAGGATGCAGATTGAGGACTATCTGTATCAGAAAGATTTGTACTTACCATTGGGTGGGGTTAATAGCAAACCCTCAGATATGAAGGATGAAGAATGGGAGGTTCTTGATCGGAAGGCTCTGGGATCTATTAGATTGAGTCTTGCATCATTTGTGATTTCCAGCTTATCACAATGTAAGACAACGGTGGAGTTGATGGAATCTTTGACAAATTTATATGAAAAACCCTCAGCCTCTAATAAGGTATTTCTTATGAAGCGTTTATTTAATTTGCAAATGTTGGAAGGTGGATCTGTTCATAGCCATCTTAGTGATTTCCATGGTTTGGTAAACTAGTTAAGTTTAGTCAATATTGTATTTGATGATGAAATTAGAGCTCTCTTAATCTTGTGTTCATTACCTGAAAGTTGGGAAGGTTTGGTAATGGCAGTTTTTAATACTGTGTCTCCTTCAGAAGTCTTAAAAGTGGATGATGTTGTGAGTGTGATCTTGAATGAAGAGATACGTAGGAAAAGCATAGGTGAATCATCAGGAGATGCTTTGAGTGTTGAAGGTAGAGGAAGGCCAAGAGAGAAGATAGAGCGTGGGAGATCAAGGTCGAAGATAGGCAGAAGATCCAAGTCTAGGTATGGCAAAATAACCTGCTAGAAATGTGGAAAGCAAGGGCACTTAAAGAGAGATTGCAGATCGGGTGAAGATCAGCATGAAGGACATGGAGAAGAAGCAGATGTTGTGAATTACATTACACAGGATGCTCTGGTATGTTCTTTGGATAAATTAGAATCTTGGGTTTTAGATTCTGGTGCCTCTTTTCATGCATCCCCACATAGGGAATTTTTTCATGAGTATGTCCAGGGAGACTTTGGAGAAATTTGTGTAGGGGATGGTAAGCCTTGTCAGATTGTTGGCAAAGGAAAAGTGAAGGTGAAATTGTAGATAGGTGACACATGGGTGTTAAAGGAGGTCATGCATGTCCCAGTTCTTGAGCAGAATTTGATTTCTGTTAGAAGTTTGGGTGATGAGGGTTGCATAGTAACTCTCACAGTGGACTCTTGGAAGGTTACCAAGCATACACTTGTTGTAGCTAGAGGTAATAAAGTAGGTACGCTTTATCTATCTACTTGTATTACTGATTCTCTTTCTGGGTTATCTACTTCAGCTGTAGATTCAGAGATGTGGCTTAATAGGCTTGGTCACATAGATAAGAAGGAGATGCTTGTTATTGAGTCAAAGAGTATGCTTTCAGATTTGGAAGGCATGGATCATGGTTTCTGTATGCAAAAGAAGAAGGTGACATTTCTTGAGGAATCTGATGTTAGTGACAAGAATAGGAAAGCCTTGGTTTTCAAGGAGAAGGTGATAGACAAAATTCAGCACAAGGTGCAGAGGAGTTTTGAGCAGAGCAAGGGTGATTTGGACAAGGGTTTGATCTAAAAGGAGCTCACGAGAAAAATTCAGGTCTCACTAGAAAAACATAGAGACCGATGTTGGTAGGAAAACTGATGTCGGTGTCCAGATAGGGACCGATGTCAGCTATGTGTAGCCCAACATCAGTGACTCGGGGCAGATAACGACTGGCATTGGCCAGGGGAAATCGACGTCGGCAAGGTGGCAGTCATAGGGAACTGACATCGGTTAGCTGTAGACTGAGATGTGACCGGCATTGGTCACTGAGACAAATTTTGGGTGGACAACTATCTATCATGGAGTCTCAAGCGCCCATATGGAGGACTGAAGGCATAAGTAAGTTCTTAAATTCATCATTTCCCTTCTTTACACTACTTGTTGCTCACTTATGGTATAGAACCAAGAAGTTGTTAAAGAAGCAGAATAGGTAGATCCAGGAAATAGTGGGAGCTTGGCATGGATGAGGATGTCATTCCTTGGAGGAGAACCAAATAAGTGTTTTGGGTAGAGTTGCCAGCTGGAAGTAAGCACTGAGAGATGAATGGATGTTCTGGATGAAGAAGAGCGGAAATGGATATGTGAGATGGAAGATCAGGGTATATGGTCTTGTATTAGCTGTAGGACAATGGAGGTTTGATCATTGTGTTTCTCTTTACCAGGTTGGATAATATTAGCTACATTATCCTATTTCTGTATGATGTGCTTGTTGCAAGGTTACATATACAGGTATTGCTGAACTAAAGGTAAAGCTAGTTCAGGTGTGTGTCATGGAGAATCTAGGAGCAACAAGATTCTTTGGCATGAGTGTGTTCTAGAGACATGGAGGTCTTGTTGACTTTGTTTCAGGATGATTGTGTGAGACTGGTTAGCACACCGATGGTTGGACAGTTCACAGAATAGGTGTCTTGATTCACATAATGAGGTTGAGTGCATGGTATGTACTAAACCTGAGTTTTCCCAAGCAGTGGGAGTTGTCACAAGTTTGGAGTCAATCTAGGAAAGTAATACTGAAGGGTAGCTCAGTGGGACCAGCAGTAGGTGCACATGTTATGCAGGGTCAAGTTCTTATCTACATGGTTGTAGATGCGGATGTGGTAGGTAATTTGGATGACAGGTTTTGCACTACAGGATTTGTGGTGGTTGGTCTTCAAGAGTGATCTTGAGGAGGGATAAAAAGCCAAGGGAACAAACTAGATGGAGTACAAGTACAGGTATAGGTTGCAGCTATTTATCTCCAAGTGGGAGATTGTTAGGTTGTGGAGCTAAAAGCTTCAACTCTTTGCAAACTGAAGGAACAGAAGGTTGCTGAGATCCAGGAGCACCGACATCGGCATCAGGATCGACGTCGGTCGTGACCAGTGTAGAAGGCCACCGGCGACGGCAGGAAGTCAGCCAACGTCGGCAGAACCAGGCAAGCAGGGACCGGCGTCGGTTGCCTGTGTGTTCCAAAACTGCTCGTTGCACGGACAATTAGTTAAGTGAACAAAGAGTTTGCATGTTAAGACCAGTTAGAGTCTTGAGCTGCGAGGATAATTGTATAAATTAAGAGTCTAAGTTATTGTTTAAGTTAGGGATCTATTTATAGACCCATTGGCACGTATTGTATAAGTATGAGATAGAAAGGAAGAGCTCCTTCTAGTTGTAAGATCATTGAGTTACAGGTTGTTGCAAGCTCATAGGGGATCTACATGTAAGTTTGGTCTGTTGAATTGCAGGTTGCAGGTTCATGGGAGATCAACTTGAAGTGCTATAGAGTGCTTGGTGTATCGGCAGGGTTATTACTGACTGGTTGGAGAGGTGAACACCAATTTTTTGTGTGAGTTGGTTGTTGGGACCATTTTTTGTGTAGGAGAGTGTTGTGTAGAAGAATTACTGTACACTTGAGGTGTGGGAAACCTCTGTAAGGTGGAAGAGTGTGGCGGCTCTTTGTAGTATTCTTTTCTGTAAAGTGTTAATATAATATAGTGTATTGTCTCTCATATTCTGTGCTATTGGTGAATTCTAATTACTTGTGTTTCTGGTTATTTCTACATATTTAATTGCTTATATTTGGTAATCATACTGTGCTCTTTTTGTGGAGCAAGATCCTAACAAGAGGAATCAGAACAGGTGTGTTTGTTCTTGGATTCCCCACCCCTACAGTTGTTGAAGATAGAGAAAAATATGACTAGGATGTTAGGATAAGGTAATATGATAAGACATATATGACCATTAGGAAATAAGGTAAGGGATGGTAACAATGATATGGATAAATTAAGACAACATAATATGATTGGGATACTCAAGACATAAGATAAGACAACTTAGAGGTTTTTATATTTTATTATTTTTAGGGATTTTAAGGATAAGTATGTACACTATACAAATGGGGTTACTAGCAAAGGGAACACCAAGCCTAGAAACTAGGATAAATATGAATGTAATAATGGATGGGATGTCAAAAGGATGAGGGAAATATAAAAATATGGATGAGGACCAAGGAAGAATGGATTAGGGATCACTAATAACCACATCATGAATGAACCATATGTTTAGTTACCTGAGTATTCATTAGAGGATATGCCATGATCATTTTGGAACATTTATCAAAACATATTTCACTTCCTTATGAAGGTCAAGACTAAAAGGAATGAGAGATAGGATTCATGATATGATGGTAGATTATGGGTATAAATAATGGTCAAGGGTATATGACATAGATGTGATGGAGGGGATTGACAAAGAATATGAATAGATGGATTTACCCCCCCCCCCCCCCCCCCCGCACCCAAGTGTTGAGGTATAATGTAGATAATAGATTATTTTACCATGACATCAGAAACTAATTTTTATCATGGTACTTGCCCAAGGTACTAGAAGACTGGTTTTCACCATTGGACAAATGATTTTTTATTTTATTTTATTTTATATTTATATTTATTTTGATTTTTAGTTATTATTTTTTTTATATAGATAATTTTGTGATCTTCAACCAACACTTTTTCTAGATATGTGCGATGAGAGGATCATGCCGCTTATAATGGATGTATTAATGTCTATGTGACCTCTTATAATGCTCAATTGAGACCTTTCTAGATATCTAGACTAGGTATTTGCACCACCCCTATAAGAGATTATGTTACTTGGGAAGGTGATGGGAGGTATGAATTGGATTAGATATTGATGTTGATAGGTATTTATTAGACTTGAGTGGAGGGTAAGATCATGATATGATGGTGTAATGGGCTATTGAGTATTATGGCTAGAAATCACACACATCGTTGGAGATATTAAACATTTCACATTTTATTGGTGTCATATGATAAAAGATTGTAGGAGATCCAAAATATTTTGACATTAAAGTTCATCTTTGACCTAATTATTTAAATAATTATCTACCATAGTGATAGTTTCTTTGACATTATCATGATTTTTACACTTGATTATATCTTCATTTCCCCTAGTGCCTGAATTTGGGCTTCACCAGAGGAGATTGATTTTTGACTTAATAGATGATGATTATTTTGACTTTGAAAGTCTCCTAATCCCTAATTTTGGGATTCACTAGGGGAAGAAACTTTTGGATTTGGCCAATGATTTGATTTTTTTTATTTTGACTTATGGGATCAAAAATGATTTAATTATCAAGTATGACCTTTTGAATATGATCTTGGACCTTTGTGTTTATGGCACATATTATGTTGTCAAGGAAGGATCTAATGACGTATGTTCTTATTTTCCTCTATAGAAGGAGGTGATTAAATGATCATTGATAGGAATAAAAGGGTCTATGATGAATGAAGGTAGTGGATATGGTATAATGAGGTTAATGAGTGGTGATGTTGTAAGATGGTTCTCATAGTGGTTCTTAGGAAACCCAGTTATGAAATCAGAGAAAATCTCCTCAATATCAACAAAAGGATCATTAGGACTAGATAAAAGATATGTAGCCAAAGTAGGATCAGATCCACTTTGACTATCTTTTATAGACAAAGATTGTAAACAATCAGTTATGACTTAATCATCTTGATTGGGATCAAAATATATGTCTAGTGACTGATTCTCATCCAAATGGGAAGTATATTCAACAAGGTAGGCATAGTCATCATTTTCTACAATATATATGAGGGACAATGTTTTTGATGAGGAATCTGATTCAAATACGAGTGTTGAACATGATCATGATGTAGATAACACTTGTATTGAATATGATGTATAAGATGAAATGATGAGAATAGAAGATTCATTATCTAAATTTGACCTCTCAACATAGGGTTTATGATATAGTGGATGAGGGGGATATGATAGATGAATAATGGATTCACCAAGGATAGGCCCATGAAAGAAGGAATCATGAGGGAAGGAAGGACTAGGTTCATGGGTAGTATAATAATTTTAGATGGAGGATTCATTGAATATGGGGAGACCACGGAAGATGGATGTGGTGTCTTGACCTTAGATTGGAAAGGGAAGGGCTTGATCATGATCCTGAATGGAATCTTGGTATTCCTCTTTTTATTCACCCAAGGATGTAGACTCATTTGATTCATTCTTGATTTTAATGTCACCATAATTGATATGATCATGGATTTTTTTTGGAAATTAAGACATCAATTAATGATATGTCCCTAGGTTTAGTGATATGTGTAATATTCATTAGCTTTATACTAAGAAGGATTAGTCTTAGCAAGACTAAAATGTCATATGGGTGGATAAACCATCATGTTAGTGGAGACAAGCTAGTGGAAGATGGATTCTAAGGATATAGGAAGGGAAGTATAAGGACTCTCTTCACTTCATGACTTAGATGTAAAAGCATTAGAATTTTGGATTAGATGATTTTTTATTCAATCGAGTGAGTGGACTAGTAGTAAACAAGGTGGCCAAGATTGGATTCCCTTTATGAGTGTAGGAAGGGGTAGATTATTGGATATGATGAGGGGAAGGAGTATATGGATGGGATGAGGTGGTGGGAATATTAGGATTTGATGGATGTGGATTATAGGTAAGGTTGGATGAATGAAATTAAAATCTATAGGATGTGGAGTGCTCATCTCAAGGAGGTGAGAAAGGATCATATCCCTATTAGCTATGAAACATTTATTAATCAGGGTATTGACCAAATTTGCTTTCAATTACATGAATAAGGATGGGATAAAGTATAGATGATGTGGTTCACCATCCCTAATTAGCAAGTGTAGGAGATTTAATGGAAAGACTAAGGGATGAAAATGGGATGAGGGGAGAAAATTTGGATAAAGGCTTGTTTTAGTTTAATGTAAAGTTTGACTCAATTATTTGAAATTTTGGATGTGATAAGACAATATTTAAGTATACCTAGTTAGGACATGAACTAAACTCTAATTATTGGGATTGGATTCGACTCAGAGAGTTATGGCAAGCTTTAAGATTGGATGAGGGTATAGACTGGCCCAAGAGACTAATTTTGACTAGATTGATTAGATTAAGACTAGATCAAGACTAAAATGATTGACTCAAATAGGATGGATTAATTAGATTCATAGGTTGATGGGATTGTAATAATCTGTAAGACTCAAACTTGATTAGACACCAACAAGCTAATGGTGAGGACCCTAATGAAGAGATTTTTTTGCCAATGTGGATGAAGACCAAAGTATGACTATAGACTTGATGGGGGAATTATTAAATATAAGGGGATGAATTAGGTTGGAATATGATTAGGACTAGAATATACTAGTCAAGACAAGATTAAGACAAATTATTGACTATGGATAAAGTAGACTTAGGACAAGATGTGAATGACAAGATGTGATTAATATATTTAGATTATGGGGAGATGACCAATGATTGGGGGATTCAAATAGACTATGATGGTATTAGGATGTATAATGAGATAGGTTTTAAAAGGATGTACAAAGAAAATATGTAAAGAGGATATTGATAAGAATATACAAAAAGATATGATGAGACAATAATATATAAGATAATGAAGAATGCCTAGATAGATGTGTATAGGTTTGGTTAAAAGGTAGTCTTGGCTCAAAAAAAACACAAGTTAAGCATGAAACTTACCAAATCAATCAAATAAAAAACCTAATATTAGTAAATTTATTGGGAGTATAACATGATGCCTTTACAATCTAACAACTTTATGGGTGAAGCTATAAACTGGTGACCCATTACATAATCTCCCAAACCCTCTCAACCCTATTTACACATGACAGTCACTTTGGATCTGATATTGACTCTAATATTAAGTTACTTATTATGGTTGATAGGTCTTATGCTAGGTTGATTGGGCTCCCTAGGGGCATCCCCAATATATGTTAGGTACGGTGGGACCTAAGTCTATATAGGGTGTTATCTAATGCCTGGTTTAGAGAATGAACTTTTCCCCTTGATAAATGACATGTATGAAACACTTAGCTTAACAATAACTATCCCTAATATTTATACTCCATCAGAACATAAAGTATGGATTAATGCATGGTGGTGAAATCCATAGTCACAATCCCCCTAAGACTATGATAACTGTGTGGGTGTTAATTCCACATCATATTGCCCCTATAAAATAAAAATGAGAGGGTTTGTGGGTGGTTTTTAATCCTATAAGAATTTCCATAAGGACATAAGGAGGAGAGAATACACCACTGTATCCCTAAGGTGATAGACAAAAATACTAAAAAGGATAAATTAATCTATTAATTAAGATGTGAGATATATACAAGATGTATATAAAAGAATTTAGATAACATGATTTAGTAATTAAAGTGATTTTAGATAAAATGATTCTTAAGATGCCAAAATATCTTCGATAGGTGGCCTAGAAGAAAATGATTAGTATTTCTGATTGAAACTATTGAGAGGCAACCTGAAAGATGAATGAATAGTATTTTTGATTGACAATCTTGAGGGTTAATCTACAAGACAAGATGTTAGAATAAAATATTCCCTACCAGATCAGATCACTTATATATTTGCCCCTATAAAAGACAAAATGTTAGTATAATAAGCCTTCACAAAAAACACTAAAAAATCATGATTTGGATCTATAACTTCTTTGTGTGAAAGGGCCATGATGTTAGGGTCTGGGGGTGGTATCCCCCAATGGGGTCAAAGGGAAGCACCCCTTGCAGGGTTAAGGGATAGAACCCATTACGGGGTCAAGGGGTAGAGCCCCTTGTTGGGCCTAGGGGCAATTTGGGCCTTATTGGATGATTGTAATGACCCAAAAATCACTAAAAATGACTCTAAAAAATACACTCAAAAAAGACAAATTGAAGGCCAAAAATGAAAATATAGAAGACAAAACCATAGATACATAGTCAGACTAATGCAATATCACTTCTATAAAGTGCAATGTCATGACATTTCTACAATATCATGACTACAAAGTCATGATTTTATATGAAGGGGGTAAATAATAGTAATTACTATGTAGTTTTATAAAAAATTACAAGTGGCTAGGAAATATCATGATTTTTATAGTAAAACCATGATTTTGTAATCTATGATTTTATAAGGTGAGTATAGAAATGACAAATTCTAGAATATCTATAAAAATGATTAAGGCTTAAATTATAAATATGATCAATTCTTAGATTGAGATATTTAAAAGATATTTAAGATGATAAAATCACTAACCAATACCACAATAAAGTGATTTTGTAGTAAGGTGGATAGGATGTGGGTGTTTATGTGTTTTAATATTTTGGGTTGAGCCTCCCCTGCTTCCTTCATAGACACAGATAAATCAAAGTGTTAGACATATAATTAAATTAGTAATTTGTAAACAAAAAGGAAAAATCACTAATTTAAGTTAAAGAGTTGTCAATTATGTCATGGTGATCTCATGGAGGTTTCCTATTGAGTGGATGAAGTTCCTTGATAGTCTAAGTGACAATGATAATGTGTTCAATTTGCTTGTCTAAGTATGATTGAAGGAGGCTTGGTTGATCTTTAGTTTTGACATGTTTGGATATGATTAAGGATGAGTATAAAGTATTGAGATTATGAAAAAGTTTATATCAAAGGTCAAGGATGATTAGAGATTTTGTTCATAAGTGGAATTCATCTAGTAGTCCATAGTTTTCATTTAGACATTTTGGGTCCAGTGGCAATAAATCTAAGTAGGTAGTTTGATGACATCATAATTACCACATGTGGATGAGTTGGGGAGATTTGATCATATGGTTGTGATCAAATTTGTCCCAAGTTATTATGGTTCAAGTCTTAAGTCATGCGATTAATTTCAGCCAAATATATGTTTGTGCAAATATGGGCTCCCATGCATTTTGATAGTGATTTCTATGTTTAAACAAAGCTGAGTAAGTAGTTTGCTGACATTATATCCCACATGTATGAAAGTTTCAAGATCAAATTGATATATGGATGAATTACCCTATGAGATAATATATTATGTGTTAAATATTAGGTCATGTGAATAAGTGAGATAAAAGATATGCAAGTGTAAAATTGGACTCCCAGGCGATTTGACAGTGTTTTCCCATACTTAGACAAATTTGCATGTGGTAAGAAAATTTGAGTAGGCATTTTGATGTAGTCATATTTTTCACATGTGGTAGTTTTATAATGATTTTATAATATTATTTTGTTCAATTTTTTCCCTATTTTTTATGTGCTAAGTTTTAGGTCATGTGATGAAGCACATAAAATATACACGTGCAAAGTTGGAATTTTAGGTAGATCTAAGCATAGTTGGCTCTATGGTGGAAAAATATGAGTGAATAGATTAATGGATTTATATCTTACACACACAAAATTTCTAGGAAAATATCTATATATGGTTGGATTATAATATGTGAGGATATCATATGGTCCAAATTGTGGATCATGCATGTAAGCACATCAAAACTTATTGAGCTCCAAAGTTATCCTTCTAGGAAAATTGAAATGGTTCTCATACTTAGTCTGTTTTACAAGAGATAAAGATAAAGACCAAATGAAGATCCAATATTTCATGGGTGATCATATATACTAATATAATAGTGTGTATCGAGTCAAATAGGTCAAAGTGATAGTTTCTTAAATAGGGTAAAGATTGAGCTCCTTACAAAAATATCAATAGAGCATGTTCATTCCAAGATGTCTAGAAGTAGCGAGATGAGGAAAGTGTTAAAAGTTTAACAACAAGAAGATATAAATATTGATCTTCTTATAAGATCTAAAAGTGAGTGGGTGTCCATACAAAAAGATATCAATGGTGCATATTGAGTAATGTTTTTTCAAAGTGTCCAATGTTCAACATAAATAAATATCAAGCTATGTATAGGAAATCTATGGAGCACATTAATTCAAATAGTCAAGATGAAGATATAATGATGACTGATGAAATGTAAAGGTAGATATTCTTCAATTAATATTTATGGTGCATGTTTAATTTGAAGAATGAGGTAATGATATGATAACAAAGTGGTCGAGGTTTAACTGTGACCGTTGGCATTTGAATATTTGAATTTGTAAAGGGAAAAACTAGTGCTCTATAATTTACCTATAACTTTTGATATAGGTAGAATTTGTTCATGGTGTAAAAAGTGAATTTGTATAAGACTATAAGATGAATATTTAAATATAGATTTCAAGGTATTAAATTTTATATAGTCAAAGTTATGAAGGTTCAAAGTTGAATATGTTTTTTGATAATGTGTTCACAAAGTGTGTCTAAGTGACTGTACAAAGGGTTCATATTTCATCTTTTAAGATATATTTAGGATCATTATAAACCTTACATCTTACATTTAATATGGATATATCACATTTTCTCTCCTTGAGATATTTTGAAGGGGATTCTCCACCCTCCATCTTGCATTCAAGATTAAGGAATCATATTGCCTTCTTTCGAGATATTTTGGGGGTGCATTATCCACCCTTCATATTGAAGGCAAGATGGAGGGATCACATTTAGTCACTCTACCTATAACTAAAGGGTCACCCCTCTTCTTATTTCATGATCAATATTTATAGAAAATCCCCACCAATTCTTAGAGCTACCTTGTGTATCAACTCTACCTATTATCAATTATTCCTAATTTTATCAAAGGGAGATGATACACTATTCAAAGATGAAATTTACAAAGTCCCTTTGATATTAAAATCCAATACACACTCTAATTACATTTTTTGTGATCATATTTTGGATTAATCACAAAATTACTATATTTAATAATGAAAACCAATGAACAAAAACAACATCAACGGATGGGGATAAATGAACAATTAGAAAATTAAAATGACATTCTTACCATCATCTTTTCCCTTAGAACTCCTATCCAAGATCTCCAAGCTAATTTGAAAGAAAAGTATTTGAATTTTGGATTGTTTGATTGAGCTTCCAAAAGGATTAAATGGCTTCTTTTACTTGTTTTATAACTTGAAAAGAGTTTTAAAATGCTTTGATAATGATAGATAATGCAAGTATAATGGAGGCTTATGTATTTCTAAGTTGCTTTCTAGTTATCTTGTCCATAGAGGAGTGGCTTGTATAATTAAGCCAAGGGGAGGAAGATCAATGGATCTCATTCAAAGTTAAGCCTTGAGGATAAAGGGTGGAGGAATTTATAAGGAAATAAAAATTCCTTGAAAGCCTCTAGAATGGAGGATTCTAGAGAGGAAGGGCCAAGTTAGAGGAAGTTATAAAATTGGAGAATTATAGAATCTCCTTAGGGAATAATTAAGATTAGTGAGGTTTAGGATAAAGATTAGGTGGATGATTATGAAATAGGGGTGTAGGAGATCCTAATATTAAGCTAGGGTAGGTGGGTAGGTGGGTCATGGGAATTTTAAATTCCCAATTAATGGATAAGTGTAATTAGGATAAGATTAAGAGATGATTAGTGAGGTAGAAATAAGGTTAGTGAATGAAAAAATAATGAGGAGATATTAGATAAATTATTAGGAATAGGATAAAGGGGATAAATTAGTGGGATTGATTAAAATAATTAATGTGATAAAAATTTAGTGTATATACATTTGACAAGGTGAAGAATCCATAAAGGAAGGTATACTTTACATGCTTTTTGTCTTAATATTTGGTTTTCTTTCATCCTTGACTTTGGCTCACAAGGTCTTAGGCTTAAGGTTATTTTATAAGTATTTTAATTTAGATATTTTACCTAAAGAAGGAAACAATAACCTTTTTGAATCTTATGGATACATATGACATGCCTGGTGGGACTCATATAACCCACACTATATTTTGAGCTTTTTATTCCATTTTTATTTACTATAAATCTATTTTTTTAACTAAATTATAATAGTCTCATCACTATTTTTCATCCACGAGAATTGGATAATTTATTTGATAAAATAGAGAATTCACCCTTATTTGTCTATTCATTATTATAAATTGGTGAATTCTCTCTTCAAATTGGAAAATTCACCCCCATATGCTTTTTGTTTTATGTTATGTTCAGGTTTAGGTGAAATCAATGAAATTGCTCATAAAAATGAAACTAACCCTAAAATAAATGAATTTGACCTTAAAATTAGCATATACAACCCTCAAATAAGATAATTCAAATCTAAAATTGGTGAAATTATGCTATGTAATTAAAAAAATGATCATAATAATAAAAATGACTTTGAAAATAGTGAAATTGACCTTGTAATTGGTGAAATTGCTTAGTTTTTTCTTGTATAACCTATTTTTTGGAGATGATAAATTTTTAATCAGGTATTTTTCAACCTCTCATTTCTATAAAAATGAAGGTATTAAAAATACGCATGAAAGCATAACAAAAAAATTATGATTTCATGAAAAGAGTGAAATTTCTCATGTAAATGAAAAAAATGCATGTCACGTATATTTTGAGTAAATTGGTGATTTTACATATATTTTTCAACCTAATTAGTGAAATTACAACTAATAATTAATCAAAACACCCAAGATAATCAGTGAAAATCCCTCTATATTATGTTTCTTTCCTCTATTGTATGTTTTTTTATAGATTCTTATAATCAATGAAAATGCCACTACTAAATGATGAATTCACCTCTATATGCTAAGGTCGAAGGTTGTTAAAATGAAAAAAAATGAATTCCCTTGATAAATTAAAACCAATTTTGTGACTACTAATGAATTTTTTTATAGGGCCATGATTATAAAATGGATTTTAGACTTAGATCAAAGCATTTTGTTTTAAAAAGCACTTCTATTTGGGCATAAAAATGAACAAACATTTCAATTTAGACTTAAAAAAGAACACAGATTTCAATTTGGGATTAAAATTTTATTATTTTATAGATCATTATTTCCTTGCATTTGTTTCATTTTCCTTATGTTTATTTTACATTTACTTGTGTAAGCCCTCCCCTTGTTAGGGTGACCTAGAAATGTGAAAGAAACCCCTTGCCTTTATCTTGAGAGATTCACTGAGTATGCTCTTCACATGCCCTTAGTGGGATTACTAAAAATAAAAATGGTGATATATTTTATTTTTATTTTAGGCTAATTAATTGGAGTGTTATATACTTTCCATGGGTATTCAGGGTACGATGACTAAGATTTCATCACCTGACATTCATAATAGCCTCATACATATGATAGGGGATATAATTATTTATAGGTGTCATTAAGGCCCAGCTTAATTATTGATAAAGGATTTCATGAAATAAATGGGTTAAATCCTAATGATAAGTCATTATAGATTACCATTGAGGAATTGAGGGTCTCTTCAATAGGGAATGTATTCCCTATGAATAAATTGATGCTTGGATCTCTTCTTCAATGATTTTGAGCACTTTAGGGACCATTAAGAAAGACAAGTAACACTTTAAATTAGTCAAAAATAATTATGGTAGCACTTCATTAAAATATAATGGATGAAGTGGTCACAAAGGGACTAGACCCTCATATTGGCCAATTTTGGCCCACATAAAATTTTGCCTAGATAGAGAAGCTACGAAAAGTTCTTGGCCCATAAATGATCAAAAGATGGAAAAATCAAGATTTTAAGACCTAGACTATCTCAAACATCATGAATAAATGGAATGGTCATCTTTATTATGAATTTCATAAGTTTACTTAGGAGGCCTCTCAAAGATAAAGGATTATATGAACTTGATGTTATTCATGCCTTGAATATTCTCTATAAATTTCATGACTTGATGAGTTTTCTATCTCAAGTTACAAGTCCTCAAATTTGAACAAGTAGAATGAGACATTCATAGGGTCATCAAATAAAAGTCTAAAAAATAGCCATTTGTATTTAAAATTTTCAAGGATGAACGTACAACTAATAAGTGTCAAGATCTCAGGTACCTGAATAGAGATCTAATGGTTCATGGGAAAGGAAGTGTCAGTGGTTCCATTCGATCTAATGACGTGCATTAAAGTGTACCAAAGTAGATCAATGGTGAGTAGAGGTCAAGTCAAAAGATCCTAAAAGTAAAAGATAAGTTGACATGTCTCCAAATCATGGAAGCTAATTTAGGATCTAATACAAGTGGCAATCTGACATAGTTAGTGTGCTTAATTAGATCAATGGTGCACATTCAATCATGATGTGAAGACATAATGGTATTAGTGAGGCTCAAAGAGTCAGAAGATCCTAAGATTGAACACTTAATTACCAAGTGTTGAGATAATGATAAAAAGCCATTGATCCTAATCAATGGTGTACATTTGATATCACTGATAAAGATCAATGGCACATGTTAAGTCATGTAGATAATATCAATGGTGTGTATGTCAAGGATCTTAGATCAAATGTGAGGCTACCTTGTAGTACAAGTATAGGGGAAGATGAAGCTGATGGTCAATATTGAGAACAAATGAAGAGTTGGTAAGTGGCACATTTTTACAAACCTAGATCAAGATCAAGGGCCAATATCAAAATTCAAATCCTTGAGACTTTAAATAAACATTGAATACAATAGAGGTCAGACCAGAGTAAATATTTTAAAGGGAGGCCATGAAGGTAGATAGATCAGTTTAGATGGGTTTGTTTTTAGAGATAGTAACATGATTATGACCCTTTTATCCACTCTTACATGCCAAAAAAGAACCGGTAGGGAGAAATACATGTTAGAATAAGATCATAACAGATTGATCTAGTTATTGTAATTACTTTGATGTTGAAATTCAGTTATCAAATGATTTGATCCCACCATTCTAACTATAAATAACATAAATGCAATCCAAAAATATATTGAAAGAGACTGATATGATTATTATGGATGCATTTTAGAATTAATCTTAGGCATTATGATCTTTTGTAACTAAATCAATGCTAGATGATTGGAGATCTAGGTCATTATGCTCCCTTCTTCATCCTTCTAAGTATGATACCCATCTCTCTCATCCCACTCTACTATAAATATAGGATTCTAAGCCTTGAAAAGGATCCATCTCTTTGGCATGACTAGAATCTACCAAGATTTGTACTATAACACCTTTTTGGTGAAATAAAAGACTAAATCCCTCCATTTGTAAGTTGAGTTGAAATGTGTCTTATGAATTCATTGATGTGGTTAATTGAATGTATGTTTTCTTTGCCTCTATCTAAGTTTTATCACCTTCATCCAGTGTTTTTTTAGTTTTTGTAGGCTATTATAAGTGTATATATAGCCTATTACTTAGAGTGGAAGTGGACTACTACCCTCTCATGCTATGTTAATATCTAGTCAACTTCCTTTTATGAAATAATTATGTGTAAGCTGATAAAAGAGTGAATGAAGTGATGTTTATCAGTATTGAATGACTCTTATAGTGTGTCTTATGTAAGTATAAATATCAAAACATCTGGTGCATCACCTCATTCTTACATTCTTTTATGAATTATCATCAATCTCTCTCCCTTTTCCAAGCAAGAGTTAGCTTAGGTCTATTTTAGGTGATGGATACAAAAGGAAGCCATAATTATCTAAAGGTCTGATATAAAATTAGGAGACCCAAAACCAAGGGTCAATCCCATATTAGACTAGGTTTGAGTAGGAGGACCTGAATAGTCCCCTTCTCAGCTAGGGTACAACCTAGGATGCCAATAGTTATTGCACACCTAGTGGGACCTATTATCCTTAGCATATATAAAGTTTGGAGTTGATAATAAGTGTTTTTAGTAGAGGGAGACATCCACCATCATCAAAATCTAAATATTCTTCAAGTTTTAGAGTTCATAACACCATCCAAACAACATTCTCATGCCAAAGGTTACTACATGGTCACCTATTAAAGGTATTCTCCTTGAATTCATTGAGCTACTTTATATTTCATATAATGGAGAAATATTTAATAGGACTATACCTTATCCCCAAAAATTATATTCATCTCCTGGTCATCCTATTGTTTTAATTAGTGTAATCCCCACTACCTAAATGGCTATCAAGAATCAAGTGTTCATCTTATTCAATAAAGGTAGTCCAATGAATTTGTCCAATTTTGATGACATTACTATGCCTTCCCTTAAGATTATCCCATTCTTATTAGGAGAAGGTCAAATAACTACTATTGAGCACATCTAAGATTTTGTCAACCATTGTTCCATTCACAATGCTATTCAAGATAATGTGGCTATCAAATTGCTTGCTACTTCATTCAAAGGAAAAAAAATTTTAGTGGTATAGAAATCTTCCATTGAATTCCATTGTTACCTAGGATGAGTTAGGTATAGCCTTAGACAAACAATTTGAAGACCAATCTAATCACTTATCTTTAGTTAAATAACCGACTAACATAAAAAGAGCTCCCTATGATTTTATGTTTTATTTTAACTTTAGATTAAAAAATACATGGAGTATAATACCTACATTGATTAGACCATCCCTAAAATATGCCTTTTTATAATATCTAAAATTCCTTAATTCTGATATTAGTGTGATAAGATAGTCAATGGGTGGCAATACCTTACCAAATGCTTATGAGGTTACCATAATGATACAAGCTAGTAGGCTTGCTTAAAATCCTCCAAATCTTATTTTCCTAGAGTTTCAATCTATTCCACCCCCTAGAGTTCCTCAGTTTCCATCATCAGACCCTATTCCACCTCCTCAAGCTCAAATTCCACCCCTTCTAGTCAAGCCAATGATATTGGTGAGCTGAAAGGTTTGATTTAATATTTTTGAAATTAAATAGTACAAACCAAGAGGAAATAATAATAGACTAATATGTCCTATCAAAAATAAAATTATACTAATTATCATCCATTCAAAGATTAAAGGCCTTTTTATCAAGGATGTATAGAAAATAGACTACACTACCAACCACAAGGATCCATATTTTTGGATAAACCACATGCATCTCTTGATCCTATTGCACCTTCCACATCAAAATTTATTATTCCCACACCACCTCAAAATAATTTTATGCATGACTCGATTTGGTAGCCCTTCAACCTTAATGATGCTTAGGACCAAGCCTTGGTATCATAGAACATTACTATGATACAAATGATATAAGAAGAGTCTTCTCTTCAAAGAGGTTAGTATCAAGAGACAAATTTTTTACCCCAAGGAGAGGCTTGAAAATTTCAAGGGAAGCCTAATGCAATTAGTGTAAATTATCAAATGGATGATTATGTTACTTTCAATCATAGTGGTGAGACTAATAATTTAAATGGTTAAGTTGTATTTTTAAGTAGAGATAAAAGAAGAGCCATTGATTAGGATCAAAATTTGACTAATTATTCAAGTAATCCTAATGTTATTTCCAAGAGTACCAAAGGTCAAATTACTACCCCTACAACACAAAAAAATTACAATGTAGAGGATGAGAAGGCCCCTCAAATACCTCTGGTTTGTAAACAACCAGTGGTTCAAAAGGTGTAGCCAAAGGTTAGAGGATATTCATTTAGCATAATGGATTAGATGAAAAAAATATAATTTTATCATATAATTTGGTATTCCCTTACTAATCTAGGACAAACATATATTCTCATTCAGGGGCTTTCAACTCTCAAATTGTCTCCAAAACTAGTTGAGAAAGAAGGTTTGTCCTAACTAATTCAAACAAGCCAACTAAGTAAAAATAATAACCAATAAATAATATGGTAAAAGGGGAAAAATTTGACGTAAATTCAAGTAAAAATCCTCCCTTATATCTCTATTTTATAGTTTTTATTCTTTAGTTCATAACTATATGGTGGACAATGGAGCCAGTAACACTCATGTATAAGTAAATTACATACAAACTTGGTCTTGTCTATGAATCAAATGTTAAGGGAGCATTAAAATTTTATGTTTCACTATAAAATATAGTAGGCATCATTAAATATATGAAGTTGACATTACATGTTTGTCCCAATGTTACCATTAATTAGGATGTAGTTTTGGTGGACTTGCCTCCCTACTTTGCCATGTGTCTATCAAGGGACTTTACCTCAAATATTAGAGGATATTTATCAAATAATTAGACATATTTTATTTTTAATAATAGGTATGTAAATAAGGTATAAATACATTCTAAACCCATTTCACATTTCTATTTAGATCCATATATGCCAAGTTTTGTAAACACTAATTTTGTCATCTCTAATGAAGTAATAAAAACTAGTGTAGAGGAGACAGAATCACCTTTGGATGGGGTTCCATATTTGTTTATTGATGAATGGGCCTCTATAACACATTAATATTATCTTTATAAAGTAATTAAATAACAAGGACTTCGTATTTATTGCCTCCATGAGAAAGATGCACCAATTCTAGCCTTGATTAAAGATGATGAGTCTATTGATGGTCTTTGGCAATTATACTTTGATGGATCAAGGAATAATCATAGTATCAAGGATGGAATTATGTTTATTTATCCATAAAATCAAATTTATTTCTCATCTATTATGTTTTAGTTTTGTTTTTCAAATAATGTTGCTAAATATGAGGCACTAGTGTTTGGTTTACAAAGGGCTAGGAATATGAAAGTCAATGCCTTACAAGTATTTGGTGATAGTGAAATCATAGTTCACCAAGTGAGAGGTCTTAATGTATGAAAAAAAACATTTATTAAATCTTATAAGCATAGGGTATGGGACTTGCTTGAATAATTTCAAGCATTCAACATTTAGGCAATACCAAGAGATGAGAACAAACATGCAAATAGGTTGGCTACCATTAGGTCATGATTTAGTATCCCATCTAATGTAAGAAATGAAAATTTCCAATCACACATTAAGTTATTACAAGTATTTATGTCCTAGATAATAATTATAATTAGCAAATGTTTAAAAATGATAATTATATTTTTAGATTCTTTTGAAAAGAGGTTGATTTTTCCTCAAGAAATTAGTCAAAGTACTTACAATAGTATGGTGATCATGTTGTGCAACTAAAAATAAATAAGTTTCCAAAGGGATTGGTCACATAGAGAACATATTCAATGGTGATGATGATTTGAAGAAAGAAAATTCAAATTTGTCATCAAAAGAGGAACACTATGCAAATGTTGAAGTTTCACCTAGTAAGATCTTAAGGTTAGGTAAGGTATGCACTTATTCAGAGAAGGAAGCTTTCATTGAGTTATGTGCAAGTTTTGATGATGTATTTTCATGGAAATATAGTGATATTAAGGGATTTGACCCAAGTATATCTCAACACACCATTGAGTTAGAAGCTAAATTAAACCAATGAGACAAATACAAAGGCCTATTAATCTTGAGCTTGAGCTATTGATGAGAGCTGAGATTTATAAGCTCATTGAGTTAGCTATTATATTTCTAATCAAACACTCAATTTGGGTGGCAAACCTTCTTATATTATGGAAAAATGATAGTGAAATTAGATTGTGTATTAACTTTCATGACTTGAAAAAAGCTTCCCTTAAAGACCACTATCCATTTCCATATATGGAATAGATTTTACAATTGGTTGTAGGTTTATAAAGGTTATTTTTTGATGGCTATAGTGGTTAAAATCATATTTTGGTCAAGTAAGAAGACCAATTCAAAATAGCCTTCACCATAAAGTGGGGGACATTTATATATAGAAATATGCCCTCTGGTTTATCCAATGTTGGATCAAATTTGTAGATAACCATGGATATGGAATTCAAGGGCCCTATTAACAAGTCTATGATGGCTTATTTGGATGACATAATAATGTTTTCAAAGAATTAAAGTGAGCACTTGGTTCACCTTAAGCAAGTGTTTGAAAGGTGTAGATAATTTGGGGTATCCCTAAATCCCAAAAAGTGTGTTTTCTCAGTTTATAAAGGTAAGATTCTTGGACATATAGTTTGAAATCATGGTTTAAGCATAGATATTGAAATGATATCTTCAATTATTTAAATTTAATTTCCAAAGCATAAAAGAGCTTTGGAAAGCTTCTTAGGGTACATCAATTTTATTAGAAGATACATCTTAGATTTTTCCACTTTAACTAAGCCATTTACAACCATGTTAAAGAAGAATCAAAGTTTCAGTTGGTCCAAGGAAGGATTAAAGAGTTTGAGGGAATTAATAAATCCATGGATAGTTATCCTAGGCTCATGAACCTAGATTTCACAAAGGACTTAATTTTTTACACCTATTGTAACATTGACACCATTTTAGGCATTTTTATGCTAGTTCATAAGTGTCCACATCATAGAAATTAAGTTTGGATCTAATGAAAAGTGGTAATATGACATATTTAGTGGGTCCAATTAGATCAATGGTGTGCATTCAATCATTCCATGAAGATATAATGGTGTGAGTGAGGATCAAATATTCAGAGGATATTAAGATTGAACACAAAATTACCAAGTGTCAAGATCATGATAAAATTCCTAATCAATGGTGTATGTTTGATCTCATTGATAAAGATCAATAATAAACATTGATTCATGTAGATAATATTAATGGTTCATAGGTTAAGGAGATTAGATTGAATGTGAGGCCATCATGTGGCACAATTGCAGGGGCATATGAAGCTAACAATAAATCTTGAGAACAAATTAGGAGATGACAGGTGACACATTTTTATAAACACAAATAAGGAACAAGGGCCAATATCAAAAGTTAAATCCTTGAGAATTTAAATAAAAGTTGAATATAGTAGAGGTCGAACTAGAGTAAATATTTTAAAGGGAGGCCATGGAGGTAGACATGTTGATTTTGATGGGTCCATCACTAAATCTAGTTACATGATTACAACCTTTTTCTCCACTTTTCCACACCAAATATGAACCATTAGGGAGCAATCCACACTGAAATAAGATCATAAAAGATTGATCCATCTATTTTAACTACTTCCACACCAAAATTTATCTTTCAAATAACTTGATATTGTTTTTGTAAACCATAATTAGTATAAATGTAGGCCAAAAATAGATTGAAAGAGATTGATACAATTGGTATGGTCACCTTCTATAAGTAATCTTAGGCATTATGATTTTTCTAACTAGATAAATACTACATGATTAGAGATCTTGGTCATTATGCTCCCCTCTCCATATTTATATGCATGATCCCCATCTCTCTCATCCCATTTTGCTATAAATATAGGCTTCTAAGCCTTGAAAAATATCCCTTTCTTTGGTATGATAAGACTCTACCAAGATTTGTACTGTAACACCTATTTAGTGCAATAAAAGACTAAATTCATCCATTTACAAGCTGAGTTGAAGTGTGTATTATGAATTCATTAATGTGGTTAAGTGAATGTATGTTTTCCTTGCCTCGATCTAAGTTTTCTCACCTTCATGCAGTGTTTTGGTAGTTCTCATAGGTCATTTTAAGTTCATATAAAACTTGTTGGTCAGTGTGGAAGTGGAATACTTCCCTCCCATGCCAGGTTGATAGCTATTTAATGCCTTATTGTGAAATACTTATGTGGAAGATGATAAAAGAGTGATTGAAGTGAAGCTTAGTATTCTTGAATGAATCCTATATTTTATCTTATGTAATTATAAGGATCAAAACATTTGGTGCATTACCTCATTTTTACATGCTTTTATGAATTATTGTCAAATTTTCTCCCTTTTCCAAGTAAGAGTTAGCTTAGTTCTATTTGAGGTGATATATCCATAAGGAAGTTGGCCTTCTATGGAAGTATAACCTAATATTTGGTGATCCATGTTGGACTAAGTTTGAATAGGAGGACTTGAATGATCCCCTTTTTCGGTACGGTGCAACCTATGATGCCAAAAACTCCCACAAATAACCTAATTTTAGATTACTTTTTAGAAATATTATATTTTAGAAGAACATTTATTGATGTAGGGGTGAAAGGTAACATCCCTCAAAGATTACCTTACATGTGTATAACTTTGAGATAAGGGTGGGATTAAAATACCGCCATAATTTCAATTAACTATTTAATGAACCTTTAAATACTTATCCCTCTTAAAGGTAAGTATTTCGAAGGATTAATGATTGTTATTTCATCTTGTGTCAATTATCAAAAATAGATTTATGATGATTGTGTGTCAATTTTTGATTTTTATATCAAAAACCCATTTGTTTTAGAGACCAAATACAATAACAAGTCACGTCCAAAACCAAGATCCAACACATAGTACATACACACCTACACAAAGAGGCATTACTCTACCCAATTTTTGGGTCAAAAGTCACTCCCTTATAGATGCCTTCTCAAAATTTATCCAAATACATAAAAGTATTGTATAAATCATGATATTATGCTACAAATTTTAAGTTAGCCATTATTGTAATTGAAAACCAAATCCTAATTTCAAATCAAATTTACAAATCTAATTTAAATTAGGTCAACTATTTAAGTCTATTTCATTCAACTATTTTGAAGTTAACTCTATTTTGAAGTAAACTCAATTCAAGTAAAAAATCTAATTATATTTTCAAATTGCACTTCCAAATATATTTCAAATTAATTCCAAATCTAATTCATACTAACCTAAACAAAATCACATTCAAATTAGATTAACTTTGATTAAGGTCCATCAATTCCAAATTGAATCATTAAAATCATATCCTTATCTTTCCATTCAATCTCCTATGCCTATTAGTTGGGAATGATGAATTCATGACATCCATCCTTTCTCTCATTTAAATCCAATCCAAAATCAAAGTCTAATATGAGATTAAAATAAGATAATCAATTTTCCATGATTGGGTCTAATTATAGTCAATCTAATCAAGTTTGCCATGTCTGGAGACAATTCCAATTACATTCACACATTTGATCAAGTCCACCATTATTAGGGTCAATCTAAATAAAATCACATCTAATCAATTATACCCTACTCAAGACCCATTCCAATCCAATCAATTCTACCTTATTTAGGGCTAATTTCATTTCAATCAATTCAAATCTACCCTGCTTGCGGCCAATTCAAATCCAATCATTACGCATCCATGTATCATTACTTATGGGCATATTTCAATTAATATTCTATTACTTTTCCATTAAATTAAATGCCACTCAAACTATAAAAATATAAATCCTTTGAATGATACATGTTTGACAAAAAAGATGATCTTATTTTATGAAACTTAGAAATAAGTGTTCAACTACTTATGGATTTCAATCTAGCAAAACTATATTATATTTTAAGTAGGAGTAGTCACACTATTTCATAGTGACATCTATCAAAAATCCTATCTACTAGTTATCCACTTAATATTGATTATGATAACAAAATGAAAACTATTTTGGTGCCTTTATCCAATTCCCATTTAGCTTTTGAGCCACAAAAACCACATCACAAGTCAATCTGCAAACCATATATAAGCCATGATGTGATATACCAAATTTTACATCTTAACCAAAAATTATCTTACTTAGAATCTATTATTGATATGACCTCATAATCATAGTCAATTAGGCCATGTAATTATGTCTTGTCATTACCATTCCAAGGGATATCATCTATTGAGGATCTAAGTACACCCAAGTTTGAGAATCATTTATTATAGATATGCCAAGATCAATTTCATAATCACAATAAAACTAATCCATTCCTAATTCAAGATTAATAAAAATCACCCATTTCTTATTTTCTTATCAAATTACCCATTTTTTATGAGTCATCCTTTGACCATCCTTATATCTTTGAAGAACCTCTGTATAATTATTCACCTGTCTTTGGTGAACCCTTCTATAATGATCCCATATTCAAAAAACCCACTATTGATCAATAATACATTTTTCATCCATTAGATAAAATTCCCCATTCATGAAAATCCTTCCATTCTCAAGCATTCCTTATTAAAAAATAAGTGAAAAGGTACTTTTAGACAATGTAATCTAATAGGTCATCCATGTGGGCAAATCACAATCAATATCAATGTCATTATCAAAATTAGATTTACAATCATTACTATAATAAAAATTAGGTTCCATTTTAGAACTTACATCATAATAAAAATTAGACTTACAATTAAAATTATAATATTTACCATTAACATCAAAATTAGAATCAACTTTAGTATCAATATCATATTTAACATTGAAAAAAATATCAAAATTAGGATATTATAACATTAGCCACAAACCTCCTAAAGATTAGTGTGAAGCCATCAATGATCCTTCTATAGTTTTTGAGGAATTTTCCTTCATAATTAACACATTTTATCCTAGTAGCCTCTGTGAGGATGGTGTAACTTATTATACTTCCATTATTATTGCCTATCCTTTTCATGTCAACCATCCAATCCATTACCCTAACGTTCAATTTCCTCTACTTCTTAATTGGGATAGATAAAACAACAAAATTTTGGAATTATTGTAGAGTATTAGTGATAATAATTTAGTTAGAAATAAAGATCCTTAATGAACCCTTTTTTGAGGTATTATGGGATAAATAACTAAATTCATGTCCAAAATTATCATCCTTCAATGAAACCTCACTTAAGACACTAAGGGATAATCAAAATTATATATTATTATCCCTTAGTGAAAACTTATTTGAAGAGCTATTAGACAATGAAAATTTAAAAAATTAAGAAGACTCAGTTGGTGAAAACCTCTTTTAGGCACCAATAAATGAGTAAATCAATTACACATCAATTGATGAATACATTATTAAAGTTAATATTAGACCAGCAAGCCCTAAAACATCCAAAATCATGTCACATTCATAATAAAAAATGGTGTGCATGACTAAAATTCCTAATATTATTTTGACTTCAAATACTTATTCCTCATTTTTCATCATATCCATAGGTTTTTTTAAGCATAAAATGTATTGTTTCTAGGTTGAGGTTACCTAGATACTCATTAAAGGGGTATATATAAATGAATAAGCACAAGGGTGATAATCATATCTAAAATAGGCCAATTAGGTTATGAAATTACATATAAACATACACTAAATTTATTATATTTATTTATGCTAAAAATAGTAAGTATAACTATGTGAAATATGGAAATGATAAAGAAGTTGTGTACTTAGCTTGTTCTGATGCTAATGTAGTTATAGATATGGAACATATAGGAAGTAGACTAGAAAATAGTTTTGGATTAGTCATCAAATCCTAATTTGGATGATTTTGAAGATATAGACACTAATGTCAGACTAAGATGGTTATGTCAACACTACTATCTGAACTCAACATAAGTATCCTATGTGAAATACTTATTGGATGCAACCACCTAGATGATTTTGGGTTTGAATTCACCTTTGATCTAGTGAATTTAGATCTGGGTCATGGACTATCACTCCTCAATAATTTTTAAAACCCTAGTTCTTCATCTTCATAGTGATTTTGGGGGAAAATGGGTTAGTGGGCATATGGTGTTGATTTGACCCCAAAGACCCCTCTATTATAGAGTATTACCTTCATATCCAATACTATAAATAGGGATTCATACTAATGTATTCTCCCTTATGTGTTGAATTATGTGTGAATCATGCAATAAGAAAGTATAATAGTGACCTAGCTTGTAATTTGGAAAACATATCACTTGGGATACTCCTTTAGTAATTCAGACATGTAGATGTATTATTCCTATGACTAATATGAAAATATGAGAAAATAGGGAAGCTTTACTCACTTAAGTGCTTAATTGAATGCCTTTTGTAAGTTTCCTAGTGAGTAGGTAAGAATTTTATAGGTGAGAAATAAATGAGGGTTGATATTGTATTTATATCAATCCCTTTGGAGAAGTAACTCACATTAAAAAACTTAATTTGAACATTAAGATACATTTCACTTGTAAATTAGATGACTTTAAGGAAATGGACACTTGTATCAGGTCAAGACACTGGCATCGATGCTAGTGTATGTCTTAAACTTTAGTATTTATGGAGTGAAAAAGTGGGTATAGACTAAAAACTTGTAGAGGTGGAAGAAAAGTAGGTTTTAAGCATTTTGGGCAAGATATAAGGTATGGGTCATCAACATAAGATTGGTTAAACTCAAAGATAGGATAATAAACACAAGATAAAGTATATTCAAGACTTTAAATAGTAAGAAAGGTCCACAACTAAGAGGAATAACCAAGGTCTCATTTTTCCAAGGGTACAAAAGTGAGGTCCTATATACTTTAGAAACAGTGTCTACATTTTCCACCATTTTAATCTAGTAATGAAATTTCTAGTTTAAAGGAAAGAAATGCATACATGTGTGTGTATAACACACCTAATCTTTGTTTGAATCCAAATTGAGTTATTTCTAGTGGCTTAATTGCAACTAAGATAATGTTATAATGTATAATCAGTGCATATAATATGGAATTGAAAGTGTTTTAAATATTAAAAATAAAAAAATCAAGGTTTAGGGGTACACCTATATATCAATGTAACCACCTTGCCTAATGGTAAGTTCATTTTGAAATATGTATCCATATAAATCTCAAAAATTGATATTATGAATATATATATATATAGAAACTACATATATCTAAGGAGATAAATAGATAGAGAGAAAGGCACATTCACCTAAGCTTGGCAAAAAGATGAGTTACCACCTGATAATTGAGATTAACTCAACCATGTAGCTCAATGACACTTACAACTTTGTAAATCTAAATGGTATAATCAAGTCTGAGCTAAAAAATTGGCAAGATTGAGTGATTTATTCACCTCAACCATACCAAAAGTAAACCAAATACTATAGTAGATTGGATCAATATAGTCTATAAAAGTCTGCCCTGGGTATTAGTACGTAAAATTCCATGAAATGTTAATAGTCTATATAAGATTTTTGAAATATGAAACTAATACAGATTTTATAATATTAGCTACACATTTTATAAAATATGAACCTTAGATATGTATCATGCTGAAATTGTGTATAAAAATGGTACGAATGTATACACTTCTTCCACAAATGTGAATTTGAATTTATATAGCTATGTGTTTTGTCCAATTTGGTAAGTGTGGAGAAAATGCTTCCAAAGCATTCTCCTGCTATATGGAGAAATATGAAAACTAAAATAATTTCCAATGTAGAGAACATGTTTCTAAAAACACACCCCAAATGTAATATAGAGATGATAAATATTAAATAAATGTGGAGAACATGATTCTAAAGCATGGCCTAACTAAATATAAAAATTTTGAATGTGTGGAAGCCATGCCCATACGACATGCCCCAGATGAATTTGAAAATTGATATATATACTACATATTGAATACAAGTGGAGAAAATGCTTCTAAAGCATGCCCCCACTAATTTTCCCAACTTTGAGGTGAGGAAAAAAAATAGTAATTACCTTACTTCAAAAGGATAATACAACTATATAATATGTGAATGTAATCATGTAACATATAAAAGTAACATGTGTAAGTAAATTTATCATTGAAGCACATGTAATCATATGATCACATGAAGTCATAAGATACATATAAATATCATGACAATGTCTGGATAGTAATAGTACAAACTCAACAAGAAGACAAGCATACACACAATAGTACTCAAAATCAAGTCAAAAAGTAATGGTCCTAGGAGATTGTAAATAAGGGACATGTTCAAATGTCGTATATTCAAAGGGATGTGACTTATTTAAATGCCCATAGAATCAAGGATGACATATTCAAAAATCAAAGAAAGCACACATAAACATGGGGATCATAAATAGAGGAGCATATTTAAATAATTTAAAAATTAAGACATTAATAATGAAAGACACTCAAGGAAGTTCATAAAGGAAAGCATAATCAACCAATATAAACATATCATAGTAGCCCATGGATCAAATATAGATCAAATGTGGATCAAATGTGCTAGTAAAAAAATATCAAGTGCATAACATACCAAGTACACTATGAAATATATAATCATGGATAAAGGCATGTGTAAGTATATATATGAGATCAAAACATGATAATGCAGAGTGATCATATAAAAATATAACCTAGAATTATCATGATTATAAAGGTGGATGCCTCCAATGTCTATATTACATGAGTATAGGGAAGGCCCAACATCCAAAATAGGAATAAATCATGTATTTATGTATTCCTATATCACACTCTAGTGGATGTGTGACATACATGTATGCATAATAAATTGATATGCCATCCATTAACATGGAACTAACACATAGATGCAAAGGATCTAATAAAATACGTAGGTGATAGAAATGTTTTTTTTTTTGTAAGTATTTTAATTTTTTTTGGAATAATTAAATGGGAAAGTCTATCCTATAATAACATCCAAAGTGTGATCATATATATTTCCCCATTGTGAACCTAATGTAATATAAATTAATTTTGTCAAGGATCATACATAGTTGAATTATTTGTCACTATGGTACCTATGATGATCTCTTTATGGATAGTACAAATCTATGGTCTTGGAGAAATAGTAGGAGTAATATGAGTATGTATTCATGGAACCCATATTTGAATACTCTATGGTTTATTTAGAATAGTAGTAATAGGAACATGTTTAGGTTCTCTAGATATCTACACATGGTACGTAGTAGATGAGGATTTTATGAAATCCACTGTATGTATTTGATGTGATGATCACTCAACTTCTAGCCACCTAGTAAAGGGAATTGTCTGTTGCTTACCCTTTTACAATGTATTAACCTTATTAGGTTTGATAGTTAGCTATTTAGGTATAAGTTTTTATTGTTTAAGGGGATGTTTGTATTAAATTCTAGAAATTGTAATTACCTGATTGGTATGAATGTATTTAACACACCCATGCACTATAGAATGTATTACCTGAAGTGTATGGATTCAAGGTCTTCCTAATAATATATTAATGATACCTATGGAAGGTATAAATGAAAATTTAGTAACTACACTTACATCATTATCAATAATAACACTACATATAGGGTGTTTATTAAGGTATACTTAAATTAATAGAGAATGAATATCAAATTCATCATCCTTTATCTCACTATCATTGAAATAAATAGAGGTTATTTTAACTATATAGGGTATATGTAAAATATAAGTACCAATAATTATATCTATTGGCTGCTCATAATGTGATGGAGGATATGCATTACCTATCATTTACACTTTTGATTCTTTATTATAATGGTCTTATAAAGGACTGTTAAATATTTTTTGGTTCTAGTGATCACCAGGTTGTGAACCTAATTCCTTTGGAGGATCATCAAATGTAATCTTTTAATTATCAATAAGATATTATATCTTATATTTCAAGGTAAAACATTTGTTCATAGAATGTACTATTCGCTAATGATAGTTATAATAAACATTTGCATCATATTCTTTGGGTAGAGGTATATTCATATCAACCTCTATTGGATGAGGGAGAGATATAAGTTGACAGTCTATTAACCAAATTATTAATTAAGATAGGGACTTAGGTAAATGTGTAAATTATCTCCTTGGTACATTATATAAGATGAAATAATTAGGATTCTATGAAACTATGTTAACCATGGTGGTTGTTTCCTTTTTAGGCTCAAGAATTTTTACTTTATAACTTGGTTTGATTTTAAATTTTTTGCTATATGTAGATGCATCTAGCATGTTTGCTATATACTTGACCTTATTTAATGAAATAAACTTCATTTCATGGTACCATATAGTAATGTATTTGTCATAAAAATATTTTAAACTATTGAAAATAATGGAATCATGTAAATGAGAAAGAAAACTTTGGTTGAATATGTCTTGTAACTCCTTATTTTCCATAGGATAAGTAATTTTAGCTAGGACTATTTTATATCTCAAAGCATATTCATTGATAGGTTCATTTTTTCCTTTTTTTATTTTGGAAATTTGAGAATATGAAACATTTTTGAAATTATTAATTTAAAAGTATGTTTAAAAATATTTTGTAAGAGGTTTGAATGTTTTCATGGATTGGAGAGGTAAGTCATAGAACCACCTCAAAGCATAAACCTTGAGCCTTCTTGGGAATAATTTTGTTGAAATTTTATCATTAGAGGAATAGTCAAGGAATGCCACATAAAAAATTAAAGATGTTGTTTAGGATATCCATTTCCATCATAAAATATGAAATTAGGTTAAAAAAAACTAGTTGTAAAAGAGTGCAAAGATATCTCAAGTGAAAGAGGGTTATGGAAAACATCTTTTAAATGAAGAGTACGAGGATATTTTAATGTGTTTTGTTCAATATTCGTAACATTATCCTCTAAGGTCCTTATAACTTGAAGGAATGTTTGATCTATAGACCTAGTGATATTTATATTAGAAAATTGAGTAATCACTAAATGGGATGTAAACATGGTTTGAGTGGTAATAAGAATTTAAACTAGTTTTTGAGTTAAAATATTTTGTAAACATGGTTTGAGTGGTAATAGGAATTGAAACAAGTTTTTGAGTTGAAAGTACTTCATTTAGGAAAAAAGGTTGGAAGACATAATCTATGCTTCCACTAGATGTAGGTTGATTGGTTGGTATGGTATTAGTTGTAGTAATTTATAGATACTCACCATCACTAGGTGAATTAGCCTTATTTTTATCATTTTTACTTATTTAATCTATTGTAACATACAAAAATGCATCCATTAATATTTTTTATTATTGATATTATTAATCAATAAATTTTTTATATTCTATTTAGAATCAATTTTTTTCACTAATATTTTTCATTGTTTCACAAATGAAAAATTTAAAATTCACAACAAAGTACATAAATTAAGAAAAATAAAAAAAAACTAATTGACCTATGGTTTGATGTTCAAAGATCAGGTTCACCAAATGTTTGATGATAAAATGTTTTGCTTATAGGTAGAGGTTACCTAGATACTCATTAAAGAGGTATACAAAAATAAATAAGCATAAGGGTGATAATCATATCTATAATAGGCCAATTGGGTGTTAAACTTAGATATAAACATACAATAAATTTATTATGCTGAGTTATGCTAAAAATAGTAATTAAAAAAATGATAAATATGGAAATGATAAAGAAGTAATGTGTATAGTTTTTTTTATGCTAACATAGTTATGGATATAGAATATGAAAAAAGTAGACTGGAAGATGGTTCTAGAATAGTTGTCAAATTTTGATTTGGATGGTTCTAAAGTTGTATAGATTAACATTAGTCTAGGATGGTTGCATCGACAATACTATATAAACTTGATTCAAGTATTTTGTATAAAATACCTATTAAAAAATGATGAAAACACCTAGATCCTTCTAGGTTTTGACTTCACCTTCATTCTGGTGCATTCAAATATCTACGATGGTTGCATCGACACAAATATATAAACTTGATTCAAGTTTTTTGTATAGAATAGCTATTAAAAAATGATGCAAACACCTATATGATTCTAGAATATAGGTCATGGACTGTCTCTCCTCATAAATTTGTAAAACACTACTTCTTCATCTTCATAGTGACCTTGGGGAAAATCATTTACATGGCACATGGTGTCGAGCTAACCTCACATACAAATCTATTAGTGATAAAAACCTACATAGACAATAATATGAAGAGGGCTTCAGACTGATATAGTTCTCCCATATATGTTGGCTTGTGTGTGAATCATGTAATATGTGATAAGCAAGTACCATGGTTACCTATTTTTTAACTTGGAAAATATATATCTTGGGTTGATATTTTAGTACTTCAGGCCTATATAAGTAATGTCCCTATCACTAAAATGAAAATAGAAGAGAATAGGGAAGCTTTTCTCATATGATTTCTTGGGTGAATGCCTTTTGTAAGTCGTTTGGTGAGTAGGTAAGAAGTTTATAGGTGAGGAATAAATGAAGGTTATTATTTTATTTATATCAATATATTTGGATAATTAATTCATATTAAAATACTTAGGTTGACCATTAGGATATATTTAATTTGAAAATTAGATGACTTTATGGAATTGGGCACTTATGTCAGGTCAGAAAACTAGCATCAATGGTAGTGTTTGTCCCACACATTAGTATTTAGGGAGTAATAAGGTAGGTATAGACTTAGATATTGAAGAGGTGGAAGATAAGTAGGTTTTAAAAATTCTAGTTAAGTAGAAGTTTTGGGTTATCAACATAAGACCGGTCAAACTAAGACATAGGTGAAGGGGCACAAGATAGAGTAGATTCAAAACTTTAGAAAGTGAGAAAGGTATAGAATAGAGAGGAACAACCAAATTTTTGAGTTTCCAAAGTGTAAAAGATTGAGGTGTTACATAATTCATAAATAATTTCTATGTCCAAAACCTATTTAGGCCTAACATTGGTTACTATTGGCCAACTATGAAAGCAAACACATGTGCCTATGTTAATAAATGTGTGGTATGTCAAAAACATGGTGAAATTATTCATCCTCTAGCATAGGTGATTTATATAATTAAAAATACTCTAAAATTTTATACATGGGGGATTGATATCATAGTAAAAATTAACCCTACTTCTTTAGATGGCCATAAACATATCCTCACTATTATCAACTATTTCACTAAATGGGTAGAGGCAATCCTTCACAATTATGTAACTTGACATATTTATAAATTCATACTGAACCACCATATTTTACATTATATCATCCCTTCCAAAATCATTTATGATAATGAAAACTCAAAAAATAACAACATTTAATCCTTTTATTTTGAATCTCATATTAAGCACAAATTTTACACTGCCTATTACCCCTAAGGTGATGCAAGGGTATCCTATAAGTACCCAATAAATGATCTATTTTTATCTTTAGTTAGTATATTAGGTGTCTAATAGGTTATATAGGTCATAATAGGTTCATATGTGGAGTTTATATAGTCTTGTAGTGCATATAATTTGAATTTGAGATTCTCTGACCAAAACCTCCTTTTGGAAAATTTAAATTTTGTAAACCTTTTATAAGGAATTTTAAGCATTTGTGAAGGTGGAAAAATATATAAAAATGTATAAGGTTCTAAAAATTGTAATAGGTTCATAAAATGACCATGAGTCTAATTTCATGGATATAGATATGTCATATTGTGTCAAATCAAGAAAATGCAAATGTAACCAAGAAAAACTCTACATGGAAAAGTGACCAAGATTAAGTTATGAATCCTTGTAGAAAAGATAAGGAGTCATTTTTATTTTGGTAACCTGATAGTCCATTATAGGTAGAGGAATGATATAATTAAAAATATTGGCACAGAGGAGGTGGTAATGCTTCTGTAAACTCTAATGTTTTGAAAGAATGATTACAGACCTTTATTTTAAAGCTCATTATTATTGATGCAAATTTTATGTGATTTGTGAAGTAAATAGTGAGATTGTAAATGTTTAAAAATGTGGTTTAAATTTATTTAATGTTTTTATTTATTCAATACTTGAAGGCAATAGAGAAGAGAGACCCCTATTCTTGGATGAGTAAGGTATACACCCTATATATGGGCCGTCTAGTTTTTGTTGCAGACTATATTTTCAAATTTGAATAATCAAATGAGATAGATAATGATTATAAAGGTTTATTTAAATTTTTTTGTATTTTTTATATGTTATTACTTTAATTAATATAAATAAAGTCATCTAGTGTTCAAATAGGTTATGCACAGACCCCTATCTTGGGTGAGTTTTCATGTTTGTAGATTATGTTTAATTAGATGGTTAATAACTAGGGTTAGTAGTATGTATTTCCCATAAATTCAATTTATATTATTATTTTAAAAATTTTATAATACTATTATACAAAAAATAAACCCTATATGCTTATAAAACTCAGAGATAAATCATGTTTCTTGTAATAGACATTATCATGTTGGATAGTGAGTTAAACTTTTGAAAAGACAAGACCAACAATTCAAGTTGTGAACGATTTAGAAAATTTGGTACATATATTTGAGTCTATTTAATTATGTTTAAACCATTTTTATTCAATAACTAAGTGATATTTTTAAAACCCTAACACAAACCTGTAGATGGTCACTTTACTTGCACAATCAAGCATATATTGAGATGGAAACTTGTGATAGAGGATTGGTAGGAGGAATCCATTATTTGAAAAAGTATAAAAAAGAAAATATAGACATTTTAAACCTAATTTGGGTCTTTTAAACATAATTTAACATTCATATTTGAAATTTGTATCCTCTCAGCTAAGATAATGACCAAAAAAACCCTAAATTAGGGTTTGGAAGTTTTAGGCAATTCTAGCTGTCAAAATCCAATGAAATTTGGTATTTAGATAGGTTGTGATATATGATAATATATTAAAGGTTTTTTATGAAATTTAATAATGTATTTTTATGTATAATTATGACTAAGTGTTTAAGATAGGGAAAGAGACCTAATAGACCTAATTTGGACCAAAGAAAAGCCTAAAAAGGTGATCTAAAGTTTGAGTTGGAACTTAAAAATTGATAGAAGAATAAAAAAGGGAAAAGGGTATCTACATAAAGAGTCTATTTTAAAATTTTATAAGGTAAAAATATGTACAAATCTAGAAACCCCAAAAATAGGGCTACAAGGATTGTTGTCAAAAGTAGACAAAGTTATGTAAAGGTAGAAGTTGAGGTTTGGAAGGTGTTGGTGAGTTTATGAGGGGGAAGAGAGGGTTAATAAGTCTGATATGAAACCTAAAAAAAACATATTAAATCTACCTACTAATCAAATGAGATTTGGAAACTTACATGAAGGTTTGAACTAGTGAACCATTGACAGAGGTAGTGGGATTAAGGAATAAGGTATAGTGTCATAACTTGGTGTATGCTATATACATCGCAAGGTAATGACCAAGATGAGGTGTATAATAAAACCATTTATAAAATTATCAAAAATATTTTTAATGATGCTAGACATAATTGTCATTTGAAAATATTCTTAGCCTTGTAGGCATACTACATAATGTCTACATCCCCTTTGGTGTGACACCTTACTCCCTAGTCTATGGCTCTAAATCAATCCTTTTATTAATATTGAGATACCCTCCTTGTGTATTTAATTTAAGGACATTATTGATTATGAAGAGTATCAAATTTTTAGATTAATAGATCTAGATCTCCTAGATAATAAATGGCCTGCTTCCCTTAATCATCTCAAAACATATATGAATTGGATACACTAGGGTTATAATAAGTGTATTAGCTCTAAAGAGTTTGAACCTGGTTATCTTGTGTTATAATAAAATAAAAAATAACACTAATTCTAAGTGTGAGATAAAAGGTAATTTTGAACCTAATTGGTTGGGCCCCTTCATTTTAAAAGTTAGCTAGGATTAGGTGCACATAAATTGGCTACTTAAGAGGGGTTTTAATTAGATGAGTCAATGAACATTATGTATATCAAGTGTTTTTATACTTGAGTTGTGGGGCTCTTGTCTATAAGTATCCCTACTTGGGGCTAACTCTTCTCCATTATAAATCCTCTCTCATTCACACCATTTCTTTTGGGAATCCCTTTTTCCTATTACCACCTTGATTGGATTATGATTAAAAATGTACAATAGGTGAGTCTAGAGAAAAATTTAGTAGGATCAAATTAGATTTGTAGAATTTTTTTGTGTCAAAATATTTTTGTAGGTAAAATGTCAAGACATTAAACACCATGATTTTACTACTTGTATGTATTTTATATTTCCCTTGATTTATTGGATATTTATATTCATTATAACATTAAAATACCTTTGCATCCCGATTTGTTGTTGTAACATAAGGTGTTTTTTTTTTCCATCACAATTTTTTGTTCAATGGTACTTCATCACATCCTCATTTATTTGTGTATGGACTCCCCCTTTCACGTTCATCATTTGATGTTTATTCCTTTCACCCACAATCATTCCTCCCTTTGATAGATGTTTATGAGCATGCCATTTCTTGTATATTGTATATTTGTTTTTAAAAATATTCTTATTTTATCCTATTCCATAAAATCCTAAACACTCGATAGTCTAAAAAAATCCTAAAAACTCAAATATTCAAAAAAAACTTAAACATCCTAAGCGTTCCCTTTCACACCCTATAAATTTACATAATTCCAATCCTAAAATAGGTTCCCATTATGTGCCAATATCTAATATGGAATAATTTATTAGTTTTAATTTTGTTCGTGAAATTGGATTTCCATTTTCTCATATCTAGATGGCACATACTAACATACCTCATGGGTGATTCCGTCTCTTCGTGAGTGAAACTCCTCATAAGTGGTAAATATTTCATTCTCCCCTATTCTCTCACCATTTTTTGAATTAATAATCAAATCTCTCACTATTTTATGAGTTACACATTCTCTATCAAATTGAATCCAATCTCAATCATTTTTTTCTTCCATGTTCATATTTATCACATTCTAATATGATTTTTGGTTAAACTATGGTGGTTTGAGGTCCATTTGGACTATGTGGGTAGTGCTCCATTTTCTAAGGTCATATTGGCCACCCTTATATTATGATCTCACTATTTTTTTTAGTTAAATCATTATGCATCTCATAAATTTCCATTGAATTAAGATGCTAAAAATTTCCAAAATTTTAAAAAATCCTCAACTTTCATAACATTAAAACATCCTAAAAATTATAAATGGCCTAAATATCCAAAAATGATATAAATCCATAAAATCTAAAAAAAAAAAATCTTATCCTAAATATAATCAAAATACTTAATCTTATCTATTCATATATTAATCATTGTTTGGATGTGTCCTTCCCAAATCCACCATGTTTGGGGTAAGTCAAGATCATAGCTTATTTCAAGATGTTTTATTCCAACTTCCTACCCTTTAAAGTATCCTTTATCATGGAAACCATTAATTTATCTATATCCTTTAGTCTATCATGTGGATTTTGACTTGATTAAATGACAATATTTCTTTCTATTGATTTTATTTGTAGGTTTTTTTACTTATTTATTTACTTTTATTGGTGTTGCCTTGAATTTTTACATTATGATAAAAATGTAATAATAAATATTTCCATTATCATGCCCTTGTATTTGATTCCATACATTGTCATACATCAAAATTATCATCATGGTTTTTGTCATTGGTGCTTTGTTATTAATTATCTATTCAATTAGGTGTTAGTCCTTACACACATAATGGCTAGGTCATCATGGTGTCTTATATCATGATGTATAATATCATGTGTAAAAATAAAAATAAAATACAAAATTTCTTAAGTTAGAAATTTCATAGTGACAATATCTCTCCTTGCATCATTATCTATTACCCAATCATTTTGGTCATCTTTGAGTACGTCACATCATCCCACTTTCCATGATCCATTAAAACACCTAAACATTATAGTTAAATATATGCTAATATATGTTTTCATATCCAAATAAGTTGTATAAGAGAATCATCAAAATTTACCAACCATTATTATTATAATCATATAGTACACTCTTCATCATATTCTCTCCCAATTTCTAGGAGAACTACATCAACTTGAGGTCTTTTTATACTATATAGGTAGTGCTCAATACCGATCAGTTTATAAGGTCAGATCAAACACCCTTATTTTGTTCTTATTAACATCCATATTCTTCTAATCTAGTCATATAATTATTCAATCATTATCTTATTTTTCCATTCTTCACCCTCCCATCACTTTGAGCATTATTGTGTGCTCAAATTTTTATAGCTTATTTCAAAAGTAATTATACATTAACACACATTTATGTAAACTTATAAACCTCAGTAATTCATATCATATTTAACCTATGTGAAAATTTAAATCATTGATATATTCTTTCCAATCAATCAATTCACCCTATTTGGGGCAAAGTAAATCAATTTTGCCATGTTTGGGGAAAATTATCATTTCATGATCACAAATTTTGTCTTGTATGGGGAAAGTCAAAGTTTTAAGATTAATTTTGAATTTATCCTTATCTAATTATTTATTTCTTGGAGAAAATCAATTTATCATCATCAGAAATCAAAGTGTGCAAGTGTTAACTCAAGTGACATAATCTTCTCTGTGAGTTAATCTTCTATTCCCTTGTAGATTATTACTATATATTTTGGGATACCATATAAATAATTCATCCCCACATTTAATATTTATTTCAAATAATGCATAACTAATTTCATTCAAATCACATATTATCTTTTCATTCAATCTATTACACAAGTTAGGTGGGAATGCTAAAATTATAGCATCCATTATTTCATCATCTAAGTTTTCATCCACATTTTTGGTTTTTCATTATTTGAGAAGACATTAATTATTATATTTACCATTATACCTTCTCAATATGGGTGTAATGTATACACTCCATTTTAATCACCTTATGTGTCAAAATTGTAAAATAGAACTTCTCATAGATTATACACAAACTAGTCTACTATCATTTATTCATCCTAAATTATTTTGTGCATACAATATAAAAATATTATTTCACCTTAGGTCATCCTATATATGGAAAATTCATTAGAATATATTGACATATCATCACTTTGGTCATATTTCTAGTCACCACTGGTCATTTTCCTCTCTCTAATCAATTAATCATTATATTTTGTCATAACTAAATCTTCCAATTTAATATCACATTATATTAATTAAATTAATATTATATCTAATTATAATTCCATGGATTTGGAATTATAATTTCATTTTATTTAATTATTATTCCCCTTTCTATCTCATTCACATAGCATCTCATTCTAAAATAATCTCAAGATTCCATGGCATATCCTTTTATGACCCCACATTCAATATTGAAAGCAAATTGTGAGGGATTATTCTCCACCCCTTATCTTGGCAGCAAGATGGAGGGCTCATATTTTGTCTTTTATGATATTTTGAGTATAATTATAAACCTTTCATATTACATGAAATATGGAAGTCTCACATTGTATCTCCTTGAGATATTTGGAAGGGGATTCTCTACCATCCATATTGCATACAAGATGTAGGGATCATATTTCATTATTTTGAGATATTTTGAGGGTGAATTATCCACCACCCATATTGAATTAAATATGTATGGATCACATTAAATCACTTTTCCTATAAATAAAAGGGCACCCCTCTTCATATTTCATGCTCAATATTTATAGTGAAGCCCTACCATATCTCAAAACTACCTTGTGCATTAAATCTAATTCTTATAAAATATTCCTTAAGTTTTCAAAGGGATATGATTCAATATTCAAATATGACATTTTGAAATTAACATTTGATACTAAAATCTAAGCCATACTCCACTTACATTTGACAAAGTGAAAAATCCATATAAGAAGGTATACTTTACATGCTTTTTATCTTCATATTTGGTTTTATTCCATCCTTGCATGTGGATCATGAGATCCTAAGATTAAGGTTTTTGTTTCATTTATTTTATTTTGATATTTTTACTAATGAATGAAACACCAACATTTTTTACTCCTATAGATAAAACTACCAAGGGGAAACATAGTTGAATTGACACATAAGTTTACTTCTTCCTTTCTCTATTTTATTTCAAGTAATTAAATTATTCAATATTCAGATTATATGCACTAATCACACTATAACATGCTCTTGGTTTTAGGAAATACACAAACAATAAATTTATGTGGGGATTGATTCAAATAAAGGTGTGTCATACACACCACATTGTACATTTATTTTCCTTTAAAATAGCGATTTCATCCTTATGCATTAATATATTAAAGGGGGAAAATGTTGATGCCAAATTTGGATTTTACAAGATAATCTAGTCATGTATTCTTATAAAATATCACTCATGGATCAACCCTTCACTTTAGTACCTTTCTTCTATTTCAAGGCTCATGTTGTCCATTTCATTATACCTAAATTCTTATCATATAGTATGAACATGATATTATGATTATATAAAAAAACTATAGTACATAATATGCTTAAAACCTGATATATATCTTATACTATTAGTTACATATTTTCAAAAAAATTATATTCTCTAGGACACTACCATATAGACTAGGACACTAGTGTCATAGTTCTGAGGTCATTATCTATACCTTATAAACACTCAACTTTTAAAATATTTAAACATGTATGGGTCAACCTATTTATATTCATTAATCCTCCTATGAGATAGTAAAAAAAATGTGTAGTACAACTAAACTATAAATCCCAATCATTATATACATCTAGTAATTACCAAGAAAGTACCTATCAAACTCACTCAATCATTTTTGAAACTAGGTTATACTACCCTATTCTTCCCTATTTACATATCATTCATATCAATATTATTTTTAAATGTCTATATAATTAAAAGAGTATCACATGAGAATTATTTTTCAAGTCACAAGCTAGATCACTACATGCACTCACATATAGCATATTGCATAATTATTCACACACAGGCTCACATAAGGGAGATAAATACATTAGTTTAAGTCCCTCTTTAGAGTATTCGATATATATACAATTCTCCCTAATAAATGAGTATTTGAGGTTATTTCAAATTCACTAGAGCTCATAAACCCCCATTTTTCAAAGTGGCATGACTTACATGGAGGAATTAGGGTTTTAATCTGCATGCACATATCTATAACTAATACATATGATTCAAAAAAATAATATGTAAGGAAATAGTGAACCCTAATAGGTGCATGTGGAATTTATAGAAAATGACCTTTATTCTGTATATGATATAAGTGTCAATTTTAAGATAGAATCATCAATATTATTGTCTTTATTTCAAAGGTAGTGTGTAGGTTGATAGAGAGTTGATTTCCAAAATCTAATGAATCATAGATAAACATCATCATGATTATTTCTAATCCTACATTTCTCATATCTACCTCTATATCATTTAATAATATAAGTATAATTCTTTATTCATTTTTATGTATTCAAATTACTATTTGGCATTGCATTTTATATATTTATCATATTTACATAATTCAGCACTATATCATAAAATATTATGAATCTAAATTATTTAATTGGATTTGTTATAAAATATTTTATTCCTTAATTGATTATACTATTTTATTTACCCTTATTTCCAAAAAAGGTTAAAAATATGAGAAAACTAATCAAACAAGGTTCACTAAAAATAATCAGCCATTACAGATCAATTATAGATTCAATTGTAATTGTAAGTTTACTCTTATTACAATATGGGTTTTCTTCACAAAATAATCCTCATGATATTTCAACCTATAATTTTGGGACCGTTCATAATTTTTCTAAGGCATGAGTTGTAAGTTATGAATATCCTACATAGTCTACATAGAATAAAAACATGTGACCTATATCCCAACAAAGGAGATTCAATTAAATTATCGAAACCACACATGATGTATTATAATAACAATATTTCATTAAAATATGAAAATTAAGGAAGGGTAGGATTAGAATAACATTTTAGACTTCATTTGAGTAGAAATATTACTTAATCAATATCCTTTTGATGTGTAATGTGTAATGATTAGCATTTTTCAAATCTATTAAATATTTTAGATTAGAATAAAAACATATAAATATTATAAGGGAAAATTATTATTAATTAATATTTATAAGGATATCCTTGAAATATAAATTTATTACAAAGAATAATTATATCACATTCTACTTCAACAATTTTATAAAGATCTAGTTTGTTGGAGAAAATAACAATCAACAGATATACCTACATTAAAATATATCAATGAATAGATAACTAAGATGATCAAAATATAAAAATTAACATTATTACCTACTCATAATAAACATATAAATATCTTTAGTAATTAACTAAAGCTCCCAAATGTGCTCAATCTCAGTCTGAAATTGAGAAGGAAGAAAAAATGGAGAAATAAAAAGAAAAGCCCATGAACATTCCATACAATTTCAAAGTTAACTATTTGAATTTTTTTAAAAATATCTTCCCCCTCTTGGTAATCCTTCTAATTAACTAGTGAGTGAACAATGAAAAATAGACTGACTAGTGACACAATCCAATCAACAAGCTAGAAAGCTTGTTAAAACACACCCACATATCAAGCTTTTTACAATGTTTAAAAAGGTTATTTTATAAATAAAAAAACCATGGACATTTATAGACATGATTAAAAATTTTATTAAAAGGATCATACAAATATAGAAGAGAAAAAAAATAAGGAAATAGATACAACTAGAAAATAACATAATGGGTCATTGCATTGGGACCACCCCAATGTGTTCTTCCACTTAAAAAGTATTCCTATACCCTTAATTATATTATTAAAAAATATTGATATATTAAAAAATATATGGTTTATCATGGATATCTGATCAATAATTTTATCATGTTTATCATCCAACTCAATTGATAAAACAACCAGCTGTCAAATATGTGTAATTTTTGAAATGTTGAGACCTAAATCTTATTAGTTACTATTGTACATGATAAAATAGCATATGTTTGGTTTTAAAATTAAATTTATATTATATATTTATATTTAATTAAAAAATATATAATTTAAAAAAATTACATGTAAATTTGAGGTTATATGCAAAATTTATGACCGTTTGAAGTTGGCAAACTTAAGTTTTAGGATCTCTTAAGAGTAACTGTTCAACTGTGGAGATTGGACTATTGAGCTATCGATCTTGTCAGTACCACAAGAATTTGAATAATTTTTTAAAATTTTATTTTTTTTAGTGGTTAATTTTAGGTTATTATTGGATTCAAAGTGTATGGGATCTTAAATACAGGTCTTAAACAACATATTACAAGAGAGAGATGCACAAAAAGATGAAAATACATGAGGTGTACTTCAGTTTCCAACTATTGGACTTATTAAATGCATCCAAGAGATTTTATTATGTATAAATATGAACACATAGAGTTAATTTTGAAATTATAACATATGATAAGGAACATATACATATTAGAAACAACAAGTGAAATGGGATGTATTTTACTTGGATTCACATCATGCATGGGTAAGTTTGAGTCCTTGTTATTATTTCCTCATTATTACTTGGATGTAGATGACTATTTTGAAGATTACATAGATGAAATAGGTTTATTTTAGTAGTTATTCATTTATTTAGAAGTAAATATTAGCTAAATATTTCAAAGATCATATGAGTGTGTGAGGTTATTTTCCTTATATGCCCAAGAGGCAGAAAAGATTGTAAACTACATAACATAGTGGAGATGAGGAAGCATGGATTCACTATTAACATAATTTTATCACATTGAATTTATAAAAGGTATGTATTATGTTATATATATTTTTGGTTATTGTGTTTTTTACCTTTGATTGTATATTTACATTCCTTGAAACTAGGACAATACACAAACATTTAAGAGAGCTCAAGATTCAGCCCTATGATTAAAGAACTTAACATTTAGTATTGTATATCTATGAAAGCATGTTAATTATAGTAACTTATGGATTATTATAATGTTTAGAGTGTGGATATATTCTTTTTTAATGGGTACTATCCAAAATAAGATAAAATTAGAACCTAAAATGGGTGTTATCCAAGAGGATGATAAAATGGGTTTCTTACATGGATGACATAAGGTAAATATTAATATTATTTTTATATATTTTTTGAGACAAAAAGATTTAAATTTTGGGAATGTGATTACAATTTTTATCATGTTTATCATCCAACTCATTTGGTAAAACAACCAGATGTCAAATATGTGTAATTTGTGAAATGTTTGAGACACAAAAATTGCTAGTTTATGTTGTACAAGATAAAAAATAATATGTTTGGTTTAAAAATTAATTTTTAATTGAATATTTTTAATCCCATAAAAAATAAACAAGTTAAAAAAATGGCACATCATTTTTAGGTCATATGCAAAAGTTATGACCATTTTAATTTGGTAGACTTAAGCTTTGGGATCTCTTGGGAGTCTATTGTTCAACTCCAGAGCTTGGACTATTGAACTTTAAATCTAGTTGAGACCAGGGGAATTTGAAGTTTTTTTTTGTAATTTTAGATAATTACTGGTTTATTTCAGGTGTTTAGTGGATGCCAAACATATGGGAGCTTAAATATAGGTCTTATAAGGTATATTATAAGAGAGATGCACAAGAAAATGAAAGGACATGAGGAGTATTAATTGATTTTCTAACTCTTAGACTTATTAAATGTTTCCAAGAGGTATTATTATGTATAAATATGAACCTATATATTTTATTAAAATTGATAATAGAGGAGGAGAAAATGTAGATAAAAAAATAGTATTAAATTCAATGGGATGTATTTTACTTAAATTCACATCCTATATAGGTAGGTTTGAGTCCTTTTTATTATTTTATAATTGTTGTTTGGCTATAGGTGATTATTTTGAGGAATACAAAACTAAAATATTATGAGTTTATTAGTTATTAGTTTATTTAGAATTGAAATATTTAGCTAAATATTTTAGAGATCATTATGAGTGTATGAGATTATTTTCCTTGTAGCCCCAAGAGGCTAAAAATCTTATAAACTATAGAAAATAATGGAGATGAGGAAGTGTGGTTTCACCCTTGCTAGATTTTTCTCACATTAAGTTTCTCTAAGATCTATAATACATATTAAAACACCATTCTAATTGTTTTATATGGAATATAACTTAAGGTAAACACTTTAATTTGAAAGGGTTCATGTTGGTGAAAATTATTGTGGGATATCCATCTAGTTTATAGATCATTATCTCATGCCTAATAAATGTACTCATGTTTCAATACCATAAATTTCAATATTAGATGATTTCAAGTTATTACAATGCCTAAAGATTTTATTATTTGACATGTGGTGATGGATATCAATATTGATTATATACTCATGTGATGATGTGTCTATCTGAGTCTACTAGTAATGTTGCTTAGTCATATGAATCTAGACATGTTCCTTCATTTTTCACTACCAATATTCTTAACCAACCTTCCAAAAACATTTTTATATCCTTGCATATCATGTTGAATCTAAGGCTTAGGCTACCTACACTTTTGACACCTGTGCACCACCATGTATCCTTCTTTGATTATTGATACTAAATGGCACAATACCATAGAGTCATAGATTTTATTTGAGACTTTAAATAAAAATACTAGTTTCCTTGAGAATAAATCTCATGACAACACTTGGCACCTTATGATTTATTTGAATTATATAGAGTGTAAGACTACACTACGTAGAGCTATGAAATGAAGACACATGGTGTGCTTTTTATAAGGTTGAATTACCATAGGTACATGAAATTAAAACATATTACACTTTGCTTTGATGTTATGAAAATGTGAAAATATGTTGTGCGGCACCAAATAATGATGTTTGGTACTGTGTGATTGATTCACATTCTTACAGTTGAGTCTCAATTTTTTTTTGAACTATAGAGGCTATGAGTTTGTTAAAACATACCAAATTATAAAAGGGAGGTGATTTAGACATGCATTTTAAGTTCTATGGAAGTGTGAGTGAATGCGAGGTTGAAACATGGAAAGCTATGATTACTTCATATCCTTGCCATAGTTTGTGCTTAATGAACTTATTTCAATAAGTTATGAAGATGTTAAATTACAAGAAGATGATGCATGGTACTATTGAGCCTAGTTAATATTTTTCTTTTAAAATTTATGATGATTTTTGAAGTTGAAAAAATATTCCAAGTGGAAATCTTAGGTTAACTATAAAGAAGAAAGGAAAAGTTCCAAATCTGAGTGCTAAATAAGTGCAAGGAAGATTGAAATTTGACAAATAAGTCTTTTGAGAATACATCCAAGTTTGAATGATATGAATAAGTGAAAAAACCTATGACTAAGTGTTAATTTTTTAACTTTATTTGAATGCCTTATAGTATTGGGAAAAAACCTATAAAAAATTATGATTGAGGTTAAAAATCCTATGATAAAGAACACAAAGCCATTGACCAAATAATTCATGAAATTATCAAAGTAAAATAATGACTTCTAAAAAAATATAAAGGAAATAACTAAGTCTATTATAAAGTGATATAAAAAATTAATCAAAAAAATTTCTCAAATGATGTGAAATTCAGCCAAAACATAGTGAAAACTTGCATGAATAATCTCTAAAAATTATTTTTGATTGAAAACATCTAACTTGTAATAATTCATAAAATAATTGTAAGAATATTTAAGAATTATTAGACCTAAAAAACTAAAATAAAAATAATTATTTTCATGTAATTTTGGATTTGTTTTTCTCATTTTTATATTTTAAGTGTGGGTCCTTATTCAAGAAAGAGTGGGGTGTGTTGGGAACAACAAGATAATGTTCATACCCCCACCATGTATGAAAGTTTTGATTGTGTTGTTTTTATCAATGTAGAATATACTTAATGATCAAAATGGAATGAACCATGTCCATACCCCCATCATGATCACAAATATTAAAAGTGTGAAGCATAACGACAACCATTTTAAATTCATATATAAATTGTATGATTGTGTGTGAGAATAAACTAACATCATGCACTATAAATATATAAGTGTGTATATGTGGACTGAACCAATATCATGAACCCTGAATATTTAATTATATATACATATATACATATACATACATACATAAATACATACATACATATATACATACATACATGTGTGTGTGTGTGTGTTGTTTCTCTGTGTGTGTGTGTGTGTGTGTGTGTGTGAAATTTTTTTATCCTATAACACATTTGTACCTTTACCCATGCATATTCACCTAAGTGTGTACTAATATATATATATATATATATATATATATATATATATATATATATATATATATATATATATATATATATATATATATATGAACAAATAACATGCTCCCTAAATCTATAAAATGAATTGGGGAACTTGTATCCCAAATGTATGTGTAAGTGAATTTTTTTAATCTTATAACACATTTGTGCCCTTACCCATGCATGCTCACCTAAGTGTGAATGAATATGTGATCAAATATTTTTAAAGTGAAAACCTATTAATAACATATGCCCATGTACTTTGTATCAATTTTCTAATACATATCATGTATCTAAATCATCTAATATATAAATCACTTTGAATCTCTAAAATTTGTGAAACTTGTAATCTACTATGATTTTTTACTCATGTGGGATTATATCTCTATTAAAATCCCAATATAATTCCACCCTTTTGAGACGATGGATGTATCCTATAAGTCACTAATCTAAAAATAATATTGAGCTATATCATGCCATAGAAAAAGATAAAATCATGTAATGTAATTTGATCATATGTACAATATGTCATCATAGTAATGTATATGTCAATCAAGGCATGTATGTAACATATGGAATGCATGGCATGAAAGTGTAATGTATATGTATGTGTATCAATGATGCATGTATTATAAGTATCTAGGAATAATATTTCATAGTAGTAGTGTATGATATAGATAATGTCACCCCTCAATTTTAACAGGCTCAACAAATGCAAATTTTAGTGTCATACATAAATCTAAGGACCATAAAAAAGGAACTAATCTACATTATCCATAATGTACCATATAACAAAGAAATAGTAACAAAAATAATGGACCATAGATCATGGAACTAGTCTATATTATCCATATGTATCAATGCCACATTACTATATAATGGTGTATCATGCATCCATGTGTAATAAATGAGTATTTAGAAAGGCATGTGTAATCAAAATAGATAGATTAACATGGTACAAAGGGCATATAAAGATATTACCTATAATATTTAAACTTATGGAATGATATTCCCCTAGTATCGATATGGCCATTGGGTAGGGTGAAAACCAACATCTGTATTTCCATATGTAACTTGTATGTCTTGCATAACAATAATATATCATGAAATTTATTGTGTTTATGTAAAAAATATGTAATATAAAAAACATGTGATAAATAACATATGTTAATAGCGTAAAATATCAATCATGTCTTGGTGAGGTTCTAATTTTGTATTTTTTAAATATTATAATGTTTTTGTATTTTTGGGTTTTTTGAATTTTTTTGAACATGTAAAATTAATAAATCATGTATAATATTGGTGAAAATACATAATTATCATAGTGTTCCTCATAGGTTTCCATTATAGTGTAGTTAATGGATAAGCTCTTATACATACCTTCTATGTGACCATAAATGGGCCCAACCAATTAGGTTTAAATTTGCATTTATTCTCTTTGTAGAAATTGGTATTATTTTGATTATGTTTTAGTGATAAGTATACAGTTTGAAATTCACTATTGCAAAATTTATTTTAATGTGAGCTTCTAATATGATCTTGATAGACTTTAAGATTTTTTATAACCTATACGCATTTTTCATCTAGTGTTTCTACTTCATGCAATTATTCCTCTCAATATTCATTATATTTAATTATGTATTTCAAATAAACACATAAATAAGGTATCTATCTTTATAAAGTTAATACTACTTTTGTTCCATAGATAATAGAATGAGGTGTAGCCTTAGTTGGCATGCAGACACTTGTGTAATAGGCCTGAAGTGCATAAATAATCTAATTATGCCAATCTACACCATTCTCAGTTACTATTTTACTTAATATCTTTGTAAGTATTTTAGTTTTCATTTCTACTTGTTTGTTGCCTTGTGGATATAATATCATATAAAATGTATGATGAATATTATATTTGGCACATAATTTCTTAACTATTTTAATCTCAAATGAATATCTGTTATCCATGATAATATATGATGGTAGTTAGAATCATGAAATGATACTCATAATTAATAATTTACATATATTTTTCCTTGTAGTTGATGACAACGATATGGATTCTACCCATTTTGTAAATTAATGTTTAGTTATAAGACTATGAACTTTTTACCCTCTAATGATTTTGGATTTACCTTTTTGATCAAGTCAAATACCCAAAGGGACAATGACTATGGTGAAACAATAGGTTTTAATTAATTTAAAGGAACATGATTTAGATTACTATGATTTTGACATTATAGACATAATTTAACATGCTCTTAGAATTCTTGTTCCATTATAGGCCAATATTAATCTTATCTTAAGAGTTTATAATACATTAATTTTATGCTAAAATTATCCTCACATTCACTGGCATGGACTTGAAGTAAAGAAATTTTATACTCATCATGACTAAGGCACTAAATTAAATATCCCTAAAAATGAATTTTGAATAAATATCCTAAAATTAACACATGACACATTGATTCCACTAATAGTTTTCATTTATCATTATGTGTAGCATTTTATGGGATAAAATATTTGTATAAAATTTATATATATCATTGTAATTTTTTGAATTCACTACTTTGTGAGTAACTATTAGAACCATAAGAGCCTAAACTTATATTTAATATATGATGGGTGTTGTAGATATCAAATAATAAATATTACATGATCATCGTTAATGTCAATACGAATCAAAAAAGTTTTGCTAGCCATGGAATTAGCATGATAATTATATTTTTAAGGTACTATTTATATTAAATATGAATCAAAGTGTTTCTATAATATATGTACCATTTATTTTTATGGGATTAACTTTTATTCTTGTGTTTGGTAGATGTATGAAACTTGATTAAATACCAACTGAAAGTTTTCATGTAATCATAGTGATTTTATTTGTAATGTGCATGTTGTAAATAACCCAAGTAACAATGCATCATATTATAATATACTATTTATAAATGAAAATCACATGCAAATAGCATATAATCCCTTTAAGGTGTAATGAAGACTGTACCAATGCTGGTGCATGTGGCACATTTGGATCCATCAAAGTAACTAGTACATATGTCATAATTGATGTGATATGAAATAAACTCCTCTAAATAAATCATCATTAATTAGAAATGTGCCTAGTAGCAGGGCTTGAGGTAGTTGGTCTATAGTAACTTGTCACTTTTTTAAATTTTTAGGACAAATTTTAGATCAAATTTTATGAGTAAAATTACCCATTTGGCTATACATCATGATAATTATGTTTTTGATATAAAAATTTGAGTGGATCAATTGTTTTTGATAAATTTCATTTCATTATTGATCATATAGTATTGCAATTTTTATCATAATAAAGAATAATTCAACTAATGTAATATATGAACCTCCTCTATGATCATCATCATATTGTGTTAATAAATCCACTAATCCATGATTAAAAAATAAGATGTATAATAGTAAAGATCTATCTACTGTTATAAGCATGAGAATAGGTAGATTAAGTAAATATTATTTGATTACATATTAAATATTTTTAAATTTTACATCTTATTCAAAATTGGTATCTTTTTTAAGCAAGCATGTAAAGGCTTGCATCTTATTAGATAATAAGACCATAAAATGTCTTATTGCTTGGATTTTTACTTGTGATAATCACAATTGTGATAGACCATTTCTTAAAGGCATCTCTCAAATAAATTTGAAATTTTTATAATCTATCTTGATTCCTCATTGAGATATTATTGAGCTCAATAATCTATTGAAGATACCCCAAGTAAACATTTATGTGGGTTTAAGTGCACATTGTATTTTTGTAATCATTAAAAAAAAATCCATAATTCTAAAGTATGATCTTATTGTTGTTTTGATTTTTCATGTAAGTTTTCCACATAGTCCTCCACTATTTTATTTATATAATCATGTAATATATGGGTCATGGCTCACTAAAAATTAGCCCCAACATTTTTCAATCCAAATGGTATGATGACCACAAAACAAAATTTTCCCTATGGTGTAATGAATGAAGTTTTTTCTTCATCTTATAGATTAATTTTAAATTCATTATATCCTACGAACCCATCCATGAATGATAACATTTCATAACTAGATGAAAATCAACAATAATGGGAATGTTTGGAAATGGAAACTTATCTTTAGGACAAACTTTGTTTAATTTTTTATAATCTATACAACCTTAAATCTTCCCATTATATTCTACAACTGATACTATATTAGAAACCCACTTAAGATAATCAATGGATTGAATAAATCCTATAATTAGTAACTTAAATATCTCTTATTTTACAAATAGTACAAAATTTAAGTGCATTTACAAATCCTTTATTGTAATACTTTTTATTTTGGATAAAGTAAAATATTATGTAATGCAATTTTAGGATCAAATCCTAACATATCTAAGTAAGGCCATGCAAATTTTTCTGTGTAGTCATGTAGAACTTGTTGAAATGCCTTTCCTTCATATTTTTGTAATATAGTTTATAATAATACAGGTCTATGATACTTATATGTTCCATACCAATACTATACAATGGATTTATTAACTATAATTGATCTATCATATATATATGACATTGTAGGAATAGTATATGGTGAATCTTATCAGATATGGACATTAGAGTCTTCACTTTTTCCAAAGTATGCCTAGGTGGTAATTGTGTGAGGAAACCTATTCTTATGATAGAAGGAATGTACTTCCTCATATGACATGAGGTATTCTAAGAGAGTTTCATCATTTAAAAAATCATATAATTTCCAAATATTTGTGGAAACTATGTTGGCAATCAACTCAGGGCATACCAACTATAGTGTAGATGTGTTTTGAACTTATTGTGCTAGTTTAGACTCTAATTTGAAGAAGTGTTTATAAATGGTTGTGGGGCCCAAATTTCCATAGTGATTTTTATATTGGACCTTTTTGTCTTTATACACATGTCCTATTATGATGTGATCTTTATGTTTTATTTAGATGCTTGATGGTATGTGTTATATGATTATTAAATTACCACTAATATAGTGGGTTATGTACTCTATGTTATTAGTTTTTCTTACAATATTATATGATCCCAATTTGATATTTGAGATGCATAATACATTTACATATACTTGAGCTAAAACTGATTTGTCATGTGGTTTGAGATTTTAAATATATGGATGTTAGTATGTTTTGATAATTTTATACTTGTAATGCTTATATTTATACAATGCATGTTTATACATGTTATGTGATATTGTTTCAAGTTTAGTTGCTACAACTATCTAGGGATAGATATATTTTATGTGTAAAATGACGTGTAATATTATAGGTGGCCAAGTGATGGATCTTGGACTATGTTGATCATGGATTATACCATTCACTATAAATGTTGTGTCCCTAGTTGACACCTAGATTTTTCCATTTTGTTATATGTTCTAGTCACTTGTTTTAATTTTGAAAATTTTATAGTAAATAACACTATTAATGACATATTTATGCATACATTATATATATTTTTAACTATTTAGAATCACATAAGGTTGAAAATGAAGCCAACATGTTGTCACCACTTGTAAAACTTGAACAAAATTGAAAAAAAATATTTAGAGAGTCACATAAAGTGATTTGGTGATATTTTATGTTGAATTTAGAGTCAATTTACCAATAAGGATGTATGAGAGTCTTTTGAGGATCCCAAAAAATACTTTTAGGACAATCCATGTGCCCGTTTATAGAATGGGGAAGTGAGATCATTAATGGGTGTGTGAAAGTCATGATTGCTCACATGGGTGTGTAGGGGAAGTTAATACATATTTTTTTTATGAGAGACAAAGGCATGAGAAGGGAAAAGTGTCGAAAAAAATTAACCAAGGATTGAGGGATTTCTTTATAATTATATGGGAAGCAAATTTTATGCACAAATTTTGGGTCATTATTTTCATTTTAGAGAAAGGAGCTTAAGCTTGAGGATGGGAAATGATATAGGAGAATCCAAGGTGTATAAGTAATATTTAATAAATAAAAATTAAAGTGGTGTGTTTGTGTGTTTTTAATTAATTAATTTATTTTTTCAACATGGATAAATTAACAATATTAATCAAGATTAAAAACACTTAGTCTGGAAATTTCACCTTAAATCTCAAACTTTAGTTCCTAAGTGTGTTTTTTTTTCTTTTTTTCTTTTTTTTTGGCGGCAGGTGGGGGGGGGGTGTTGATGCAAGAGGAGCTAGGATATAAGGGAAATATTGCATCACCATATATATATAATTTTAATTTTTTTGTAGGCTTCTTAGTTCAGTTAGATCACAGGTTGAAGTTTCTAGTGGTTTAAGACTCAAAATTTTTTTAAGGCTAAAAAATAGTAACTTGCCATTTTTATCAAGTTTGTATTTGTGCATGTATGATCATGAAAATTTACACAAAGCTATAAAATTGTAAAATACATCATTTTTTTAAAGAATCATCTCAAGCTCATTGGTATATAGCGAGATATTAAATTTTCAAATTTCAAAAATCGTATAAAAAAATTCAAAATAAAATTTTTACCTTTAAATGATATTTTTAGGGGTCAAATGTTCATTTCATGACCTAGAACTGATATGTTGTAGATAACCTCACAATATTTCCAATCCATAAAATGGTTCACCAATCAAATACCTAGTTAAAAAATTATATCTCCCAAATTTTTTATTATCAGATTTTCAAAATTTAAATTTCAAATAAGAATTTTCTTGGGTGGGAAAAGGAATAGCTAGAACTTTGGACGCCCAAAAAGGGGAGTTACACTTTTAAAAATATTTAAAGGTAGTGGATAAGTGTTATGGGAGTTATTATTTCCAAATAAAGAGGTCAAGGGGAGGTTACAAAGGATGAATCCATCATTGTTGTTTGTGGTTCTATCTTATATGAATTTTAATAGAGGTTATTTTTTTTCTTTGTGGTGAAATAACCATGTTGTTGTAGTATTGTATTTTTTTATGTTGTACTTAATTTTATGAAGGAAATACAAGTTGTTTGATTTATTTCATTGAATTTTATATGGTAATCTTTATTTTTGAGTTGTGTGTGAATGGATGGAGTATCCCTTCATCAAAAAGTATCAGAGTAGTAGTTCCTAAGTGTGTAGATAGATCATCGACCATGAGGTAGTTCACACTACCACATAATGGTGATGGGTTTATTATAGAGATAAAAACACCTCCATAAAGGAACTATGGTAGTGCTGGGAGAAATGTTGTGATAGAAAATGATTTTAGAGCTCTATAAAGGCAAATCAATTCCTTGTAAGAGGACCTATGGAGAGGATTTGAGCCAAAAATAAGAGATGAAATAAAAGATGAAGATAATTCCAAATAATAAAAATATGTTGTAGGATATTTTGATAAATTTAGGTTATTGAGGGCCATTTACAAGAATGGAAAAAGGCCAAAGATTGAAGTTTCCACATATTCCATAAGTTTGAACTTGAAAGAGTTAATAGATTATATAAATGAAATGGAAGATTAATTTGAATATAAAGATGTGGAAGATCCTTAATGTGTCAAATTTTTAAATACCAAGATAAAAATACATGTTAATGTCTAGTGGAAGGAAGTTTAGTTAGAGATAAATCAAAGAGGAAAAGAGAGGATCACCAAATGGGATAAAATGATGGATAAATTGAAGATGTTCTTTTTTCTTATAGATTATGAGTTAGAGTTGTTGAAATAGTCTCAAGGTTTGAAACAATCTAACAAGTTTGTTTATGAGTATAAAAAAGAGTTTTACAAGATTATTATTAAAACATACCATTAAGAAGCCAAAAATGATAAGGTATCCCATTAAATTAATGGGTTGAGGCCAATCATTCAAGAGGAGTTAAGTCTGGTTAGAATGACTACCATAGAAGATGCATACTAGTTTTACATGAATGTATAGGAAATGATGAATAAAATATTTGAAAGAAAAAAAATAGGAAGCATTCATGGTGTAAATACTATAAAAAAATCATATGGAGGATGAAATTAAGATGAAAATAATAATGAAGAAGTAAACACTCGATAGAATTAAAGAGGAGATAATGCTTATCGTCGTTAATAACAAAATAATGGTAAACAAAGAAGAAAAGGAAGGAAGACATGTAAGAGAAGGATGTAGAGGAACCTATTTCCAATGTGGATAATATGGACATAGATCTTAAGAGTGCCCCTAACATCAAGGAAAGATAAATAGAAGAATTAAAGGTAATGCATGGGTTACACATGTAAATAAAGATGATCAATTTAAACATTATAATGATGCTGAAAGAGGGGAAGCTATTTTCATAAAGAAAGTCTTGAAAAATGAAGATAGAGAAATAGTCTAGAGGAAGAGTTTATTTTGAACAAGATGCAAATCTAGAGATAAATATTGTGAAATTATTATTGATAGTGTTAGTACTGATAATCTACTTTCAGAGGAGATGGCTAACAAGTTAAAATTGGAGTGGATAAAGCATTCATATCCATATCAGATTACATGGTTTCATAAGGAACATAAATATTTAGTTAATGACGAGTGTTTTTTCAAGTTTTATATTGGAGACTACCATGATAAGGTACTATATGAAATCATCCCAATAGATGCATTTCATTTGCTATTGGGGAGGCCATGGTAGTATGATAGGTGTGATATCCATGATGGCCAATAAAACACCTATTAATTGATAAAATATGGAGTTTGTAATAAATTTAAACCCTTCAAGGAGGTAGAAGATAAGGTATGTACTAGTTCCATAATTTATTTCGTTGATGCTAGGAAATTTTTAGATGGTATGAGGCATTAGCATATGTGCTTTACGTTGATTCCTAATATTAACAAGGAGAAAAGTAGATATGTACCACCAAAATTATCACATATATTGGAGGAATTTTAAGATATTGTATCTGATAATGTACTAAAAGGTTTTCCACCCGTGATGAAGATAAGTCACAAAAAGGGTTTTATACTAGGAGCTAGTTTGCCAAATAAGGAAGACCAGAGAATGAGGATATGAATATACAAGTTCAAGAGTTATTGAAGAAAGGGATAATAAGGGAGATATTATGTCTATGTGTGACACCTATAATAATAGAACCAAATAAGGATGGAGAGTGGAGAATGTGTATAAGCTCAAGATCCATCAAAAAGATCAGGTAACAGTTTGCATTATTGATGATGGATGACATAATGGATCACTTGAGTAGAGATAAGAAATTCACAAAGATAGATTTAAAGATTAGATATCACCAAATATAGATCCAAGAAGAGATGAGTGGAAAATGTCCTTCAAGACAAAGGAAGGTTTGTATGAGTGGTTAGTCATGCCATTTGGGCTAACCAATTCATCAAACACATTTATGTGGCTCATGAATGAGGTATTGAAATAATTTTTGGGAAATTTTATTATTGTTTATTTATATGATATTTTAATTTTAAATAAGACTTGGGAAGAGCATCTAATGCATATCATAAGATTTTTTGAGAATTAAAGGGAGGAGAATTTACTGAGTAGTATGAAAAAATGCAATTTTTAAAAGAAATAATTGGTATACCTAGGATTTGTTGTCTTAGCTAATGGTCTTAATATGGATCCATATAAAGTAAGGGATATCATTGAATTCCATGCACCAAGGAGTGTTATATAGGTAATATATTTTCATTATTTACCAAATTTTTATAGGAAGTTTATCAAGACTTTCAATAATATTTGTTCACCCCTAACTAAAACAATGATAGGGGATATAAATAAGTTTAAGTGAGCTACACACGAAACCATGAGTTTTGATATGTTGATGAATAAATTCATAGATAAACCTATTTTATCACTTCCTTATTTAAATAAGGTATTTTAGTTATATTGTGATGCTAGTGGTAGTGTTATAGGCATTGTATTGAGCCAGGAAGGTAAGCCCATTACCTATTTTAGTGATAAGATTAATTATGCCAATAAAAATTCTTATGTTTATGATCATGATTTTTATGCTATAGTTTAGGATTTAAAAAATGGATACATTATTTGTTACCAAAGGAATTTGTTTTACATATTGATTAGTAGGCTTTGTAGTATCTTAATAACTAAGGAAATTTAAATCAGAGGCACTTAAAATGGTTTGAGTTTTTATAGAGTTATAATTTTATTTTAAACCATATGAGTGGGAGGTCAAATAGAATTACAAATGCCTTAAGCAAAAGACAAATTTTATTGATAGAGATTAAGATATAATTTGTTGTGTTTAATGAAATAAAACTTTTATATCCTAAATATATAGAGTTTTTAGAGACTTTGAAAACTTATTTGTAACCTATTACTTTAGATAGGATAATATGGTTGGATTTCATGATCCACGATGGTATGTTGTTTATAAGAAACTAGTTGTGTATTTTGAGGATTTCTATGAGAGAGATCTCAATTAAGGAAAAGTATAGAAGAATGTTGGTAGGCCACTTTGGTTGAGATAAGGCCATTGCTCTTATTAGTGATAATTAATACTAGCCATAGTTGCAGTAGGATGTCAATAAAATTATGAAAAGTTGTAGAGTATACCAGATGGCCATTAGAGTAAGTTAGAATATTGAGGTCTATCAATCAATACCTATACCAGAGAGACAATGGGAAGATATCAATATGGACTTTGTTATTAGTTTTCTTAGGACATGGAGATGAAATGATTCAATATTTTTGGTGGTTGACACATTTTCAAATATGGCACATTTCCTTTCCTATTAGAAGACTCATGATGATGTTCACATTACAGAGTTGTTTTTTAGAGAAGTGGTAAGACTACATGGTCTACCAAAGACTATAGATTCAAATTTAGCTATCAAATTTTTTTGGTATTTATGGTGGACCTTATGGAATAAATTTAAGACTAATTTAAATTTTAGTTCTACACACCATCTCAAACTAATGGAAAAACAAAGGTGGTGAATAGGAATTTGGGAAACGTACTAAGGTTCTTAATAGGAGATAAGCCAAAGGGATGGGATTTGATTTTACCATAGGCATAATTTTCTCACAATAATTCTATCAATAGGAGAACTTGTAAATCCTCATTCCATGTTGTATATGGGAGTAGTCTGAGGAATGATTATATTTTAAGGAAGATGGACAAAGGAAAAAATAGTAGTGTTGATGTCAAGAACATTGCAAAACACTTGAAAAACTTGCATGGAGAGGTAAGACGACATATTAGTAAGATGAATACTTAGTATAAGTCAAAGGTATACTAGAAGCATAAGTTTAATGAATTAAAGGTTTGAGATTAAGTTATGGTTTAATTGAGGTAATAAATATTTCCTACTAAAACATATAACAAGTTAAAAATGAAGAAGTTTGGACCATATAATATTATAGAGAGACATGATTCAGGAAATGCCTATGAGGAGTTAAAAATGAAGAAGTTTGGACCATGCAATATTATAAAGAGACATGATTCAAGAATTGATAGATGGATTTAAAATTTTACATATGTTTAACATTTCTAATTTAATAGAATATCATGAAGTAAATAGTAATGTTAGACCGATAGAAGAATTATGGAAAATTCAAACAATTATAGTAGATAATGAAGACATAAAATAAATATCTGACAGATATGTGGGTATAAGTATATAAATAAGATAGTATTAAGAATAATTGGTTAAGTGGAAAGGAAGGACTATTTAAAATTCATCATGGTTGTCTAAGGCAAAGGTTGACCATCTAGCTTTTCCTCAAACACCTAAGATGTGATTATGTTACCTCTCAAATTACTATGTGTCTGATGTAGAACCATCCAGGTTGTAACGACAATGTTACACCACCATATATATATATATATATATATATATATATATATATATATATATATATGTATGTATATATATATATGTATATATATATATATATATATATCTCTGTGTGTGTGTGTGTGTGTGTATATATATGTATATATATATGTATGTATATGTATGTATATATATGTATATATATGTATATATATGTATATATATATATATATATATATATATATATGTATATATATATGTATATGTATATGTATATATATATATATGTATATGTATATATATATATACACACATATACATATATATACATATATATATATATATATATACATACATACATACATATATACATAATTACATACATACATACATACATATATATATATATATATATATATATATATATATATTTCTTTGATTTTTTTGTAGGCTTCTTAGTTCAGTTGGAGCATAAGTTAAATTTTTAAGTGGTCTACTATTGTGAAAAAAATTTGAAGGATAAAAATAGTAACTTCCTATTTTTATTAAGATTTCATATGTTCATATATGGACATGAAATTTTACACATATCTCCAAAATTGTAAAATACAAGATTTGGTGAAATAATCAACTCAAGTTTATTAATAGATAGTGAGATATTAAAGTTTCAAGGTTTGAAAATCCTATAAAATAAATTCAACTTGAATTTTGGACCTTTAAATGAAATTTTTTGGGGTTCAAAAAATGGTCATTTCATGAACCAAAATTTATATGTCATATAACACCTCAAAAGCTTTCCAATGCATGAAACACTTTGTCAATCAGATGCTTGGTTCAAAAGTTATGGCTCCCAAAAGTTGTGTTACCAAATTTTAAAAATTTAAATTTGAAATAAGAATTTTCATCGGAGGGAAAAGGGACAAATAGACCATTTGGTGCCCAAAAATGGGAGTTACTCTTTCTATGAAATTAAAGGGTAGTCGAGAAGTGGCATGGGAATTATTGGTACTAAATAACAAGGTGAATGGGAGGTTATAGAGAATGGATCCATCCTTAAATTATGGCTCCAACTTACAGGAATTTTGATAGGGTTACTTTTTATTTGTGGTGAAATAGCCATGTTACTATAATATTGTATTTGTTTTGATGTTTAACTTAATTTTATGAAGTAAATAGAATTTGTTTGATTTATATCCTTGCATTTTCTATGAAAATATTTATTTTTGAGTTGTGTGTGAATGATGGGTGGAGTAACCCTGCATTATATTTTTTTGTTCCTCCTCAATAGTACGTATAGACACTTAGTTTTGTCCACTTTTGTTCCTAAACTAGGATTCAATTCAATTTCTAGCAAACAAAACAATTTAAGGTTAAGAATCACCCAAATTTCCCAAATTTATCTATGTAATGTATTTAATTGTCCATAAACATGATGAGGCTAGTTTATCTGGTGTGTTACCCTATATGCACTAATAACCTAGTTTAGTTTTAACCTGAGTCAAATTATGACCTAGTAATTTGACACTTTTAGCTTATAGAACTATTAATTAAAAACATCTAAATCAATTTCCAAAAGCCAAAAAGAACTAAGCAAGTTTAATTACATTAAAATATTAATTAACTTCACTAAAATAATTTCAAAATCAAATTAATTAATTTCATTTATAAAAAAGGAATATTCAACAAAATATGAAGTCAAAGGTCAAAGAAGCTAATAAAGTGATTTATTATTTTCTAAATATTCAAAAAATATGAGTCACAACCTCATATATATCTAAAGTGAGTCATCATGCCTCATAAATATCTGAAACTAGGATGTCAAGATTTAATGAGTGGTTTGACCCAACTGAGGGTTATACTAACTCAACTTAGGTTAATTTAGACTCAACCCAATTTATAATTTAACCTAAATTCCTTAGGGTTAGAGTTAGTTCGAGCTATAAATATAAGTTCCCACACCATATGCCAACAAGATTCTATATGTAAGGTTATTCTACAAGAATAACTTCAAGAATCCTTTGAGAGTAGTGTTCTAATGCTCAATTTATGCCAAGATTCACACAATACCTAAAGTAACCATTAGATATATTCTACCACCATGGAAGAGATTTACTAGAAGACTCTAATTTTCATAGACCAAGAAGAACCATATTTATTCCAATAAGTAAGCATCAAATTTGACAAAGGAGATAATAAATTTGCATTATTTTTATCTCTATTTTATGATCTTGCTTATTATGATATGCTCTCGCTAGTTCTTAGGCAAGAGTGTTTAGTCTTAGTGTATTGTTATGCTTGATTTTTCTCATTTGGACTAAAAAATGACTAATCTAGATTTTTTATACTCTTTTAACATCTATGATACATAATGGCATGCCTGTTGGGACCATGTATCACATATGGCCAAGGAGAATGATATGTTAACCTTAGTTTTCCTAAAAAAAGTATTTAATGATTAAAGTTTAGATTATTAGACTTGAAATTAATGGCATTTTATTTTTTGAGTAATTGATGGCTTTGCAATGTGTAAAACTAGTTTCCTCAGTTCCATGTTTATTTTTTATCTTTATTTGTGAATAAATGGTAGCTTCGAACCTACATATTCGACCTGCTAAATTATGACTTTGACATGCTAAATGACGTATTTTATCTAAGCATTTGATGGCTTAGACCCTAATAAACAATGGCTTTGGCAGGTAAATTTACACTACTTTTACCTACTTTTCTAATTTTTTAGTGGCTTCACCTAACCTAACAAGTGTCTTCACCAAAGTTGTTCTCTACATCTATGTTTTCAGTAAAATAGTGGATCACCATAATAAATGGTGGCTTCACTCTTTTTTTTTCCAAAACTCGAGAGATTAAAATGGATTGTTGTTTATTCATTTGATTATTAGGCTAAAGACAAGAAAACCCTCTAAAATTTCAATTAGGAACTAAGGTAGAGAGAGAGAGAGAGGCTTAGGAATTATAAAATATTACATACACTTTTATTTTGTTCTTAAAATCCACTTAATCACACATTTCTTTTATTTTTTGAAGCTTTTAGAAGTGAAAATAAGGCCAAGTGGCCAAAAGTTCAATCACACTTTGATTTAGTGATATTAAAAGGAACATGCATTTTAATTAGAGATCTTAAGATATTTTTCACTTTATGTTTGTTTTTTATTATTAGCTATATTTCAAAGTTCATAGTTAAATTTATTTATTTGTGTAAAATTATGAACTATTGTGTGTATTCTCTCCCTCATCCCCTTTATGCAACTCAGGTGAATAAAATCACTTAGTTTATTGCCTTTTTTATTTGGTCTTGTCATAAATAATGTTGCATATGATCTCCCCAAGCTTTGAGTGACTTGGGTGATGAAAAAATGACCCATACCATATTTTAATTTTATCTGGGAGCCCATTCATCCATCACAAGTTCTATATGGGCTTGTTGACTTGTGGTTTCATCTCTCAGAATCGTACCAAAACCACTTCATGGTGGGGTATATAAATTGTGCACATGATAATAGGATTGCCAGAGGGATGAGTGGCTAGCCTCTTTGATCCTAACAAAAACTAAGTTGGGTCTTGATAAACATTAGACTCTACTAAGTAATATATGGCTAGAGTCACTATGTAAAGGAATAGAACCTTGCATAATAAGTTAGTAAGTATGAACCTAATTGACATGATTTCACCCTTGTGTTAGCCACACTAGGACCATTTAGTGTGCATGAAATTTATATATTTTTAATCAACCAAACTTATCATGAAAATTATTGACAAATGTTGAGTGATCTTCACTATAAGTTCATGTTACGTACCAATGATTGAGAGACAAAAGGGGGAATTAAAACTCTACCAACATCTGTAATTCAATTTTTAGATTAACACTTAATTCCTCAAAAACATTGGTATATTAGTGGAAACTTTAGTCAAATCTATGTACACCTATTTCATTTTTAGAGATAGGATGAGCCATTAGTGATAATTTTAAATTATTTGATTTACATGTGTTTCTAGACTAATTTTTTTGTTTGTATTGTTGTATCAAAATAAGTCCAAAAATTTCATGTTGTTTTCACACCTCTTTAGCTTAAGAGGTATTAATCTATCCATTTTGTGTCACACTTTTTATGTTAGAGTTTTATTCCAAAATAATTTGTGTGTGACTTGTTTAAATGGTGTGTCATTACACTACCCATTTCATCTCAAACATCTACCTTGGGTTTTTAATTCCAAAACCATTTGTTATGACATTTGTTTAAAGGAGTGTTATCATGTTGCCTAAATCAACTCAAATCTCTTATAATTTTTGAAACTAAGTTATAAACCATTGTTATACCTCTCTTATTTCAGATGTGTGATTACACTACCTATTTTTTTCTCTATCTTTTACCTTAGAACATTTGAGTATTTTCACATTAAATTTGAAACTCAACCTTTGTAAGTGAAAATCCTAAACTTATCAGTTTTACACCAAAGCTTCCTCTAATTTGGGCTTAGGTTATCTACCTTTTATGTTTGGATTATGTTAATTGGGTTGATTTACTATTTGATCTAAATTATTCCTTTGATCTAAATTATTCCTTGCTTATACCTAGTGATTTTTATTTATTTTAAACATTTTTTGGAGAGTCCTTTGATCCAAGTTATTTCCATGTTAATTGTTTGAAGTTTATTATGTCAAATTTTAATTGTCATAGCTCTACTATTCTAAAATTATCTTGTGAATCAAATATTGAGTCTTAGTGAGCCAATTAATAAGTGTCATTTAAGCCAATTACCTTAGTTTAGTTCGTTTTTGAGTTATTGTTTTAGTTATTTATTTTTTAGTCTAGCCTTGTTTTGTGTGATAATGATTATAACCACCTTTGGGTAAATCATTATAATTTTTAGATCTTAGTTCATAATTTTTATACTTTATCTAGACAACTTTATCACTGATTATAATCACAAATTAGTACCTTATCCATAGATGAGTTTTTAGATTTTGTGTTACTTTTTCCATTGAATATAACTACTTTAGGCAAATCAATATCATTTGTTAGATAGGTTTAGAGTTTATTTTGTTTTGCCTTTGCCTGGTTTAGTCTCCTTACCCTTTGGGCCACTTTTATAGAGCCAAAGGTTATTTGTTTTTATACCTTGGTTGTTTATTACCTTTGGACCCTATATGTTTAATGAGACCTATTTATAGATCCAAACATGCCTTGTTACACATGTAGCAGGACTATGTATAATCCAAACTATGAGAAAATTATAACTAGAAGCCTTTTTTTCAAGAGTTGTATGATGGCATAAGTTATGAGATGGATATGTACCCATATTATGACATTCCTTATGTTGAATAAAGTCATGACCCATTAGTGAAATACTTAGTGACTATACTTCCTTATCCAGGCTAAGAACCATAGAAAACATCATAGTTCCTTGCTTAAATAATACCTACCATTGAACACAACCAAAGACAAAACACTTATTATGTGATGATGTCAATGAAGAGAAGATATGATATATACCCATTTTCATGTCATTTATTAGAGAACAAAGACATATTTCTTGTTAGAGATATTGAATTAGGATCCAGGTTTCCACGAGACTTCCCACATAAAAGTGTAATTAGTTTGATTATAAATCTTATTAATTCACCTCAAATTCAACTATTTGAATATGCATCAACTATTTATAATCAATATTTAGTCTAAATGTTATAACAAAAACAAAGATTGATTAAAAAAGTGAACGGTTCTATGCAATAAAAAATGGAATAGGTAAAATAATCATACCAAAATTATCTCAACTTATCTTTTAGTCATAATGTAAGGGCTATTTATAACACACTATTTATTGAGATATCTTTGTCAACATGTTAACAAATAGATGCTTCAGGATATGCAAGCCAAAACATATACCCATTTATGTAAATAACATTAGTTGGTGACATGTATAATACCTATTTTCATGGAAAAGACTACCAATAAAATAAAATACCTCACTCAAACTATTGCAAATAACACACAAGTAAATTCTAATTTTAACCATAGTGGGTCTAATTTACCACCAAGAAATACACACATATTCCTCTAAATAATTCCACAAGTGTATTGCAATAATATGGGATAGGTACACTTGTTTCCAAAAATCAACAAGAAATATCCACTCCCAAATAAACTACTTCCTCAAGTGTGCAATAGGGGAAACAAACCAATAACATACCAACATACCATCACAAAAAGTTCAAAAACTATGCCACCTCAATAGGTGATAATAAATCTTCCACCATAACCATCACATACCAATATACCTCATAAATCACTAATGTTGCCTAACCAACAATGTGTTTCTATTGGTCAAAAAGTTTCAATTATTCAAAAATAATAGATTCAAAACCCCAAAAAATTGCCTAATAAAGATCAAGTGCCTACTCAACAACAAATACCTATTAAATTATAAGTGTTGATCCAAAAACAAGTGTTCAACAAAAAACAAGGTTCTTATGTATATTAAGTACTAAGTGCTATGTAAAAATTACCTTTCACCCAATGAGTATCACAGATGAAATAAGGATCCGACTATCAACACCATCAATAATAGGGATGAATTCAACAATGTGTTCCCTATATATAATAAGGACCAATAATTAGGAAACAAATTCCGTATCAAACCCAACAATATCAACACATTTCATAGAATTAAATGCCAATATAATATCTACAATTCACTATATATGGTTATGTATCTAATCCAACCTATAATGTGTTTCAATAGTAGTGTATTCCATATCAATAGTATAATACCAATACCTATATATTCATACTTAGTCATTTGGTTAATTCTACCAATATTCCATAATATGCCTACCTTGATGAAGGTAATCCACTTTTAACCACACAAACTCAACAATAATAACATGCCACTCATTTGGATTTCATTCCCCAAGAGTTATAATAGATGAAGGATGCAATTCAAGCTATAAATATTGGAAAATAAATAAATAAATTTAAATTGGATGAGATATGATTTTATCCATTCAACATGGAGTATCTACGAATGCCATTTTTGCTAGGTTACAAGACACCTAAATTCAAAAAATACAAAGGCAAAGGTAACCCTAAAGATCATTTGAAATAATTATTTTTTGATTACTAGCTAGTGACATATAGAAACATATGTTTACTTCTACTATTTCTAAGGAGTCTAGTTGGAAAAACCTTGGAATGGTTTTTGAAATTATCGAATAACTCTATACCTAACTTTGATGATCTTTTAGATAATTTTGAAAACCATTTTTCATATAATCTCGAGCATGAGATTATTATTGTGGATTTAGGCCAAGATAAATAGAAGACTCATGAAAGCTTTGATATATATTTGTAATGTTGGAGAGTAATAATGAGTCAATTCACTCATAATCTTCTAGATAAATGTTGGGCAATGACATTTACTAAGAGTCTACATAATGATATATCATACCATCTCATGTTGTAATGCACTCATATGTTTAAGGAGGTTATAGAGAAAGGAATATATAGTGAGAAATCCCTTGTCAATAAAAGGATAATTAATATATCATCTTCTAATTAGAGTTAAAATTATCATGAAGGATAACATAACTAGAACTATAACTAAGGCTAGAACTATAATTAGAACTTAATTCAAATACTAGCTTTAATTCCAGCTTAGATTAATAGTAATGAGATACTTAAACCTCAAAATTGTAATAATAATGTTATTAGAAATGGGGTTACTGAATCCATGTTCATGTGATAAAAACACTAATTGTATTTTTACCTCCACCCACTCAAAAATCACCTCCTCCATACATTCAACCAAGACCTCCACAAAACCAATAGACACACAAAAAAAAATTCAAGCCTCTCTTTCAATGATAAGACCACCCATTTGTCAATAGCTTAATGACCTTGGTGAGCCTATTGAATTTGATTTCTGAATATTGGTTAAATTAACTATGATTAGTTAGTTGATACCAAAGTCATTTATTAAAATTATTTATTTTTCATTATTTTTATGAAGAATATGAATTTTATGAGTACCATCATGTTATAGGACATTACATAAGGTGGTGTATCCAACTCAGACATTTTTTTGAGAAAATGCTAGAAAATAAAGAGATATAAAGAGACACCCATGCTCCTATGACCAATTTTAGCTTGCATATTTACCATAATTTGTTTTCCCAACATAATAATAGTATTATCCAGTAGTATTACCAACAACAATAATCACAATAATAGAGAAATCCATCGTAAAATCAATATTAACAATATCAACCACAATAATAGTAGTATAATGGTTAGAACCAAGGGAAAACAAATCAAACTAACCAAGGAGACTATCATGCCATTTTATATACCTATAACAATGTTTTAGGACACATTTTAGGTGGTCATATTTCCACTATCACCATTAACCCTAGACCAAATGCAAATAGAGCTATATCTTCATCCATTAATACTTATTGCCTGAACAATACTTACCAACCTCCTTATGCTTGTGATTCTTCTATGAACTATGTTGACAAGTCATCCCCATATCATCTAAGAGTTATCATTCCAAGACTTATTACCTACCCAACCAACTATGAAATCCAAGGATCAGATTGAGATTCCATGATCGCAACTTGATGAACTAGGGTTAATATCAAATGACTGAAGCCAAATATTATAAGTACGCCCATTTAAACTTCCATATATATCATAAATAAAACAACTAAAAAAATTAAGGGGAAGACCTATGATATTGTGAAATAATTCAATAAGACACATGTACACATATCCATCATGGATTTATTGCATACATATAGCATATAAAAATACATCCTTAATGAGTAATTTAAGTAATACCTCATACTAGATGACATCACTCTAAACAAATTTCAAGCCATGGTCAGACACATGGCCCCTGACCAATGACTTAACTTTGACCAAAGTGACATGTTGTCTTTAGGGCCTATGCATAATAACCTACTGCACATTGAGATATGTATAACAAACCATAGAGTTAGACATGTCCTTATAGATAATGGTTTGGGCCTCAACATTATGTATCTAAAGTTGGTCAAACATCTTAGATATACTACAACCAATTTGTAGCTAGATATCATCATTATCAATGCATATTATAACAAAGAATGGGAATCTCAAGGTACTATTATCTTGCTGGTAGTCATTGGGCCTTTGACCCATGATACTTTATGCCATGTTTTGACACTATAACTATCTTACAATCTATTATTAGGTTGACCCTAGATCCATGAAATTTTTGCTATAACTTCTATGTTATATCAGTCTATCAAATTTCCACATTTAGGAATGGATGTGACTACACTAGTTGATCTTCAACCATATCAATATTGTAAACACCTTGATGTTGAATATAAAAGATATAATTACCAATTTGGCATGAATACTATGCACAAATTAGACACAAAAAGATCCAAAAAATTAAAAGCCATTGAATCAAGCCGACAATCTAATTATATTAACTAAAATAGCTTATCCTATACCTCATCCATGCCTCCACCAAACATTTTCAACCACTTTTATATAGATGACAAATGTCTTAGAGAATACAGTGCCCATAATGCATTCCATATATCCAAATTTATAAAAAATCTAAAAGTTTATGGGAAACCTTAGGCTAAAACCACTTTCATGGAGTAGGAAACTAAAAGAAAATATTAGCTAAACAAGCCCATTATTTTTAAAGCAATATCTACCCTAAAATGGGAACCCTTAGTAGAAGGTGATTCATGGCTCTACACTAATGCGTTCGCTGATTATTATCAAATTACAAAGCATCCCATTCTAAAATGAATTATGGTTCACCTATCTTATGAAGGTAGATGCCCTCAAGTACATCAACAAGACATGATCAAACCAATCTCAATGACCAAGTACAAGAGAGCCTATGATATAGTATTTAAATTTCCTAGGGGTGACCCCATATACCTTAATTATGTTCCAACACCAACGACTAGTGACAATAATGATGAGAATGATGTAGGTCTAATTATAACATCTATGATGACCTTATTTTCACAAACTTGTTTAACCCCCATTCCATTTTCATTGTTAGCCATGTTTATCAACCTTCAAATTTAACCCTTTACCATCTAGAATTGGTATACTAGGAAAAGCAAGGGTCAATTATGCCATTAGATGATTTTGAAAATGATGATGGCATATACGAATTTTTGGGATTAAGGAGTCACAATCCTCTTGATGACCCCAAATAAGGATTTTATATTAGATTAGATCATGTTACTTACTTTGAATATCACGTGAACTTACCTAGCCAAGAACAAAAATAAAATAAAACTTTAAAACTAAAAACCTCTTCAAGGTGTTTTTTGACTAGGGAAAAGTAAAGAGAAATGTAAGTCTCTTGGTGAAATCTAGTTTTTAACACCATTAGACACGGATGTCACCTCTATTCCTATGAATCACATGATAACTATAGGATAAATACCATTTATGGATCTGAGATAACTACTGGGGAGTGGAATTATTTTGTATAAATCATTCAAGAGTGACCTAAAGTGTTTATTTCATGGCTGATGATAACATTAGTAGATTTTTATTCATCTTACTTAGGATAATTAGATTCACCAGTTTTCCTAGATTACTGTTCCATTTCTAATCACTTTAACTCTTTGCCTACTAGATGATGATTCTACACTTTTTATGGAGGACACTTCATAGGTAAACATTGGGAATCTAGAGGACCCAAAGTGGATCATATTAGGCATGTTCCTCACTTAGGAGGATCGTAAAGTTTTTACAATTATTTTGAGGAAATTTATTGACATATTTACATGGGCTTATTCAAACATGCCAAGTTTGGACCCTTCCTTAGTTTTACACCATTTTATTATATAGCTTAATGCTAAACATTTTAAATATAATCTATGTAATATGCATCCTTATATTGTTGTGCTAGTCAAGAAAGAGTTGAAAAAATCTTAGACTTGAAATGCATTAGGCCATTTGACTATTTAGAGTGGATTTAAAACATTGTGCCAGTCAGTAAAAAACTAGAAGGTATCATCATATTGCAATAATTATAGATATATAAATAAAGTGTACTTGAAATATGACTTTCTTCTACCTAATATTGACATGAGATTTGACTCCATAGTTGAGTATGAAATGGTTTCTCTCATGGATAGAATTTTAGGGTATAATCAAATTATAATTGCACTAAAAGACCAGCACAACACTGAGTTTATCCGAATACATTAAACTATTATATAAATCATGATATTATGCTACACATTTTAAGTTAGCCATTATTTTAATTGAAAACCAAATTCTAATTTCAAATCAAATTTACAAATCTAATTTAAATTAGGTCAACTATTCAAGTCTATTTCATTCAACTATTTTGAAGTTAACTCTATTTTGAAGTAAACTCAATTCGAGTAAAAAATCTAATTCTATTTTTCAAATTGCACTTCCAAATATATTTCAAATTAAGTCTAAATATAATTCATACTAACCTAAACAAAATCACATTCAAATTAGATTAACTTTGATTAAGGTCCATCAATTCCAAATTGAAACATTAAAATCATATCCTTATCTTTCCATTAAATCTCCTATGCCTATCGGTCGGGAATGATGAATTCATGACATCCATCCTTTCTCTCATTTGAATCCAATCCAAAATCAAACTCTAATATGAGACTAAAATAAGCTAATCAATTTTCCATGATTGGGTCTAATTATAGTCAATCTAATCAAGTTTGCCATGTTTGGAGACAATTCTAATTACATTCACACATTTGATCAAGTCCACCATTTTTGGGGTCAATCTAAATCAAATCACATCTAATCAATTATACCCTACTCAAGACCCAATCCAATCCAATAAATTCTACCTTATTTAGGGCTAATTTCATTTCAATCAATTCAAATCTACCCTGCTTGTGGACATTTCAAACCCAATCATTACACATCCATGTATCATTGCTTATGGGCATATTTCAATGAATATATTATTAATTTTCCATTAAATTAAATGCCATTCAAACTATAAAAAGATAAATCCTTTGAATGATACATGTTTGAAAAAAAATATGATCTCATTTTATGAATCTTAGAAATAAGTGTTCAACTACTTATGGATTTAAATCTAGCAGAACTATATTATATTTTAAGTAGGAGTAGTCACACTATTTCATAGTGACATCTATCAAAAATCCTATCTACTATTTATCCACTTAATATTGATTATGATAACAAAATGGAAACTATTTTGGTGCCTTTATCCAATTCCCATTTAGCTTTTGAGCCACAAAAACCACATCACAAGTCAATCCCCAACCCATATATAAGCCATGATGTGATATACCAAATTTTACATCTTAACCAAAAATTATCTTACTTAGAATCTATTATTGATATGACCTCATAATCATAGTCAATTAGGCCATCTAATTATGTCTAGTCATTACCATTCCAAGGGATATCATCTATTGAGGATCCAAGTACACGCAAGTTTCAAAATCATTTATTATAGATATGCCAAGATCAATTTCATAATCACAATCAAACTAATCCATTTCTAATTCAAGATTAAGAAAAATCACCCATTTTTTATTTTCTTATCAAATTACCCATTTTTTATGAGTCACCCTTTGACCATCCTCATATCTTTGAAGAACCTCTCTATGATTATTCACCTGTCTTTGGTGAACCCTTCTCTAATGATCCCATATTCAAACAACCCACTATTGATCAATAATACAATTTTCATCCATTAGATAAAATTCCCCATTCATGAAAATCCTTTCATTATCAAGCATTCATTACTAAAAAATAAGTGAAAAGGTACTTTTAGACAATGTAATCTAATAGGTCATCCATGTGGGCAAATCACAATCAATATCAATGTCATTATCAAAATTAGATTTACAATCATTACTATAATAAAAATTAGGTTCCATTTTAGAACTTACATCATAATAAAAATTAGATTTACAATTAAAATCATAATATTTACCATTAACATCAAAATTAGAATCAACTTTAGTATCAATATCATATTTAACATTGAAAAAAATATCAAAATTAGGATATTATAACATTAGCCACAAACCTCCTAAAGATTAGTGTGAAGCCATCAATGATCCTTCTATTCTTTTTGAGGATGTTTCCTTCATAATTAACACATGTTATCCTAGTAGCCTCTATGAGGATGGTGTAACTTATTATACTTCCATTATTATTGCATATCCTTTTCATGTCAACCATCCAATCCATTACCCTAATGTTCAATTTCTTCTACTTTTTAATTTGGATAGATAAAACAACAAATTTTTGGAATTATTGTAGAGTATTAGTGATAATAATTTATTTAGAAATAAATATCCTTAATGAACCCTTTTTTGAGGCATTATAGGATAAATAACTAAATTTGTGTCTAAAATTATCATCCTTCAATGAAACCTCACTTAAGACACTACGGGATAATCAAAATTAAATATTAGTATCCCTTAGTGAAACCTTATTTGAAGAGCTATTAGACAATAACAAAATTAAAAAATTAAGAAGACTCAGTTGGTGAAAACCTCTTTGAGGCACCAATAAATGAGTAAATCAATTACACATCAATTGATGAAGACATTATTAAAGTTAATATTAGACCAGCAAGCCCTGAAACATCCAAAATCATGTCACATTCATAATAAAAAATGGTGTGCATGACTGAAATTCCTAATATCATTTTGACTTCCAATACTTATCCCTCATTTTAGATCATATCCATAGGTTTTTTTAAGCATAAAATGTATTGTTTCTAGGTTGAGGTTACCTAGATACTCATTAAAGGGGTATATATAAATGAATAAGCACAAGGGTGATAATCATATCTACAATAGGCCAATTAGGTTATGAAATTACATATAAACATACACTAAATTTATTATAGTTATTTATGCTAAAAATAGTAAGTATAACTATGTGAAATAAGGAAATGATAAAGAAGTTGTGTACTTAGCTTGTTCTGATGCTAATGTAGTTATAGATATGGAACATATAGGAAGTAGACTAGAAAATAGTTTTGGAATAGTCATCAAATCCTAATTTGGATGATTTTGAAGATATAGACACTAATGTCAGACTAAGATGGTTATGTCAACATTATTATCTAAACTCAACATAAGTATCCTATGTGAAATACTTATTGGATGCAAACACCTAGATGCTTTTGGGTTTGACTTCACCTTCGCTCTAGTGAATTTAGATTTGCGTCATGGACTATCACTCCTCAATAATTTTTAAAACCCTAGTTCTTCATCTTCATAGTGATTTTGGGGGGAAATGGGTTAGTGAGTATATGGTGTCAATTTGACCCCAAAGACCCCTCTATTATAGAGTACTAACTACATATCCAATACTATCAATAGGGATTCATACTAATGTATTCTCCATTATGTGTTGAATTGTGTGTGAATCATGTAATAAGCAAGTATAATAGTGACCTAGCTTGTAGCATGGAAAACATATCACTTGGGATACTCCTTTAGTACTTCAAACATGTAGATGTATTATCCCTATGACTAATATGAAAATATGAGAAAATAGGGAAGCTTTACTCACTTAAGTGCTTAATTGAATGCCTTTTGTAAGTTGCCTAGTGAGTAGGTAAGAATTTTATAGGTGAGAAATAAATGAGGGTTGATATTGTATTTATATCAATCCCATTGGAGAAGTAACTCACATTAAAAAACTTAAGTTGACCATTAAGATACATTTCACTTGTAAATTAGATGACTTTAAGGAAATGGACACTTGTATCAGGTCAAGACACTAGCATCGATGCTATTGTATGTCTTAGATGTTAGTGTTTATGGAGTAAAAAAGTGGGTATAGACTAAAAACTTGTAGAGGTGGAAGAAAAGTAGGTTTTAAGCATTTTGGGCAAGATATAAGGTATGGGTCATCAACATAAAATTGGTTAAACTCAGAGATAGGATAATAAACACAAGATAAAGTATATTCAAGCCTTTAAATAGTAAGAAATGTCCATAACTAAGAGGAATAACCAAGGTATAACTTTTCCAAGGGTACAAAAGTGAGGTGCTATATACTTTAGAAATAGTGTCTACATTTTCCACCACTTTAATCTAGTAATAAAATTTCTAGTTTAAAGGAAAGAAATGCATACATGTGTGTGTATAACACACCTAATCTTTGTTTGAATCTAAATTGAGTTATTTCTAGTGGCTTACTTGCAACTAAGATAATGTTATAATGTATAATCAGTGCATATAATATGGAATTTAAAGTGTTGTAAATATTAAAATTAAAAAAATCAAGGTTTAGGAGTACACCTATATTACAATGTAACCACCTTGCCTAATGGTAAGTTCATTTTGAAAGATGTATCAATATAAATCTTTAAAATTGAGATTATGATATATGTATATATATATATATATATATATATATATATATATATATATAGAAATTGCATATATCTAAGGAGATAAATAGATAGAGAGAAAGACACATTCACCTAAGCTTGGCAAAAAGATGAGTTACCACCTGATAATTGAGATTAACTCAACCATGCAGCCCAATGACACTTACAAATTTGTAAAGCTAAATGATATAATCAAGTCCAATCTAAAAAATTGGCAAGATTGAGTGATTTATTCACCTCAACCATACCAAAAGTAAACCAAATACTAGAGTAGATTGGATCAATATAGTCTATAAAAGTCTGCCCTGGGTATTAGTGCGTAAAATTCCCTGAAATGTTAATATTATATATAAGAGTTTTGAAATATGAAACTAATACATATTTTGTAATATTAGCTACACATTTCATAAAATATGAACCTTAGATATGTATCATGCTGAAATTGTGTATAAAAATGGTACAAATGTATCAAATTCTACCACAAATGTGAATTTGAATTTATATAACTATGTGTTTGTTCTAATTTGGTAAGTGTGGAGAAAATGCTTCCAAAACATTCTCCTACTATATATGGAGAAATATGAAAACTAGAATAATTTCCAATGTAGAGAACATGTTTCTAAAAACACACCCCAAATGTAATATAGAGATAATAAATATTGGATAAATGTGGAGAACATGATTCTAAAGCATGGCCTAACTAAATCTTAAAATTGTGAATGTGTGGAAGCCATTCCCATACGCCATGCCCCAAATGAATTTCAAAATTGATATATATACTAAATATTGAATACAAGTGGATAAAATGCTTCTAAATCATGCCCCCACTAATTTTCCCAACTTTGAGGTGAGGAAAAAAAAATAGTAATTACCTTACTTCAAAAGGATAATACACTTATATAATATGTGAATGTAATCATGTAACATATAAAATTAACATGTGTAACTAAATTTATCATTAAATCACATGTAATCATATGATCACATGAAGTCATAAGATACATATAAATATCATGACAATGTCTGGATAGTAATAGTACAAACTCAACAAGAAGACAAGCATACACATAATAGTACTCAAAATCAAGTCAAAAAGTAATGGTCCTAGGAGATTGTAAATAAGGGACATGTTCAAATGTCGTACAGTCAAAGGGATGTGACTTATTTAAATGCCCATAGAATCAAGGATGACATATTCAAAAATCAAAGAAAGCACACATAAACATGGGGATCATAAATAGAGGAGCATATTTAAATAATTAAAAATTAAGACATTAATAATGCAAGATACACAAGGAAGTTCATAAAGGAAAGCATAATCAACCAATATAAACATATCATAGTAGCCCATGGATCAAATATAGATCAAATGTGGATCAAATGTGCTATTAAAAAAATGTCAAGTGCATAACATACCAAGTACACTATGAAATATATAATCATGGATAAAGGCATGTGTAAGTATATATATGAGCTCAAAACATGATAATGTAGAGTGATCATATAATAATATAACCTAGAATTATTGTGATTATAAAGGTGGATGCCTCCAATGTCTATATGACATGAGTATAGGGAAGGCCCAACATCCAAAATAGGAATAAATCATGTATTTATGTATGCTTGTATCACACTTAAGTGGAAGTGTGACATACATGTATGCATAATTAATTGATATGCCATCCATTAACTTGGAACTAACACATAAATGCAAAGTATCTAAAAAAATACGTAGGTGATAGAAATGCTTTTTTTATTTTTAAGTGTTTTAATATTTTTTTGGAATGATTAAATGTGAAAGTCTATACTATAATAACAACCAAAGTGTGATCATATACATCTCCCCACTGTGAACCTAATTTAATATACATTAATTTTGTCGAGGATCATACATAGTTGAATTATTTGTCACTATGGTACCTATGATGATCTCTTTATGGATTGTACGAATCTATGGTCTTGGAGAAATAGTAGGAGTAATATGAGTATGTATTCATGGAACCCATATTTGAGTAATCTATGGTTTATTTAGAATAGTAGTAATAGGAACATGTTTAGGTTCTCTAGATATCTACACATGGTATGTAGTAGATGAGGATTTTATGAAATCCACTGTATGTATTTGATGTAATGATCACTCAACTTCTAGCCACCTAGTAAAGGGGATTGTCTATTGCTTACCCTTTTACAATGTATTAACCTTATTAGGTTTGATAGTTAGCTTTTTAGGTATAAGTTTTTATTTTTTAAGGGGCTATTTGTATTAAATTCTAGAAATTTTAACTACCTAATTGGTATGAATGTATTTAACACACCCATGCACTATAGAAGGTACTACTTGAAGTGTATGGATTCAAGGCCTTCCTAATAATATATTAAAGATACCTATGGAAGGTATAAATGAAAATTTAGTAACTAAACTTACATCATTATAAATAATAACACTACATATAGGGTGTTTATTAAGGTATACTTGAATTAATAGAGAATGAATATCAAATTCATCATCCTTTATCTCACTATCATTGAAATAAATAGAGGTTATTTTAACCATATAGGGTATATGTAAAATATAAGTACCAATAATTATATCTATTGGGTGCTCATAATGTGATGGAGGAGGATATGCATTATCTATCATTTACACTTTTGATTCTTTATTATAATGGTCTTAAAAAGGATTGTTAAATATTTTCTGGTTCTAGTGATCACCAGGTTGTGAACCTGATTCCTTTGGAGGATCATCAAATGTAATCTTTTAATCATCAAATGTAATATTTTAATCGTCAATAAGATATTATATCTTATATTTCAAGGTAAAAAATTTGTTCATAGAATGTACTAGTCCCTAATGATAGTTTTAATAAACATTTGCATCGTATTCTTTGGGTAGAGGTCTATTCATATCAACCTGTATTGGATGAGGGAGAGATAAAAGTTGACACTCTATTAACCAAATGATTAATTAAGATAGGGACTCAGGTAAATGTGTAAATTATATCCTTGGTACATTATATAAGATGAAATAATTAGGATTCTATGAAACTATGTTCACCATGGTGGTTGTTTCCTTTTTACGCTCAAGAATTTTTAATTTATAACTTGGTTTGATTTTAAATTTGTTGCTATATGTAGATGCATCTAGCGTGTTTGCTATATACTTGAGCTTATTTAATGAAATAAACTTCATTTCATGGTCCCATATAGTAATGTATAAGTCATAAAATTATTTTAAACTATTGAAAATAATGGAATCATGTAAATGAGAAAGAAAACTTTGGTTGAATATGTCTTGTAACTCCTTATTTGCCATAGGATTGGTAATTTTAGCTAGGACTGTCTTATATCTGAAAACATATTCATTGATAGGTTCATTTATTCCTTTTTTTTATTTTGGAAATTTGAGAATATGAAACATTTTTGTAATTATTAATTAAAAAGTATGCTTAAAAATATTTTGTAAGAGGTTTGAATGCTTTCATGGATTGGAGAGCTAAATCATAGAACCACCTCAAATCATAATCCTTGAGCCTTCTTCAGAATAATTTTGTTGAAATTTTATCATTAGAGGAATCATCAAGGAATGCCATATAAAAAAATTAAAGATGTTGTTTAGGATATCCATTTCCATCGTAAAATATGAAATTAGGTTAAAAAAAACTAGTTGGAAAAGAGTGCAAAGATATCTCAAGTGAAAGAGGTTATGCAAAACATCTTTTAAATGAAGAGTACGAGGATATTTTAATGTGTTTTGTTCAACATTTGTAAAATTATCCTCTAATGTCCTTATAACTTGAAGGAATGTTTGATCTATAGACCTAGTGAGATTTAGATTAGCAAATTGAGTAATCACTAAATGGGATGTAAACATGGTTTGAGTGGTAATAAGAATTGAAACTAGTTTTTGAGTTAAAATATTTTGTAAACATGGTTTGAGTGGTAATAGGAATTGAAACAAGTTTTTGAGTTGAAAGTAATTCATTTAGGAAAAAAAGTTGGAAGACATAATCTATGCTTCCACTAGATGTAGGTTGATTGGTTGGTATGGTATTAGTTGTAGTACTTTTTAAAGACTCACCATCACTAGGTGAATTAGCCTTATTTTTATCATTTTTACTTATTTCATCTATTGTAACATACAAAAATGCATCCATTAATATTTTTTATTATTGATATTATTAATCAATAATACTTTTATATTCTATTTAGAATCAATTTTTTTCACTAATATTTTTCATTGCTTCACAAATGAAAAATTTAAAATTCACAACAAAGTACATAAATTAAGAAATATAAAAAAACACTAATTTACCTATGGTTTGATGTTCAAAGATGAGGTTCACCAAATGTTTGATGATAAAATGTTTTGCTTCTAGGTAGAGGTTACCTAGATACTCATTAAAGAGGTATACAAAAATGAATAAGCATAAGGATGATAATCATATCTATAATAGGCCAATTGGGTGTTAAACTTTAGATATAAACATACAATAAATTTATTATGCTGAGTTATGCTAAAAATTGTAATTAAAAAAATGATAAATATGGAAATGATAAAGAAGTAATATGTATAGTTTTTTTATGCTAACATAGTTATGGATCTAGAATATGAAAAAAGTAGACTGGAAAATGGTTCTAGAATAGTTGTCAAACTTTGATTTGGATGGTTCTAAATTTGTATAAATTAACATTATTCTAGGATGGTTACATCCACACTACTATATAAACTTGATTCAAGTATTTTGTATAGAATACCTATTAAAAAATGATGCAAACACCTAGATCCTTCTAGGTTTTGACTTCACCTTCAATTTGGTGCATTCAAATATCTAAGATGGTTGCATCGACACAACTATATAAACTTGATTCAAGTTTTTTATATAGAATATATATTAAAAAATGATGCAAACACCTATATGATTCTAGGTTTTGACTTCACCTTCAATCTAGTGCATTCAAATATAGGTCATGGACTGTCTCTCCTCATAAATTTGTAAAACCCTACTTCTTCATCTTCATAGTGACCTTGGGGAAAATAATTTACTTGGCACATGGTTTTGAGCTAACCTCACATACACATTTATTAGTGAGAAAACCCTACGTAGACAATAATATGAAGAGGGCCTTAGACTGGTATAGTTCTCCCATATATGTTGGCTTGTGTGTGAATCATGTAATATGTGATAAGCAAGTACCATGGTTACCTATTTTTTAACTTGGAAAATATAAATCTTGGGTTGATATTTTAGTACTTCAGGCCTATATAAGTAATGTCCCTATGACTAAAATGAAAATATAAGAAAATAGGGAAGCTTTTCTCATATGAGTTCTTGGGTGAATGTCTTTTGTAAGTTGTTTGGTGAGTAGGTAAGAAGTTTATAGGTGAGGAATGAATTAAGGTTACTATTTTATTTATATAAATTTATTTGGATAATTAATTCATATTAAAATAATTAGGTTGACCATTAGGATATATTTAATTTTAAAATTAGATGACTTTATGGAATTGGGTACTTATGTCAGGTCAAGAAACTAGCATCAATGCTAGTGTTTGTCCCATACATTAGTATCTAGGGAGTAATAAAGTAGGTATAGAATTATATATTAAAGAGGTGGAAGATAAGTAGGTTTTAAAAATTCTAGGTAAGATAGAAGGTTTGGGTTATCAACATAAGACTAGTCAAACTAAGAGATAGGTGAAGGGGCACAAGATATTGTAGATTCAAAACTTTAGAAAGTGAGAAAGGTATAGAACTGAGAGGAACAACCAAGTTTTGAGTTTCCAAAGTGTACAAGCTTGAGGTGTTAGATAATTAATAAATAATTTCTATGTCCAAAACCTATTTAGGCCTAACATTGGTTACTATTGGCCAACTATGAAAGCAAACACATGTGCCTATGTTAATAAATGTGTGGTATGTCAAAAACATGGTGAAATTATTCATCCTCTAGCATAGGTGATTTATATAATTAAAAATACTTGGACATTTTATACATGGGGGATTGATACCATAGTAAAAATTAACCCTACTTCTTTAGATGGCCATAAACATATCCTCACTATTATCAACTATTTCACTAAATGGGTAGAGGCAATCCTTCACAATTATGTAACTTGACATATTTATAAATTCATACTAAACCACCATATTTTACATTATATCATCCCTTCCAAAATCATTTATGATAATGAAAACTCAAAAAATAACAACATTTAATCCTTTTATTTTGAATTTCATATTAAGCACAAATTTTACATTACCTATTACCACTAAGGTGATGCAAGGGCATCCTATAAGTACCCAAAAAATGATCTATTTTTATATTTAGTTAGTCTATTAGGTGTCTAATGGGTTATATAGGTCATAATAGGTTCATATGTGGAGTTTAGATAGTCTTTTAGTGCATAGAATTTGAATTTGAGATTCTCCGACCAAAACCTCCTTTTGGAAAATTTAAATTTTGTAAACCTTTTATAAGGACTTTTAAGCATTTGTGAAGGTGGAAATATATAAAAATGTCTAAGGTTTTAAAAATTGTAATAGGTTCATAAAATTACCATGAGTCTAATGTCATGGATATAGATACGTCATATTGTGTCAAATCAAGAAAATGAAAATGTAACCAAGAAAACCTCTACATGGAAAAGTGACCAAGATTAAGTTATGAATCCTTGTAGAAAAGATAAGGAGTCATTTTTATTTTGGTAACCTGATAGCCCATTATAGGTAGAGGAATGATATCATTTAAAATATTGGTACAGAGGAGGTGGTAATGCTTCTGTAAACTCTAATGTTTTGAAATAATGATTATAGACCTTTGTTTTAAAGGTCATTATTATTGTTGCAAGTTTTATATGATTTGTGAAGTAAATAGTGAGATTGTAAATGTTTAAAAATGTGGTTTAAATTTATTTCATGTGTTTATTTATTCAATACTTGAAGGAAATAGAGAAGAGAGACCCCTATTCTTGGATGAGTAAGGTATACAACCTATATATGGGCCGTCTAGTTTTTGTTGCAGACTATATTTTCAAATTTGAATAATCAAATTAGATAGATAATGATTACAAAAGATTATTTGAAAATTTTTGGAATTTTTTTATGTTATGACTTTAATTAATATCAATAAAGTCATCCGGTGTTCAAATAGGTTATGCACAGACCCCTATCTTGGGTGAGTTTTCATGTTTGTAGATTATGTTTAATTAGATGGTTAATAACTAGGGTTAGTAGTATGTAATTCCCATAAATTTAATTTATATTATGATTTTAAATTTTTTATAATACTATTATACAAAAAATAAACCCTATATGCTTATAAAACTCAGAGATAAATCATGTTTCTTGTAATAGACATTGTCATGTTGGATAGTGAGTTAAACTTTTGAAAAGACAAGACCAACAATTCAAGTTGTGAACAATTTAGAAATTTTGGTACATATATTTGAGTCTATTTAATTATGTTTAAACCATTTTTAGTCAATAACTAAGTGATATTTTTTAAACCCTAACACAAACCTATAGATGGTCACTTTACTTGCACAATCAAGCATATATTGAAATGGAAACTTGTGATAGAGGATTGGTAGGAGGAATCCAATATTTGAAAAAGTATAAAAAAGAAAATATAGACATTTTAAACCTAATTTGGGTTTTCTAAACATAATATAACATTCGTATTTGAAATTTTTATCCTCTCAGCTGAGACAATGACCAAAAAAACCCTAAACTAGGGTTTGGAAGTTTTAGGCAATTCTAGCTGTCAAAATCCAATGAAATTTGGTATGTAGATAGGTTGTGATCTATGATAATATATTAAAGGTTTTTTATGAAATTTAATAATGTATTTTTATGTATAATGATGACTAAGTGTTTAAGATAGGGAAAGAGATCTAATAGACCTAATTTGGACCAAAGAAAAGCCTAAAAAGGTGATCTAAATTTTGAGTTGGAACTTAAAAATTTATAGAAGAATAAAAAATGGAAAAGGGTATCCACATAAAGAGTATATTTTAAAAATTTATAAGGTAAAAATATGTACACATCTATAAACCCCAAAAATAGGGCTACAAGGATTGTTGTCAAAAGTAGACAAAGTTATGTAAAGGTAGAAGTTGAGGTTTGGAAGGTGTTGATGAGTTTATGAGGGGGAAAAGAGGGTTAATAAGTCCCATATGAAACCTAAAAAACCATGTTAAATATACCTAATAATCAAATGAGATTTGGAAACTTACATGAAGGTTTGAACTAGTGAACCATTGACAAAGGTAGTGGGATTAAGGAATAAGGTATAGTATCATAACTTGTTGTATGCTCTACATCACAAGGTAATGACCAAGATGAGGTGTATAATAAAACCATTTATAAAATTCTCAAAAATATTTTTAATGATACTAGACATAATTGTCATTTGAAAATATTCTTAGCCTTATAAGCATACTACATAATGTCTACATCCCCTCTAGTGTGATACCTTATTCCCTAGTCTATGGCTCTGAATCAATCCTTTTATTAATATTGAGTTACCCTCCTTGTGTATTTAATTTAAGGACATTATTGATTATGAAGAGTATCAAATTTTTAGATTAATAGATCTAGATCTCCTAGATAATAAATGGCATGCTTCCCTTAATCATCTCAAAACATATCTGAATTGGATACACTAAGGTTATAATAAGTATATTAGCTCTAAAGACTTTGAACCTAGTTATCTTGTGTTAAAATAAAATAATAAATAACACTAATTCTAAGTGTGAGATAAAAGGTAATTTTGAACCTAATTAGTTCGGCCCCTTCATTGTCAAAATTAGCTAGGATTAGGTGCACATAAATTGGCTACTTTAGAGGGGTATTAATTAGATGAGTCAATGAACATTATGTATATCAAGTGTTATTATACTTGAGTTTTGGAGCTCTTGTCTATAAGTATCCCTACTTGGGACTAACTCTTCTCCATTATAAATCCTCTCTCATTCACACCATTTATTTTGGGAATCCCTTTTTCCTATTAACACCTTGATTGGATTATGATTAAAAAGGTACAATAGGTGAGTCCAGAGAAAAAATTAGTAGGATCAAATTAGATTTGTAGAATTTTTTGTGTCAAAATATTTTTGTAGGTAAAATGTCAAGACATTAAACACCATGATTTTACTACTTGTATGTATTTTATATTTCCCTTGAGTTATTGGATATTTATATTCACATTATAACATTAAAATCGCTTTACATCCTGATTTGTTGTTGTAACATAATGTGTTTTTTTTCCATCACAATTTTTTGTTGAATAGTACTTCATCACTTCCTCATTTATTTGTGTATGGACTTCCCATTTCACGTTCATCATTCGATGTTTATTCCTTTCACCCACAATCATTCCTCCCTTTGATAGATGTTTATGAGCATGTCATTTATTGTATATTGTATATTTGTCTTTAAAAATGTTCTTTTTTAATCCTATTCCATAAAATCCTAAACACTCGATAGTCTACAAAAATCCTAAACACTCAAATATTAAAAAAAACTTAAACATCCTAAGCATTCCCTTTCACACCCCATAAATTTACATAATTCCAATCCTAAAATAGGTTCCCATTATTTGCCCATATCTAATATGGAATAATTGATTAGTCTTAATTTTGTTCATCAAATTGGATTTCCATTTAATCATATCTAGATGGCACATACTAACATACCTCATGGGTGATTCCATCTCTTCATGAGTGAAACTCCTCATAAGTGGTAAATATTTCATTCTCCCCTATTCTCTCACCATTTTCTGAATTAATAATCAAAGCTCTCACTATTCTATGAGTTACACATTCTCTATCAAATTGAATCCAATCTCAATCATTTTTTTCTTCTGTGTTCATGTTTATCACATTATAATATGATTTTTGGTTAAACTATGGTGGTTTGAGGTCCATTTGGACTATGTGGGTAGTGCTCCATTTTCTAAGGTCATATTGGCCACCCTTATATTATGATCTCTCTATTTTTGTTAGTTAAATCATTATGCATCTCGTTATTCTCCATTGAATTAAGATGCTAAAATTTTCCAAAATTTTAAAAAATCCTCAACTTTCATAACATTAAAACATCCTAAAAATTATAAATGGCATAAATATCCAAAATTAAAATAAATCCATAAAATCTAAAAACATTTTTCTTATCCTAAATATAATGAAAATCCTTAATCTTATCTATTCATATATTAATCATTGTTTGGATGTGTCCTTCCCAAATCCACCATGTTTGGGGTAAGTCAAGATCATATCTTATTTCAAGATGTTTTATTCCAACTTCCTCCCCTTTCATGTATCCTTTATCATGGAAACCATTAATTTATCTATATCATTTAGTCTATCATGTGGATTTTGACTTGATTAAATGACAATATTTCTTTCTATTGATTTTATTTTTAGGTTTTTTTTTACTTATTTATTTACTTTTATTGGTGTTGCCTTGAATTTGTACATTATGATAACAAGGTAATAATCAATATTTCCATTATCATGCTCTTGTATTTTATTCCATACATTGTCATACATCAAAATTATCATCATGGTTTTTGTCATTGGTTCTTTGTTATTAATTATCTATTCAATCAGGTGTTAGTCCTTACACACATAATGGCTAGGTCATCATGGTGTTTTATATCATTACGTATAATATCATGTGTAATAATAAAAATAAAAACCAAATTTCTTAAGCTAGAAATTTCACAGTGACAATATCTCCCCTTGCATCATCATCTATTACCCAATCATTTTGGTCATCTTTGAGTACATCACATCATCCCATTTTCCATGATCCATTAAAACACCTAAACATTATAGTTACATATATGCTCATATATGTTTGCATATCCAAATAAGTTGTATAATAGAATCATAAAAATTTACCAACCATTATCATTATAATCATATAGTACACTCTTCATCATATTCTCTCCCAATTTCTAGGAGAACTACATCAACTTGAGGTCTTTTTATACTATATAGGTAGTGCTCAATACTAATCAGTTTATAAGGTCAGATAAAACACCCTTATTTTGTTCGTACTAACACCCATATTCTTCTAATCCAATCATATAATTATTCAATCATTATCTTATTTTTCCATTCTTCACCCTCTCATCACTTTGAGCATTATTGTGTGCTCAATTTTTTATAGCTTCTTTCAAAAGTAATTATACATTAACACACATTTATGTAAACTTATCAACCTCAGTAATTCATATCATATTTAACCTATGTTAAAATTTAAATCCTTGATATATTCTTTTCAATCAATCAATTCACCCTATTTGGGGCTTATTAATTATCTACCCTATTTGGGGCAAAGTAAATCAATTTTGCCATGTTTGGGGAGAATTATCATTTCATGATTACAATTTTTGTCTTGTTTGGGGAAATTCAATATTTTTAGATTAATTTTGAATTGATCTTTATCTAATTATTTCTTTCTTGGAGAAAATCAATTTATCATCATCATAAATCAAAATGTGCAAATGTTAGCTCAAGTGGCATAATCTTCTCTGTGAGTTAATCTACTATTCCCTTGTAGATTAGTACTATATATTTTGGGATACCATATAAATAATTCATCCCCACATTTTATCTTTATTTAAAATAATCCATAAGTAATTTCATTCAAATCACATATTATCTTTTCATTCAATCTATTACACAAGTTATGTGGGAATGCTAAAATTATAGCATCCATTATTTCATCATCTAAGTTTTCATCCACATTTTTGGTTTTTCATTATTTGAGAAGACATTAATTATTATATTTATCATTATACCTTCTCAATATGGGTGTAATTTATACACTCCATTTTAATCACCTTATGTGTCAAAATTGTAAAATAGAACTTCTCATAGATTATACACAAACTAGTCTAGTATCATCTATTCATCCTAAATTGTTTTGTGCATACAATATAAAAATATTATTTCACCTTAGGTCATCCTAAATAGAAAAAATTCATTAGAATATATTGACAAATCATCACTCTAGTCATATTTCTAGTCACCACTATTCATTTTCCTCTCTCTAATCAATTAATCTTTCTATTTTGTCATAACTAAATCTTCCAATTTAATATCACATTATATTAATTAAATTAATATTATATCTAATTATAATTATATGGATTTGGAATTATAATTTAATTTTATTTAATTATTATTCCCCTTTCTATCTCATTCACATAGCATCTCATTCTAAAATAATCTCAAGATTTCATGGCATATCCTTTTATGACCCCACATTCAATATTGAAAGCAAATTGTGAGGGATTATTCTCCACCCTTTATCTTGGAAGAAAGATGGAGGGCTCATATTTTATCTATTAATATATTTTGATTATCATTATAAACCTTTCATATTACATGAAATATGGAAGTCTCACATTGTATCTCCTTGAGATATTTGGAAGGGGATTCTCTACCATCCATATTGCATACAAGATGTAGGGATCATATTTCATAATTTTGAGATATTTTGAGGGTGAATTATCCAACATCCATATTGAATTAAATATGTATGGATCACATTAAATCACTTTTCCTATAAATAAAAGGGCACCCCTCTTCATATTTTATGCTCAATATTTATAGTGAAGCCCTACCATATCTCAAAACTACCTTGTGCATTAAATCTACTTCTTATCAACTATTTCTTAAGTTTTAAAAGGGATATGATTCAATATTCAAAGATTACATTTCAAAATTAACATTTGATACTAAAATCTAAGCCATACTCCACTTACATTTGACAAAGTGAAAAATCCATATAAGAACGTATACTTTACATGCTTTTTATCTTCATATTTGGTTTTATTCCATCCTTGCATGTGGATCATGAGGTCATAAGATTAAGGTTTTTGTTTCATTGATTTTATTTTGATATTTTTAATAATGAATGAAACACCAACATTTTTTACTCCTATGGATAAAACTACCAAGGGGAAACATAGTTGAATTGACACATAAGTTTACTCCTTCCTTTCTCTATTTTCTTTCAAGTAATTAAATTATTCAATATTCAGATTATATGCACTAATCACACTATAACATTCTCTTGGTTTTAGGAAATACACAAACAATAAATTTATGTGGGGATTGATTCAAATCAAGGTGTGTCATGCACACCACATTGCACATTTATTTTCCTTTAAAATAGTGATTTCATCCTTATGCATTAATATATTAAAGGGGGAAAATTTTTGATTCCAAATCTAGATTTTAAAAGATAATCTAGTCATGTATTCCTTATAAAATACCACTCATGGCTCAACCCTTCACTTCAATACCTTTCTTATATTTCAAGGCTCATGTTATCCATTTCATTATACCTAAATTATTATCATATAGTATGAACATGATATTATGATTATATAAAAAACCTATAGTACATAATATGCTTAAAACCTGATATATATCTTATACTATTAGTTACAGATCTTCAAAAAAATTATATTCTCTAGGACAATACCATATAGATTAGGACACTAGTGTCCTAGTTCTGAGGTCAGTATCTATACCTTACAGACACTCAATTTTTAAAATATTTAAACATGTATGGGTCAACCTATTTATCTTCATTAATCTTCCTATGAGATAGTAAAAAAAATGTGTAGTATAACTAAACTATAAATCCCAATCATTATATACATCTAGTAATTACCAAGAAAGTACCTATCAAACTCAATCATTTATGCAACTAGGTTATACTACCTATTCTTCCCTATTCACATATCATTCTTATCATTAGTCTTTTTAAAGTTCTAAATCATTCAAAGAGTATCACATGAGAATTATTTGTCAAGTCACAAGCTAGATCACTACATGCACTCGCATATAGCATATTGCATAATTATTCACACACAAGCTCACATAAGGGAGATAAATACATTAGTTTAAGGCCCTATTTAGAGTATTGGATATGTATGGAATTCTCCCTAATAAATGAGTATTTGAGGTTATTTCAAATTCACTAGAGCCCATAAACCCCCATTTTTCAAAGTGGCATGACTTACATGGAGGAATTAGGGTTTTAATCTGCATGCACATATTTATAACTAATACACATGATTCAAAAAAATAATATGTAAGGAAATAGTGAACCCTAATAGGTGCATGTGGATTTTATAGAAAATAAACTTTATTCTGTATAGGATATAAGTGTTAATTTTTAGATAGAATCATCAATATTATTGTCTTTATTTCAAAGGTAGTGTGTAGGCTGATAGAGAGTTGATTTCAAAAATATAATGAATCATAGATAAACATCATCATGATTATTTATACTCCTACATTTCTCATATCTACCTCTATGTCATTTAATAATATAATTATAATTCTTTATTCATTTTTAAGTATTCAAATTACTATTTGGCATTGCATTTTATATATTTATCATATTTACATAATTCAACACTATATCATAAAATATTATGAATCTAAATTATTTAATTGGATTTATTATAAAATATTTTATTCCTTAATTTATTATACTATTATATTTACCCTTATTTCCAAAAAAGGTTAAAAATATGAGAAAACTAATCAAACAAGGTTCACTAAAAATAATCAGCCATTGCAGATCAATTATAGATTCAATTGTAATTGTAAGTTTACTCTTATTCCAATATGGGTTTTATTCAAAAAATAAGCCTCATGATATTTCAACCTATAATTTTGGGACCATTCATAATTTTTCTAAGGCATGAGTTGTAAGTTATGAATATCCTACATAGTCTACATAAAATAAAAACATGTGACCTATATCCCCACAAGGGAGATTCAATTGAATTATCAAAACCACACATGATGTATTATAATAACCATATTTCATTAAAATATGAAAATTAAGGAAGGGTAGGATTAGAATAACATTTTAGACTTCATTTGAGTAGAAATATTACTTAATCAATGTCTTTTTGATGTGTAATGTGTAATGATTACCATTTTTCAAATCTATTAAAGATTTTAGATTAGAATTAAAACATATAAATATTATAAGGGAAAATTATTATTAATTAATATTTATAAGGATCTCCTTGAAATATAAATTTATTACAAAGAATAATTATATCACATTCTACTTCAACAATTTTATAAAGATCTAGTTTGTTGGAGAAAATAACAATCAACACATATAACTACATTAAAATATATAAATGACTAGATAACTATGATGATCAAAATATAAAAATTAACATTATTACCTACTCATAATAAACATATAAATTCCTTTAGTAATTAACTAAAGCTCCCAAATGTGCTCAATGTCAGTCTGAAATTGAGAAGGAAGAAAAAATAGAGAAATAAAAAGAAAAGCCCATGAACATTCCATAAAATTTCAAAGTTAACTCTTTGAATTTAGAAAAATATATTTTCCTCCTCTTGGTAATCCTTCTAATTAACTAGTGAGTGAGCAAGGAAAAATAGACTAACTAGTGACACAATCCAATCAACAAGCTAGAAAGCTTGTTAAAACACACCCACATATCAACCTTTTTACAATGTTTAAAAAGGTTATTTTATAAATCAATAAACCATGGAAAATTATAGACATGATTAAAAATTTTACTAAAAGGATCATACAAATATAGAAGAGAAAAAAAATAAGGAAATAGATACAACTAGAAAATAACATAATGGGTCATTGCATTGGGACCACCCCAATGTGTTCTTCCACTTCAAAAGTATTCCTATACCTTTAATTGCATTATAATAAAATATTGATATATTAAAAAATATAAGGTTTATCATGGATATCTGATCAATAATTTTATCATGTTTATCATCCAACTCAATTGATAAAACAACCAGCTGTCAAATATGTGTAATTTTTGAAATGTTGAGACCTAAAACTTATTAGTTACTATTCTACATGATAAAATAGCTTATGTTTGGTTGTAAAATTAAATTTATATTATATACTTATATTTAATTTAAAATATATAATTTTAAAAAAATTACATGTAATTTTGAGGTTATATGCAAAATTTATGACCGTTTGAAGTTAGCAAACTTAAGTTTTAGGATCTCTTAAGAGCAACTGTTCAACTGTGGAGATTGGACTATTGAGCTATGGATATTGTCAATACCATAATAATTTGAATAATTTTTTATAATTTTATTTTTTTAGTGGTTAATTTTAGGTTATTAGTGGATTCAAAGTGTATGGGATCTTAAATACAGGTCTTAAACAACATATTACAAGAGAGAGATGCACAAAAAGATGGAAAGACATGAGGTGTACTTCAGTTTCCAACTATTGGACTTATTAAATGCATCCAAGAGATTTTATTATGTATAAATATGAACATATAGAGTTCATTTTGAAATGATAACATATGAGAAGGAACATATACATATTAGAAACAACAAGTGAAATGGGATGTATTTTAGTTGGATTCACATCATGCATGGGTAAGTTTGAGTCCTTGTTATTATTTCCTCTTTATTACTTAGATGTAGATGACTATTTTGAAGAATAAATAGATGAAATAGGTTGATTTTAGTAGTTATTAATTTATTTAGATGTAAATATTTATCTAAATATTTCAAAGATCATATGAGTGTGTGAGGTTATTTTCCTTATATGCCCAAGAGGCAGAAAAGATTGTAAACTACATAACATAGTGGAGATGAGGAAGCATGGATTCGCTATTTATATAATTTTATCACATTGTGTTTATAAAAGGTATGTATTATGTTATATATATTTTTGTTTATTGTGTTTGTTACCTTTGATTGTATATTTACATTCCTTGAAACTAGGACAATACACAAACATTTAAGAGAGCTCAAGATTCAGCCCTATGATTAAAGAACTTAATGTTTAGTATTGTATATCTATGAAAACATGTTAATTATAGTAATGTATGGATTATTATCATGTTTAGAGTGTGGATATATTCATTTTTAATGGGTACTATCCAAAATATGATAAAATTAGAACCTAAAATGGGTTTCTTACATGGATGATATAAGGTAAATATTAATATTATTTTTATATATTTTTTGAGACCAAAATATTTAAATTTTGGGAATGTGATTATAAATTTTATCATGTTTATCATCCAACTCAATTTGTAAAACAACTAGATGTCAAATATGTGTAATTTGTGAAATGTTTGAGACACAAAAATTGCTAGTTTATGTTGTACAAGATAAAAAAGTATATGTTTGGTTTAAAAATTTATTTCTAATTGAATAGTTTTATTCCCATAAAAAATAAACAAGTTAAAAAAATGGCACATCATTTTTAGGTCGTATGCAAAAGTTATGACCATTTTAATTTGGTAGACTTAAGCTTTGGGATCTCTTGCGAGTCTATTGTTCAATTCCAGAGCTTGAACTACTGAACTTTAAAGCTAGTTGAGACCAGGGGAATTTGAAGTGTTTTTTTGTAATTTTAGATAATTACTAGTTTATTTCAGGTGTTCAGTGGATTACAAACATATGGGAGATTAAATATACGTCTTATAAGGTATATTATAAGAGAGATGCACAAGAAGATGAAAGGACATGAGGAGTATTAATTGATTTTCTAACTCTTAGACTTATTAAATGTTTCCAATAGGTATTATTATGTATAAATATAAACCTATATATTTTATTAAAATTGATAATAGAGGAGGAGAAAATATAGATAAAAAAACAATATTAAGTGCAATGGGATGTATTTTACTTAGATTCACATCCTGTATAGGTAGGTTTGAGTTCTTTTTATTATTTTATAATTGTTGTTTGGCTATAGGTGATTATTTTGAGGAATACAAAACTAAAATATTATGAGTTTATTAGTTATTAGTTTATTTGGAATTGAAATCTTTAGCTAAATATTTTAGAGATCATTATGAGTGTATGAGGTTATTTTCCTTCTCACCCCAAGAGGCTTAAAAACTTATAAACTATAGAAAATAATGGAGATGAGGAAGTGTGGTTTCACCCTTGTTGGATTTTTCTCACATTAAGTTTCTCTAGTGTATGTATTTTGTTATCTCTTTTTATGGTTATTATGTTTTTTTCCTTTGCTTTCATATTTACATTCCTTCAAAAATTAAGCCAATACATAAAAATTTAAGAGATCTCAAGATTCAACCCTATGATAAAATTAAATTCACATTTGGTATGGAAACTTTATGAAATAATGTTAATTATAGGTAGAGTGTGGAGCCATTGTTTTGTATGTTGTATATATTAGCCATAAGATATAGAATACATATTAAAACACCATTCTAATTGTTTTATATGGAATATAACTTGAGGTAAACACTTTGATTTGAAATGGTTCATGTTGGTGAAAATTAGTGTGGGATATCCACCTAGTTTATAGATCATTCTCTCATGCCTAATAAATGTACTCATGTTTCAATACCATAAATTTCAATAGTAGATGATTTCAATTTATTACAATGCCTAAAGATTTTATTATTTGACATGTGGTGATGGATATCAATATTGATTATATACTCATGGGATGATGTGTCTATTTGATTTTACCAGTAATGTTGCCTAGTCAAATGAATCTAGACATGTTCCTTCATTTTTCACTACCAATATTCTTAACCAACCTTCCAAAAAAATTTGTATATCCTTGCATATAATGTTAAATCTAAGGCTTAGGATACCTCCACTTTTGACACCTGTGCACCACCATATATCCTTCTTTGATTATTAATACTAAATGGTGCCATATCATATAGTCATAGATTTTATTTGAGACTTTAAATAAAAATACTAGTTTCCTTGAGAATAAATCTCATGACAAAACTTGGCACCTTATGATTTATTTAAATTATATAGAGTCTAAGACTACACTACATAGACCCATGAAATGAAGACACATGGTGTGCTTTTTATAAGGTTGAATTACCATAGGTACATGAAATTAAAACATATTAAAATTTGCTTTGATATTATGAAAATGTGAAAATATGTTGTGTGGCACCAGATAATGATGTTTGGTACTATGTGACTAATTCACATTCTTACAGTTGAGTCTCAAATTTTTTTTTTAATTGTAGAGGCTATGAGTTTGTTAAAACATACCAAATTATAAAAGGGAGGTGATTTAGACATTCATTTTAAGTTATATGGAAGTGTGAGTGAATTCGAGGTTGAAACATGGAAAGCTATGATTACTTCATATCCTTGCCATAGTTTGTGCTTAATGAACTTATTTCAATAAGTTATGAAGATGTGAAATTACAAGAAGATAATTCATGGTACTATTGAGCCTAGTTAATATTTATATTTTAAAATTTATGATGATTTGTGAAGTTGAAAAAATATGCCAAGTGGAAATCTTAGGTTAACTATAAACAAGAAATGAAAAGTTCCAAATCTGAATGCTAAATAAGTGCAAGGAAGAATGAAATATGACAAATAAGTCTTTTGAGAATACACCCAAGTTTTAATGATATGAATAAGTGAAAAAACCTATGACTAAGTATTAATTTTTTAACTTTATTTTAATGCCTTATAATATTGGGAAAAATCCTATAAAACATTATGATTGAGGTTAAAAATCCTATGCTAAAGAACACAAAGCCATTGACCAAATAATTCATGAAATTATCAAATTAATATAATGACTTAGGAAAAAATACAAAGGAAATAAATAAGTCTATTATAAAGTGATATCAAACATTAATCAAAAAAATTTCCCAAATGATGTGAAATTCAGACAAAACATAGTGAAAACTTGCACGAATAATCTCTAAAAATTATTTTTGATTGAAAACATCTAACTTGTAATAATTCATAAAATAATTTTTAGCATATTTGAGAATTATTAGACCTAAACAACTAAAATAAACATAATTATTTTCATGTAATTTTGGATTTTTTTTTTCTCATTTTTATATTTTGAGTGTGGGTCCTTATTCAAGAAAGAGTGGGGTGTGTTGGGAACAGCAAGATAATGTTCATACCCCCACCATGTATGAAAGTTTAGATTGTGTTGTTTTTATCAATGCAGAATATAATTAGTTATAAAAATGGATGAACCATGTCCACACCCCCATCATGAACTACAAATATATAAGTGTGTATATGTGGATGAACCAATATCATGAACCCTAAATATTTAATTATATATACATACATACATAAATACATACATACATATATACATACATACATGTGTGTGTGTGAGTGTGTGTGTGTGTGTGAAAAATTTTAATCCTATAACACATTTGTGCCTTTACCCATGCATATTCACCTAAGTGTGTATGAATATATATATATATATATATATATATATATATATATATATATATATATATGATCAAATAACATGCTCCCTAAATCTATAAAATGAATTGGGGAACTTGTATCCCAAATGTATGTGTAAGTGAAAAATTTTAATCCTACAACACATTTTTGCCCTTACCCATGCATGTTCACCTAAGTGTGAATGAATATGTGATCAAGTATTTTTAAATTGAAAACCTATTAATAACATATGCCCATGTACTTTGTATCAATGTTCTAATACATATCATGTATCTAAATCATCTGATATATAAATCACTTTGAATCTCTAAAATTTATGAAGCTTGTAATCTACTATTATTTTTTACTCATGGGGGATTATATCTCTATTAAAATCCCAATATAATTCCACCCTTTTGAGATGATGGATGTATCCTATAAGTCACTAATCTAAAAATAATATTGAGCTATATCATGCCATAGAAAAAGATAAAATCATGCAATGTAATTTGATCATATGGAGAATATGTCATCATAGTAATGTATATGTCAATCAAGGCATGTATGTAACATATGGAATGCATGTCATGAAAGTGTAGTGTATATGTAAGTGTATCAATTATGCATGTAGTATAGGTATCTAGGAATAATACTTCATAGTAGTAGTGTATGATATAGATAATGTCACCCCTCAATTTTAATAGGCTCAACAAATGCAAATTTTAGTGTCATACATAATTATAAGGACCATAAAAAAGGAACTAATCTACATTATCCATAATGTACCATATAACAAAGAAATAGTAACAAAAATAATGGACCATAGTTCATGGAACTAGTCTATATTATCCATATGTATCAATGCCACATTACTATATAATGGTGTATCATGTATCCATGTGTAATAAATGAGTATTTAGAAAGGCATGTATAATCAAAATAGATGGATTAACATGGTACAAAGGTCATATAAATATATTACCTATAATATTTAAACTTATGGAATGATATTCCCCTAGTATCGATATGGCCATTAGGTAGGGTGAAAACCAACATCTGTATTTCCACATGTAACTTGTATGTCTTGCATAACAATAATATATCATGAAATTTATTTTGTTTATGTAAAACATATGTAGTATAAAAAAAATGTGATAAATAACATATGTTAATAGCGTAAAATATCAACCATGTCCTAGAGAGATTCTAATTTTGTATTTTTTAAATATTATAATGTTTTTGTATTTTTGGGTTTTTTGAGTTTTTTTGAACATGTAAAATTAATAAATCATGTATAATATTGGTGAAAATACATAATTATCATAGTGTTCCTCATAGGTTTCCATTATAGTGTAGTTAATCGATAGGCTCTTATACATACCTTCTATGTGACCATAAATGGGCCCAACCAATTTGGTTTAAATTTGCATTTATTCTCTTTATAGAAATTGGTATTATTTTGATTATGTTTTAGTAATAATTATACAATTTGAAATTCACTATTTCAAAATTTATTTTAATGTGAGCTTCTAATATGATCTTGATAGACTTTAAGATTTTTCATAACCTATGCACATTTGTCATCTATTGTTTTTACTTCATGCAATTATTCCTCTCAATATTCATTATATTTAATTATGTATTTCAAATAAACACATAAATAAGGTATCTATCATTATATAGTTAATACTACTTCTATTCCATACATAATATAATGAGGTGTAGCCTTAGTTGGCATGCAGACACTTGTGTAATAGGCCTGAAGTGCATAAATAATCTAATTATGCCAATCTACACCATTCTCAGTTACTATTTTAATTAATATCTTTGTAAGTATTTTAGTTTTCATTTCTACTTATTTGTTGTCTTTTGGATATAATAGCATATAAAATTTATGATGAATATTATATTTGGCACATAATTTCTTAACTATTTTATTCTCAAATGAATATCCATTATCCATGATAATATCTGATGGTAGTTAGAATCATGAAATGATACTCATAATTAATATTTTACATATATTTTTCCTTTTAGTTGATGACAATGATATGGATTCTACCCATTTTGTAAATTAATGTTTAGTTATAAGACTAAGAACTTTTTACCCTCTAATGATTTTGGATTTACCTTTTTTATCAAGTCAAATACCCAAAGGGACAATGACTATGGTGAAACAATAGGTTTTTATTAATTTGAAGGAACATGATTTAGATTAGTATGATTTTGACATTATAGACATAACTTAACATGCTCTTATAATTCTTGTTCCATTATAGGCCAATATTACTCTTGTCTTAAGAGTTTATAATACATTAATTTTATGCTAAAATTATCCTCACATTCACTAGGATGGACTTCAAGTAAAAAAAATTATACTCATCATGACTAAGGCACTAAATTAAATATCCCTAAAAATAAATTTTTGAATAAATATCCTAAAATTAACACATAAGACATTGATTCCACTAATATTTTTCATTTATCATTATGTGTAGCATTTTATGGGATAAAATATTTGTATAAAATTTATATATATCATTGTACTTTTTTGAACTCACTACTTTGTGAGTAACTATTAGAACCCTAAGAGCCTATACTTATATTGAATATATGATGGGTGTTGTAGATATCAAATAATAAATTTTGCATGATCATCATTAATGTCAATAGGAATCAAGAAAGTTGTGCTAGCCATGTAATTAACATGATAATTATATTTTTAATGTACTATTTATATTAAATACGAATCAAAGTGTTTATATAATCTATGTACCATTTATTTTTATGGGATTAACATTTATTCCTGTGTTTGGTAGATGTATGAAACTTGATTAAATACCAACTAAAATTTTTCATGTAATCATAGTGATTTTTTTTGTAATGTGCATGTTGTAAATAACCCAAATAACAATGCCTCATATTATAATATACTATTTATAAATTAAAATCATATGAAAATGGCATATAATGCCTTTAAGGTGTAATGAAGACTATACTAGTGTTGGTGCATGTGGCACATTTGGATCCATCAAAGTAACTGGTACATATGTCATCATTGATGTGATATGAAATAAACTCCTCTTAAGAAATCATCATTAATTAGAAATGTGCCTAGTAGCAGGGTTTGAGGTAGTTGGTCTATAATAACTTGTAATTTTTTTAAATTTTTGGGACAAATTTTAGATCAAATTCTATGAGTAAAATTACCCATTTGGCTATACATCATGATAATTATGTTTTTGATAAATTTCATTTCATTATTGATCATATAGTATTGTGATTTTTATCATAATAAAAAATAATTCAACTAATGTAATATATGACCCTCCTCTATGATCATCATCATATTGTGTCAATAAATCCACTAATCCATGATAAAAAAATTAAGATGTATAATAGTAAAGATCTATCTGGTGTTATAAGCATGAGAATAGGTAGATTAAGTAAATATTATTTGATTACATATAAAATATTTTTTAATTTTACATCTTATTCAAAATTTGTATCTTTTTTAAGTAAGCATGTAATGGCTTGCATCTTATTAGATAATTAGACCATAAAATGTCTTATTGCTTGGATTTTTACTTGTAATAATCACAATTGTGATAGACCTTTTCTTAAAGGCATGTTTCAAATAAATTTGTAATTTTTATAATCTATCTTGATTCCTCATTGAGATATTATTGAGCTCAATAATCTATTGAAGATACCCCAAGTAAACATTTATGTGGGTTTAAGTGCACATTGTATTTTTGTAATCATTTAAAAAAATTCCATAAATCTAAAGTATGATCCTATTGTTGTTTTGATTTTTCAAGTAAGTCTTCCACATAGTCCTCCACTATTTTATTTATATAATCATGTAATATATGGGTCATGGCTCAGTAAAAATTAGCCCCAACATTTTTCAATCCAAATGGCATGATGACCACACAACAAAATTTTCCCTATGGTGTAATGAATGAAGTTTTTTCTTGATCTTATAGATTAATTTTAAATTGATTATATCCTACGAACCCATCCATGAATGATAACATTTCATAACTAGATGAAATCAACAATAATGGGAATGTTTGGAAATGGAAACTTATCTTTAGGACAAACTTTGTTTAATTTTTGATAATCTATACAACCTCTAATCTTCCCATTATATTCTACAACTGATACTATATTAGAAACCCACTTAAGATAATCAATGGATTGAATAAATCCTATAACTAGTAACTTAAATATCTCTTATTTTACAAATAATACAAAATTTAAGTGCATTTACAAATCCTTTATTGTAATACTTTTTATTTTGGATAAAGTAAAATATTATGTAATGCAATTTTAGGATCAACTCCTAACATATCTAAGTAAGGCCATGGAAATTTTTCTGTGTAGTCATGTAGAACTTGTTGAAATGCCTTTCCTTCATATTTTTGTAATATAGTTTCTAATATTACAGGTCTATGATACTTATCTATTCCATACCAATATTATACAATGGATTTATTAACTATAATTGATCTATCTTATATATATGACATTGTAGGAATAGTATATGGTGAATCTTATCAGATATGGACATTAGATTCTTCACTTTTTCCAATGTATGCCTAGGTGGTAATTATGTGAGGAAACCTATTCTTATGATAGATGGAATGTAATTCTTCATATGACATGAGGTATTCTAAGAGAGTTTCATCATTTAAAAAATCATATAATGTCCAAATATTTGTGGAAACTATGTTTTGAATCAACTTAGGGCATACCAACTATAGTGTAGATGTGTTTTGAACTTATTGTGCTAGTTTAGACTCTAATTTGAAGAAGTGTTTATAAATAGTTATGGGGCCCAAATTCCATGGTGATAGTTATATTGGACCTTTTTGTCTTTATACACATGTACTATTATGATGTGATCTTTATGTTTTATTTAGATGCTTGATGGTATGTGTTATATGATTATAAATTACCACTAATATATTGGGTTATGTACTCTATGTTATTAGTTTTGCTTACAATATTATGGTTTAGATGCTAGTGATAGTTGATCCCAATTTGATATTTGAGATGCATAATGCATTTACATATACTTGAGCTAAAACTGATCTGTCATGTGGTTTGAGATTTTGAATATATGGATGTTAGTATGTTTTGATAATTTTATACTTGTAATGCTTCTATTTATACAATGCATGTTTATGCATGTTATGTGATATTGTTTAAAGTTTAGTTGCTACAACTATCTAAGGATAGATATATTTTATGTGTAAAATGACGTGTAATATTATAGGTGGCCAAGTGATGGATCTTGGACTGTGTTGATCATGGATTATACCATTCAGTATAAATGTTGTGTCCCTAGTTGACACCTAGATTTTTCCATTTTGTTATGTGTTCTAGTCATTTGTTTTAATTTTGATAAGGTAGCCCATTAAATTAATGGGTTGAGGCCAATCATTCATGAGGAGTTAAGTCTGGTTAGAATGACTGCCATAGAAGATGCATACTAGTTTTCCATGAATGTATAGGAAATGATGATTAAAATATTTGAAAGAAAACACATAGGAAGCATTCATGGTGTAAATACTATAAAAAAAATCATATGGAGGATGAAACTAAGATGAAAATAAGAATGAAGAAGTACACACTAGATAGAATTAAAGAGGAGATAATGCTTATTGTCGTTAATAACAAAATAATGGTAAACAAAGAAGAAGAGGAATACATGGAAGAGAAGCATTCAGAGGAACCTATTTCCAATGTGGATAAGATGGACATAGATCTTAAGAGTGCCCCTAACATTAAGGAAAGATAAATAGAAGAATTAAAGGTAATGTATGGGTTACACATGTAAATAAAGATGATCAATTTAAACATTATAATGATGTTGAAAGAGGGGAAGCTATTTTCATAAAGAAAGACTTGAAAAATGAAGATAGAGAAATAGTCTATAGGAAGATTTTATTTTGAGCAAGATGCAAATCTAAAGATAAATATTGTGAGATTATTATTGATAGTGTTAGTAATGATAATCTAGTTTCAGAGGAGATGGCTAACAAGTTAAAATTGGAGTGGATAAAGCATTCATATCCATATCAAATTACATGGTTTCATAAGGAACATAAATCTTTAGTTAATGACGAGTGTTTTTTCAAGTTTTAGATTGGAGACTACCATGACAAGGTACTATATGAAATCATCCTAATAGATGCATTTCATTTGCTATTGGGGAGGCCATGGTAGCTTGATAGGTGTGATATCCATGATGGCCAATAAAACACCTATTAATTGATAAAATATGGAGTTTGTAATAAATTAAAACCCTTGAAGGAGGTAGAAGATAAGGTATGTAGTAGTTCCATAATTTATTTGGTTGATGCTAGGAAATTTTTAGATGGTATGAGGCATTATCATATGTGCTTTACATTGATTCCTAATATTAACAAGGAGAAAAGTGGATATGTACCACAAAAATTATCACATATATTGGAGGAATTTTAAGATATTGTATATGATAATGTACCAAAAGGTTTTCCACCAGTGATGAAGATAAGTCACCAAATGGGTTTAATACCAGGAGCCAGTTTGCCAAATAAGGAAGACCATAGAATGACTCTTATATAGAATGAGGATATGAATAGACAAGTTCAAGAGTTATTGAAGAAACGGATAATAAGGGAGATCTTATGTCTATGTGTGACACATATAATACTAGAACCAAATAAGGATGGAGAGTGGAGAATGTGTATAAGCTCAAGATCCATCAAAAAGATCAAGTAACAGTTTGCATTATTGAGGATGGATGACATAATGGATTACTTGAGTAGAGATAAGAACTTCACAAAGATAGATTTAAAGATTAGATATCACCAAATCTAGATCCAAGAAAGAGATGAGTGGAAAATGTCCTTCAAGATAAAGGAAGGATTGTATGAGTGGTTAGTCATGCCATTTGGGCTAACCAATTCATCAAACACATTTATGTGGCTCATGAATGAGGTATTGAAATAATTTGGGACATTTTATTATTATTTATTTATATGATATTTTGATTTTCAATAAGACTTGGGGAGAGCATCTGATGCATATCAGAAGATTTTTTGAGAAGGTAAGGGAGGAGAATTTACTGAGTAGTATGAAAAAATGCAATTTTTAAAAGAAATAATTGGTATACCTAGGATTTTTTGTCTTAGCTAAGGGTCTTGATATGGATCCATATAAATTAAGGGATATCATTTAATTCCATGCACCAAGGAGTGTTATATAGGTAATATATTTTCATTATTTACCAACTTTTTATAGGACGTTTATCAAGACTTTCAATAATATTTGTGCACACCTAACTAAAACAATGATAGGGGATAGAAATAAGTTTAAGTGAACTACACGTGAAACCAAGAGTTTTGATATGTTGATGAATAAATTCATAGATAAACTTATTTTATCACTTCCATATTTCAATAAGGTATTTTAGTTAGATTGTGATGCTAGTGGTAGTGTTATAGGCATCGTATTGAGCCAGGAAGGTAAGCCCATTACCTATTTTAGTGATAAGATTAATTATGCCAATAAAAATTATTATTTTTATGATCATGATTTTTATGCTATAGTTTAGGATTTAAAAAATGGATGCATTATCTGTTACCAAAGGAATTTGTTTTACATATTGATTATTAGGCTTTGTAGTATCTTAATAACTAAGGAAATTTAAATCAGAGGCACTTAAAATGGTTTGAGTTTTTATATAGTTATAATTTCATTTTAAACAATATGAGTGGGAGGTCAAATAGAATTACAAATGCCTTAAGCAAAAGACAAATTTTATTGATAGAGATTAAGATATAATTTGTTGTGTTTAATGAAATAAAACTTTTATATCCTAAATATATAGAGTTTTTAGAGACTTGGAAAACTTATTTGTAACCTATTACTTTAGATAGGATAATATGGTTGGATTTCATGATCCGCGATGGTATGTTGTTTATAAGAAACTAGTTGTGTATTTTGAGGATTTCTATGAGAGAGATCTCAATTAAGGAAAAGTATAGAAGAATGTTGGTAGGACACTTTGGTTGAGCTAATACCATTGTTCTTTTTAGTGATAATTAATACTAGCCATAGTTGCATTAGGATGTCAATAAAATTATGAAAAGTTGTAGAGTATACTAGATGGCCATTAGAGTAAGTTAGAATATTGAGGTCCATCAATGAATACCTATACTAGAGAGACAATGGGAAGATATCAATATGGACTTTGTTATTAGTTTTCTAAGGACATGGATATGACATGATTCAATATTTGTGGTGGTTGACACATTTTCAAATATGGCACATTTCCTCTCCTGTTAGAAGACTCATGATGATGTTCACATTACAGAGTTGTTTTTTAGAGAAGTGGTAAGACTACATGGTCTACCAAAGACTATAGTTTCAAATTTAGCTATCAAATTTATTTGGTATTTATGGAGGACCTTATGGAATCAATTTAAGACTAATTTAAATTTTAGTTCTACACACCATCTTAAACTAATGGAGAAACAAAGGTGGTGAATAGGAATTTGGGAAACATACTAAGGTTCTTAATAGGAGATAAGCCCAAGAGATGGGATTTGATTTTACCATAGGCATAATTTGCTCACAATAATTCTATCAATAGGAGAACTTGTAAATCCTCATTCCATATTGTATATGGGATTTGTCTGAGGAATGATTATATTTTAAGGAAGATGGACAAAGGAGAAAATAGTAGTGTTGATGTCAAGAACTTTGCAGAACACTTGAAAAACTTGCATGAAGACGTAAGACGACATATTAGTAAGATGAATACTTATTATAAGTCAAAGGTATACTAGAAGCATAAGTTTAATGAATTAAGGGTTTGAGATTAAGTTATTTTTCACTTGAGATAAGAAAGATTTCCTATTGAAACATATAACAAATTAAAAATGAAGAATTTTGGACCATATAATATTATAGAGAGACATGATTTAGGAAATGCCTATGAGGAGTTAAAAATGAACAAGTTTGGACCATGCAATATTATAAAGAGACATGATTCAAAAATTGATAGATGGATTTAAAATTTCACATAAGTTTAACATTTCTAATTTAATAGAATATCATGATGTAAATAGTAAGGTTGGAGCGATAGAAGAATTATGGAAAATTCAAACAATTATGGTAGATAATGAAGAGATAAAATAAATATCTGATAGATATGTGGGTATAAGTATATAAATAAGATAGTATTAAGAATACTTGGTTAAGTGGAAAGGAAGGACTATTTAAAATTAATCATGGTTGCCTAAGGCAAAGGTTGACCATCTAGCTTTTCCTCAAACACCTAAGATGTGATTATGTTACCTCTCAAATTACTATATGTGTTTGATGTAGGATCATCCAAGTTGTACGGGTAATATTGCATCACCATATATATATATATATATATATATATATATATATATATATTTCTTTGATTTTTTTGTAGGCTTCTTAGTTCAGTTGAAGCATAAGTTAAATTTTTAAGTGGTCTACTATTGTCAAAAAAATTTGAAGGATAAAAATAGTAACACTCTATTTTTATTAAGATTTCATATGTTCATATATGGACATGAAATTTTACACATATCTCCAAAATTGTAAAATACAAGATTTGGTGAAATAATCAACTCAAGTTTATTAATAGATAGTGAGATATTAAAGTTTCAAGGTTTGAAAATCCTATAAAATAAATTCAACTTGAATTTTGGACCTTTAAATGACATTTTTTGAGGTTCAAAAAATGGTCATTTCATGAACCAAAATTTATTTGTCATATAACACCTCACAAGCTTTCCAATGCATGAAACACTTTGTCAATCAGATGCTTGGTTCAAATGTTATGGCTCCCAAAAGTTGTGTTACCAAATTTAAAAAATTTAAATTTGAGATAAGAATTTTCATGGGAGGGAAAAGGGACAAATAGACCATTTGGTGCCCAAAAATGGGAGTTACTCTTTCTATGAAATTAAAGGGTAGTCGAGAAGTGGCATGGGAATTATTGGTACTAAATAACAAGGTGAATGGGAGATTATAGAGAATGGCTCCATCATTTAAAATTATGGCTCCAACTTACAAGACTTTTGATAGGGTTACTTTTTATTTGTGGTGAAATAGCCATGTTACTATAATATTTTATTTTTTTTATGTTTAACTTAATTTTATGAAGTAAATAGAATTTGTTTGATTTATTTCCTTGCATTTTCTATGAAAATATTTATTTTTGAGTTGTGTGTGAATGATGGGTGGAGTAACCCTTCATTAAATTTTTTTTCCTCCTTAGTAGTAAGTATAGATACTTAGTTTTGGCCACTTTTGTTCCTAAACTAGGATTCAATTCAATTTATAGCAAACAAAATAATTTAAGCTTAAGAATCACCCAAATTTCCAAAATTTATCTATGTAAGGTATTTAATTGTCCATAAACATGATGAGGCTAGTTTATTTGGTGTATTACCCTATATGCACTAATAACCTAGTTTAGTTTTAACCTGAGTCAAATTATGACCTAGTAATTTGACACTTTTAGCTTATAAAACTATTAATTAAAAACATCTAAATCAATTTCCAAAAGCCAAAAAGAACTAAGCAAGTTTAATTACATTAAAATATTAATTAACTTCACTAAAAACAATTTCAAAATCAAATTAATTAATTTCATATATAAAAAAGGAATATTCAACAAAATATGAATTTAAAGGTCAAAGTAGCTAATAAAGTGATTTATTATTTTCTAGATATTCAAAAAATATAAGTCACAACCTCATAGATATCTAAAGTGAGTTATCATGCCTCATAAATATCTGAAACTAGGATGTCAAGATTTAATGAGTGGTTTGACCAAACTAAGGGTTATACTAACTCAACTTAGGTTAATTTAGACTCAACCCAATTTATAATTTAACCTAACTTCCCTAGGGTTAGAGTTAGTTCTAGCTATAAATATAAGTTCCCACACCATATGCCAACAAGATTTTATATGTAAGGTTATTCTACAAGAATAACTTCAAGAAGCCTTTGAGAGTAGTGTTCTAATGCTCAATTTATGCCAAGATTTACATAATGCCAAAAGTAATCATTAGATGTATGCTACCACCATGGAAGAGATTTACTAGAAGACTCTAATTTTCATAGACCAAGAACAACCATATTTATTCCAATAAGTAAGCATAAAATTTGACAAAGAAGATAACAAATTTGCATTATTTTTATCTCTATTTTATGATCTTGCTTATTATGATATGCTCTCCCTAGTTCTTAGGCAAGAGTGTTTAGTCTTAGTGTATTGTTATGGTTGATTTTTCTCATTTGGACTAAAAAATGACTAATCTACATTTTTTATACTCCTTTAACATCTAAGATACATAATGCCATGCCTGGTGGGACCATGTATCACATATGGCCAAGGAGAATGATATGTTAACCTTAGTTTTCCTAAAAAATGTATTTAATGATTAAAGTTTAGATTATTAGACTTGAAATTAATGTCATTATATTTTTTGAGTAATTGATGGCTTTGTCATGTGTAAAACTAGTTTCCTTAGTCCCATGTTAATTTTTTATCTTTATTTGTGAATAAATGGTAGCTTCAACCTACTAAATGATGACTTTGACATGCTAAATGACATATTTTATCTAAGTATTTGATGGATTAGACCCTAATAAACAATGACTTTGCTAGGTAAATTTACACTACTTTTACTTACTTTTCTATTTTTTTAGTGGCTTCACCTAACCTAACAAGTGGCTTCACCAAAGTTTTTCTCTACATCTATGTTTTTAGGAAAATATTGGCTTCACCATACTAAATGGTGGCTTCACTCTATTTTTTCCAAAACTCGAGAGATCAAAATGGATTGTTGTTTATTGATTTGATTATTGGGTTAAAGACAAGAAAACCCTCTAGCATTTTAATTAGGAACTAAGGTAGAGAGAGAGAGAGGATTAGGCATTATTGAATATTACATACACTTTTGTTTGGTGCTTAAAATCCACTTAATCACACTTTTCTTTTATTTTTTGAAGCTTTTTGAAGTGAAAATAAGGCCAAGTGGCCAAAAGTTCAATCAAACTTTGGTTTAGTGATATTAAAAGGAACATGCATTTTAATTAGAGATATTAAGATATTTTTCACTTTAGGTTTGTTTTTCATTATTAGATAAATTTAAAATTTCATAGTTAAATTTATTTATTTTTGTAAAATTATGAACTATTATGTGTATTCTCTCCCCCATCCACTTTATGCAACTCGGGTGAATAAAATCACTTAGTTTATTGCCTTTGTTATTTGTTCTTGTCATAAATAATGTTACATATGATCTACCTAAGCTTTGAGTGACTTGGGTGATGAAAAAATGACCCCTAACATCTTTTAATTTTATCTTCTTACATTTAGATTATGGGTGGGAGAGCCCATTCATCCATCACAAGTTCTATATGGGTTTGTTGACTTGTGGTTTCATCTCTCAGAATCGTACCAAAACCACTTCATGGTGGGGTATATAAATTGTGCACATGATACTAGGATTTCTAGAGGGATGAGTGGCTAGCCTCTTTGATCCTAACAAAAACTAAGTTTGGTCTTGATAAACTTTAGACTCTACTAAGTAATATATGGCTAGAGTCACTATGTAAAGGAATAGAACCTTGCATAATAAGTAAGTATGAACCTAATTAACATGATTTCACCCTTGTGTTAGCCACACTAGGACCATTTAGTGTGCATGAAATTTATAGATTTTTAATTAGCCAAACTTATCATAAAAATTATTGACAATGTTGAGTGATCTTCACTATAATTTCATGCTACATACCAATGATTGAGAGACAAAAGGGGGAATTAAAACTCTACCAACATCTGTAATTCAATTTTTTGATTAACACTTAATTCCTCACAAAAAAATTTATATTAGTGGAAACTTTAGTCAAATCTATATACACCCATTTCATTTTTAGAGATAGGATGAGCCATTAGTGATAATTTTATTTTATTTGATTTACATGTGTTTTTAGACTAATTTTTTTGTTTGTATTGTTGTATCAAAATAAGTCCAAAAATTTCATGTTGTTTTCACACCTCTTTAGCTTAAGAGGTATTAATCTATCCATTTTGTGTGACACTTTTTATGTTAGAGTTTTATTCCAAAGTAATTTATGTGTGGCTTGTTTAAATGGTGTGTCATTACACTACCCATTTCATCTCAAACATCTACCTTGGGGTTTTAATTCCAAAACCATTTGTTATGACATTTGTTTAAAGGAGTGTTATCATGTTGCCTAAATCAACTCAAATCTCTTATAATTTTTGAAACTAAGTTATAAACCATTGTTATACCTCTCTTATTTCAGATGTGTGATTACACTACCTATTTTTTTCTCTATATTTTACCTTAGAACATTTAGGTATTTTCACATTAAATTTGAAACTCAACCTCTCTAAGTGAAAATCCTTAACTAATCAGGTTTACACCAAAGCTTCCTCTAATTTGGGCTTAGGTTATCTAGCTTTTATGTTTGGATTATGTTACTTGGGTTGATTTAATATTTGATCTAAATTATTCCTTGCTTAGACCTAGTGATTTTTATTTATTTTATACATTTTTTGGAGAGTCCTTTGATCCAAGTTATTTCCATGTTCCTTGTCTGAAGTTATTATGTCAAATTTTAATTGTCATAACTCTACTATTCTAAAATTATCTTGTGAATCAAATATTGAGTCTTAGTGAGCCAATTAATAAGTGTCATTTAAGCCAATTACCTTAATTTAGATCATGTTTGAGTTATTGTTTCAGTTCTATATTTTTTAGTCTAGCCTTGTTTTGTGTGATAATGATTATAACCACCTTTGGGTAAATCATTATTATCTTTAGATCTTAGTTCATAATTTTTATACTTTATCTAGACAATTTTATGACTAATTATAATAAAAAATTAGTACCTTATCCATAGATGAGTTTTGAGATTTTGTGTTACTTTCTCCATTGATTATAACTACTTTAGGAAAATCAATATCATTTGTTAGATAGGTTTAGATTTTGTTTTGTTTTGCCTTTTCCTAGTTAAGTCTCCTTACCCTTTGGGCCACTTTTATAGAGCCAAAGATTATTTTATTTTATACCTTGGTTTTTTATTACCTTTGGACCCTATATTTTTAATGAGACCTATTTATAGATCCAAACATGCCTTGTTACACATGTAACAGGACTATGTATAATCCAAACTATGAGAAACTTATAACTAGAAACCTTTTGTTCAAGAGTTGTATGATGACATAACTTATGAGATGGATATGTACCCATATTATGACATTCCATATTTTGAATAAAGTCATGACCCATTAGTGAAATACTTAGTGACTATACTTCCTTATCTAGGCTAAGAACCATAGAAAACATCATAGTTCCTTGCTTAAACAATACCTACCATTGAACACAAAGAAAGACAAAATACTTATTATGTGATGATGTCAATGAAGAGAAGATATGATATATACCTATTTTCATGTCATTTATTAGAGAATAAATACATAGTTCTTGTTAGAGATATTGAATTAGGATCCAGGTTTCCATGAGACTTCCCACATAAAAGTGTAAGTAGTTTGATTATAAATCCTATTAATTCACCTCAAATTCAACTATTCGAATAGGAATAAACTATTTATAATCAATATTTAGTCTAAATGTTATAACAAAAAAAAAGTATGATTGAAAAAGGGAAGGGTTCTATGCAATAAAAAATGGAATAGGTACAATAATCATACCAAAATTATCTCAACTTATCTTTCAATCATAATGTAAGGGATATTTATAAAACACTATTTATTGAGATATCTTTGTCAACATGTTAACAAATAGATGTTTTAGGATATGCAAGACAAAACATAGACCCATTTATGTAAATAACATTAGTTGGTGACATGTATAATACCTATTTTCATGGAAAAGACTACCACTAAAATAAAATACCTCACTCAAACTATTGAAAATAACACACAAGTGAATTCTAATTTCAACCATAGTGGGTCTAATTTACCACCAAGAAATACATACATATTCCTCTAAATAATTCCAAAAGTGTATTACAATAATATGGGATGGGTACACTTGTTTCCAAAAATCAACAAGTAATATCCACTCCCAAATAAACTACTTCCTCAAGTGTGCAATAGGGGGAAACAACCAATAACATACCAACATACCATCACAAAAATTTCAAAACACTATGCCACCTCAATAGGTGATAATAAATGCTCCACCATAACCATCACAGACCAATATACCTCATAAATCACTAATGTTGCCTAACCAACAATGTGTTTCTATTGGTCAAAAAGTGTCAATTATTCAAAAATAATAGATTCAAAACCCCAAAAAATTTCCTAATAAACATGAAGTGCCTATTCAACAACAAGTACCTATTAAATTATAAGTGTTGATCCAAAAACAAGTGTTCAATAAAAAACAAGGTTCTTGTGTATATTAAGTACTAGGTTCTATCACACATGAAATAAGGATCCAACTATCAACACCATCAATAATAGGGATGAATTCAACAATGTGCTCCCTATATATAATAAGGACCAGTAATTAGGAAACAAATTCTGTATCAAACCCAACAATACCAACACATTTCATAGAATTAAATGCCAATATAATAGCTACAATTCACTATATATGGTTATGTATCTAATCCAACCTAGAATGTGTTTCAATAGTAGTCTATTCCATATCCATAGTATAATACCAATACCTAGATATTCATACTTGGTCATCTAGTTAATTCTACCAATATTCCATAATATGCCTACCTTGATGAAGGTATTCCACTTTTAACCACACAACCTCAACAATAATAACATGCCACTCATTTGGATTTCATTTCCCAAGAGTTATAATAGATGAAGGATCCAATTCAAGCTATAAATATTGGAAAATAAATAAAGAAATTTAAATTGGATGAGATATGATTTTATCCATTCAACATGGAGTATCTATAAATGCCATTTCTGCTAGGTTACAAGACACCTAAATTCAAAAAACACAAAGGCAAAGGTAACCCTAAAGATCATTTGAAAGAATTATTTTTTGATTACTAGCTAGTGACATATAGAAACATATGTTTACTTATACTATTTCTAAGGAGTCTAGTTGAAAAAACCTTGGAATGGTTGATGAAATTATCTAATAACTCTATACCTAACTCTGATGATCTTTTAGATAATTTTCTAAAACATTTTTCATATAATCTCAAACATGAGATTATTATTATGGATTTAGGCCAAGATAAATAGAAGACTCATGAAAGCTTTGATACATATTTGTAATGTTGGAGAGTACTAATGAGTCAATTCACTCATAATCTTCTAGATAAATGGTGGGCCATGACATTTACTAAGAGTCTACATAATGATATATCATACCATCTCATGTTGTAATGCACTCATATGTTTAAAGAGATTATAGAGAAAGGAATATATAATGAGAAATCCCTTGTCAATAAAAGGATAATTAATATATCATCTTCTAATTAGAGCTAAAATTATCATGAAGGATAACATAACTAGAACTATAACTAAGGCCATAACTATAATTAGAACTTAATTCAAATACTAGTTTTAATTCTAGCTTAGGTTAATAATAGTGAGATACTTAAACCTAAAATAGTAATAATAATGTTATTAGAAATGGGATTACTAAATTCATGTTCATGTGATACAAACACTAATTGTATTTTTACCTCCACCCACTCAACAATCACCTCCTCCATACATTCAACCAAGACCTCCACAAAACCAATAGACACAAAAAAAATAAAAATAAAAAATAAAATGCAAGCCTCTCTTTCAACGATAAGACCACCCATTTGTCAATAGTTTAATAACCTTTGTGAGCCTATTGAATTTGATTTCTGAATATTGGTTAAAGTAAGTATGATTAGTTAGTTGATACCAACGTCATTTATTAAAATTATTCCTTTTTACTTATTGTTATGAAGAACATGAATTTTATGACTACCATCATGTTATAGGTCATTACATAAGGTGGTGTATCCAACTCAGACATTCTTTTGAGAATCTGCTAGAAAATAAAGAGATATAAAGAGACACCCATGCTCCTATGACCAATTTTAGCTTGCATATCTACCATAATTTGTTTTCCCAACATAATAATAGTAATATCCAGTACTATTACCAACAACAATAATCACAATGATAGAGAAATCCATCGTAAAATCAATATTAACAATATCAACCATAATAATAATAGTAGAATGGTCAGAACCAAGGGAAAATAAATTAAACTAACCAAGGAGATTATCATGTCATTTTATATACCTATAACAATGTTTTAGGACACATTTTAGGTGGTCATATTTCCACTATCACAATTAACCCTAGACCAAATGAAAATAGAGCTAGATCTTCATCCATTAATACTTATTACCTGAACAATACTTACCAACCTCCTTATGCTAGTGATTCTTTTATGAACTATGTTGACAACTCATCCCCATATCATCTAAGAGTTATCATTCCAAGACTTATTACCTACCCAACCAACTATGAAATCCAAGGATCAGATTGAGATTCCATGATCACAACTTGATGAACTAGGGTTAATATCAAATGACTAAAGCCAAATATTATAAGTAAGCCCATTCAAACTTCCATATATAACATAAATAAAAAAAATAAAAAAATTAAGGGGAAGACCTATGATATTGTGAAACAATTAAATAAGACACATGCACACATATCCATCATGGATTTATTGCATACATCTAGCATATAAAAGTACATCCTTAATGAGTAATTCAATTAATACCTCATACTAGATGACATCACTCTAAACAAATTTAAAGCCATGGCCAGACACTTGGCCCCTGGCCAATGACTTAACTTTGACCAAAGTGGCATGTTGTCTTTAGGCCCTATGCATAATAACCTACTACACATTGAGATATGTATAACAAACCATAGAGTTAAACATGTACTTATAGATAATGGTTTGGGCCTCAACATTATGTATCTAAAGTTGGTCAAACATCTTAGATATACTACAACCAATTTGTAGCTAGATATCATCATTATCAATGCATATTATAACAAAGAATGGGAATCTCAAGGTACTATTATCTTGCTGGTAGTCATTGGGCCTTTGACCCATGATACTTTATGTCATGTTTTGAAACTATAACTATCTTACAATCTATTATTAGGCTGACCCTAGATCCATGAAATTTTTGCTATACCTTCTATGTTATATCAGTGTATCAAATTTCCTCATTTAGGAATGGATGTGACTCTACTAGTTGATCTTCAACCATATCAATATTGTAAACACCTTGATGTTGAATATAAAATATATAATTACCAATTTGGCATGAATACTATGCCCAAATTAGACACAAAAAGAACCAAAAAATTAAAATCCATTGAATCAAGCCCATAATCTAATTATATTAACTAAAATAGCTTATCCTATAACTTAGCCATGCCTCCACCAAACATTTTCAACCACTTTTATATAGATGAAAAAGGTCTTAGAGAATACAGTGCCCATAGTGCATTCCATATATCCAAATTTATGAAAAATCTAAAAGTTTATGGGAGACCTTAGGCTAAAACCACTTGCATGGAGTAGGAAACTAAAAGAAAATATTAGCTAAACAAGCCCATTATTTTTAAACCAACCTCTACCCTAAAATGGGAACCCTTAGTAGAAGGTGATTCATGGCTCTACACTAATGAGTTTGCTGATTATTATCAAAGTACAAAGCATCCCATTCTAAAATGAATTATGGATCACCTAGCTTATGAAGGTAGATACCCTCAAGTACATCAACAAGTCATGATCAAACCAATCTCAATGACCAAGTACAAGAGAGCCCATGGTATTGTATTTAAATTTCCTAGGGGTGACCCCATATACCTTAATTATGTTCCAACACCAATGACTATTGACAATAATGGTGAGAATGATGTAGGTCTAATTATAACATCTATGATGACCTTATTGTCATAAACTTGTTTAACCCCCATGCCATTTTCATTGTTAGCCATGTTTATCAACCTTAAAATTTAACCCTTTACCATCTAGAATTGGTATACTAGGACAAGCAAGGGTTAATTATGCCATTAGATGATTCTAAAAAAGATGATGGCATATATGAATTTTTGGGATTAAGGAGTCACAATCCTCTTGACGACCCCAAATAAGGATTTTATATTAGATTATATCATGTTACTTACTTTGAATATCACGTGAACTTACCTAGCCAAGAACAAAAATAAAATAAAACTTTAAAACTAAAAACCTCTTCAAGGTGTTTTCTGAGTAGGGAAAAGTAAAGAGAAATGTAAGTCTCTTGGTGAAATCTAGTTTTTAACACCATTAGACATGGATGTTCACCTCTATTCCTATGAATCACATGAGAAATATAGGATAAATACCATTTATGGATCTGAGATAACTACTGGGGAGTGGAAATATTTTGTATAAATCATTCAAGAGTGACCTGAAGTGTTTATTTCATGGCTGATGATAAAATTAGTAGATTTTGATTCATCCTACTCAGGATAATTAGATGCACCAGTTTTCCTAGATTACTTTTCCATTTCTAATTACTTTAACGCTTTGCCTACTAGATGATGATTCTACACTTTTTATGGAGGACACTTCATAGGTAAACATTGGGAATCTAGAGGACCCAAAGTGGATCATATTAGGCATGTTCCTCACTTAGGAGGATCGTAAAGTTTTTACAGTTATTTTGAGGGAATTTATTAACATATTTACATGGGCTTATTCAAACATGCCAAGTTTGGACCCTTCTTTAGTTTTACACCATTTTATTATATAGCTTAATGCCAAACATTTTAAATATAATCTATGTAAGATGCATCCTTATATTGTTGTGCTAGTCAAGAAAGAGTTGAAAAAATCTTAGACTTGAAATGCATTAGGCCATTTGACTATTTAGAGTGGATTTAAAACATTGTGCCAGTAAGTAGAAAACTATAAGGTATTGTAATATTGCAATAATTGTAGATATATCAATAAAGTGTACTTGAAATATGACTTTCTTCTACCTAATATTGACATGAGATTTGTCTCCACAGTTGAGTATGCAATGTTTTCTCTCATGGATAGAATTTTAGGGTATAATCAAATTATAATTACACTAAAAGACCAGCAAAAGACTGAATTCACCACTCCTTGGGGAAAATTTTGTTATTAAGTAATGTTTTTTGGACTTAATAATTCTAGTTCAACTTATCAAAGAGACATGATATTGATTTTCCACTACATGATGCATGACATCATTGAGTACCATATTGAAGACCTTTTGGGTAAACTAAAGAAAATAGACAATCACCCAACCATACTACAAATAATATTTGATATACTTCATGAGTAAAACATTAGGCTTAGTTTGAATAAACATGTATTTGGAATCAATTATATCAAACTATTAGGCTTTATTATATGTTGTCAAAGCATTGAAGTAGACCTAGCCAAAGTTCATTCAATTATAAAAATTCCATTACTATCTACCTTGAAGTAAATATATAATTTACAAGGCAAAATTCAATCTATCAGACACTTCATCTCAAAATTAGTTGACAAATGCTGTCCATTTATGCACTTACTAAAGAAATGCATTGCATTGTCTTAGAATGAAGAGCGTAAAAAAGAATTTGATCAGATTAAAAAATATCTTGCCAACCTATCTATTTTTTGTCATCAATTCCAAAAAAATCCATTACTTCTTTACCTATTAGTAACTAAGAATGTCTGGGGGCTCTTTTGGCACAACATAATGAACAGATAATAGAGCATGTCATATATTACCTATATTAAAAATTATTCATGTATAAAAATAATTATATGCTAATTGAAATGTCATATTTAGTAATGGTGTTCACAACCTAAAATTTTCATAATTATATGTTGAACAACAAGACCATTTTTATTGCCAAAGTAGATCTACTTTCCAAGTCATCTCTACAAGAAATATGGAACATGGATCATTATATTAAGAGAGTTTGAAATTGAATAATATAATTAGAAGGACATTAAGGGGTAAGTATTCATAGATTAGTTTTTATAAGCTCCTCTTCAATATACTCAACCTCTTATATTTGGATTTCTAGATAAGGCCATTATGACCTTTGTATAAGCAGATGTAGATCCTGAGGTTGAATAGTGGAATATATAATTTGATGGATAATTCATGACTTATGGATTAGGGGCCATAATATTGTTTTTTATTCCATAAGGGGATCTCATTCCAAGTTATTTTTTATTGAATTTCTAATTATAAATAACATGGCTGAGTACAAAACACTCATTATAGGTCTTTATCAAGTAGTATAGTGGAACGTTAAACATTTAATAGCATATGGTTATTCTTAGTTAATCATTAATCAAGTTATATACCATTAATAAAATAAGGATGATAATTTAGTTCCCTATAAATATGTGGTTGATATTATTAAGTAGTAGATTGCAAACATCTAATTTGATAGAATATCTTGAGCCAATAACCAAATAGATGATGCCATGGCCACTATTGGATCCATGATCCAAATCATAGACAAAGAAAGATATTTTCTATTTCTTGTTGAACATATTTTAATTCCATCACATGAATAATTAGCCATCAAGATGGTTTGTGACATTGTTGGTCTCACATCTCCTTGGTACTCAGACATATATGCCTATATTAAAGACCAAACCATGTTTCCTAATTTATCATGTAAAAAAAATCCTTCTCCCAAAAATCCTCTCATTATACCCTAATTGGACCAACCTTGTATCTTAGAAGCTATGATGGACCTCTGCTTCATTATTTACTTTTGGTGGAATATGGACTAGTGTTGAAGGAAAACCATGGAGTGTGTGAAGACCATACCAAGAGGGAAATGTTATCCAAAGATTTGCTACATATTATTTATTAATAGACATTTATAAAAGTATGCAGCTACATATGTGAAGATGTGATTCAATTATTAGAAGCATGCTAATCTGATTCATACTCTATTTAATACACTCAAACAATTAACAACACCATGTCAATTCTCAATGTGGGGAATGAACCTGATAGGGAATATCAATCCCACATCTTTTTATGGCCATAAAAATGTCTTGAATGCTATCAAATATTTCACTAAGTGAGTATAAGACATTATTCTCACTTACATAATTGGTAAGAAAATCTCCAAATTCATATTCAACCATCTCATCTTCCATTATGACATCCCCTCTGACATTATATCTAATAATTGTAGCTCATTCAAAAACAAAGATGTGAAATCACTTTGTACCCATTACCAAATCAAACAACATTTATATAATTCTTATTATCTATAAGGCAATGACCAAGTTGAAACTTCTAATAAAACCATTATTAATAATTTGAAGAAAATTGTTAATGATGTTGACCATAATTGTCACTTGAAACTATTTAATGCCCTCTGGACATACCATACCACATTTCATTCTCCAACAATAATTACACCTTACTCACTTGTTTATGGAACTAAAACCATTATTATAATCAATGTCAATTTTCCTTCTCTCCAAATTTCATTTTATAACATCATCGACTATGAAGACTACAAAGTAGCTTGCTTGTAAGAAATAGACCTACTTGATGGAAAACACTTGGCTACCTTGAATAATATTGAAGAATATAAGAATATATTAAAAGGCCAATAAAGTAGTTGTGTTAAGCATTGTAAATTTGAGTTTGGTGATCTAGTGTTAAAATAGAATCAAAAGAATGTAAATGTTAAAATTTAAAAGAAAGGAAAGTTCCAACCAAACTGGTTAGGGCCCTATGTAGTCATTACCAACTATGATTTTGAAGCATACACGCTCACTACACTATAGGGATATGAAATTGATGAAAAAATAAAAATAATGCACCTAAAACATGTTTATTATTGATGTACTTGAACTATTATCAATAAAAATCATTTAAATTATGCTACATTATACATATTCTTTATACTATACCCCTTATCATTCACCATTCCATTAACCCTTCACTAGCTATTTATTTTTACCTAACCTTGCCTATCACATTTGTCCTTAGTTCCAATTATTTTTTACTTCAAGAAAATTTAGTGGTTGATGATATATTTAGTATCAATAGTTATTTTAGAATAAAACATTTGAATGGTAATATATGAAATTAGTATGACAATGGTCCTATCAATTGCATCCTCAATTTGTTTTTACCTTCCCACCTAATTGTAAGAATTATAACCACTTATGGGAAAATTAGTACCACTGACGCTTTGTCATTATATCCTAATTATAACTACCTATGGATAAATTAGGAACAATACAATTACCATGAATTAATGCATCACCTTACCATTATTGTTTCCATTTACCTTTCCATTTTCCTATATGTAAACTTGTTGGTACTTAGTTGAATGCCTTTTGTGTAGGTATAAATATAATGAATTGAGGTCCTACAGGACTATATAGGTAGAGATTTATTCATGTCAAGGTCATACCAATTACCTCTTCTCTATGCTCTCACCATTTTTTGATCTATTTAAGTTTGAACATTCTCAACATTTTGCGAGTTGGATCATTCTCTATCTCATAATTCTTGATTAAGTTGAGATGACTAAAAAATTCCAAAAACATTTGAAATGTTTAAAAACCCCATAAACATTTACAAAGAGATATATAAAATTCTAAAAATCATAAAATCATGAAAATTGGCTTAGAATTTCCATATGAGATATAAAGCTATTAATTGTTTCTAGGATGGGCCATCTTATTTGTTCAGTTGTATTTATAGACCACCTTGGTCTTTTTCCTCCCATTTTTAGGATAACTACATCAGCCTAAGGTCTACACATACTATGAAAGAAACACTTGGATATATAGGGTGTCTCATGTTATCTCAGTCACACATTTCTTTCTTTTTTGGCCATTTCTTTGCCTTAAGTACTCTAGGACTCATAACTATTTCATGAGTAACCATTTGTTATTTAGTTTCCCCATCCTTATTGGCTTTAGATATACACTCTCTACATTTTTTGAATTGATGTTGTGAGCATTAGGAATTCAAATTTTATGGATTAAAGACCTCTTAATTCTTTTTATGCTTGCCATTTTTTGAGCAATTTCTATTTGAACACTCTTGTCATTTTGTGAGCAATTTTGGTTTTAATGATCTCACTATTTTATGAGCTAATTCTTATTTAAAGTCTTAGAGGTAGTGGACACTATTAATTACCAATTCATTTCATTTGTGGATACTTATCTTTTAGTTTTTAATGTGGTTTTAGCCTAAATCATAGTCTCATGATTGCATGATTTTTTTGTGTTGATGTTTTCATGATTGTAAAATGGCATCTCCTCTTTTATTATGTACTCTCTACTTTGTGAGATCATTCCTATTTTCCTCTATAACTCAATCATGTTTTCTTATCATCCATTTTAATCTATGCCATATCTTGGGAGAATTAAATTCAACTTGAATTTCATATTGGATCTTGTGCCCATAGAACTATGCAGGTAGCATCCACTTACCTAGTGCTTCTAGAGTAATCTCAAATACCACTTCCTTTTCTTATATCACAACCATTTTGTTTATTTTGTTTTGTTGTCTCCAATAGCCTAGGGGAAATGGTTTTTGTTTTCTATTTGTGTCATTATTTCCCTATATCGTATGGGAAAGTATTAGTCTTTTATTCCCATGTTGTTTAACCAGCGTCATTTCTACCTAGCTTATGGGTCACCCTATTGCCAAGACTAACACCTCTATTACACATGCACAAACAATTATTTTTCTCTTTATACTAACATTGTGATTAACCATTATTTGTGTATCTTTGTTAGTTTGGTGTTGTGTCTTTAGATTATTTTATTTCCTACACTTTTATTGGCTTTGGATTATTTAGTTATTTTAATTTTTTTTCACTTTGTTTATTGCATTATTTGTTCATTTGTTTATTTTAACTATCTTTATTTGTTTTATTTATTTTATCTTATTTATATTATTTTTTTGTATCGTGTTTACTTGTTTTATTTTTGTTTATCATTGTTTGTGTTTTGTTATGTTTATTTATTTTGTTTGTGTGTTTTGTTGTTTTGTTTGTTTATTATTATTTTATTGTTGATTGTTTGTATTTATTTAGTTGTTTGTTAGTATGTTGTTATATTTATTGATGTTTTGTTGTTTTGTTTATTTGGTGTTTTTTTTGGTTAGTGTTTTTGTTTTTTGTTTATCTTCCATTTGTTTTAGTTTATTGGTGTTCTGTTATTTTTTTGTATAGTTTATTTATTTTATTGGTTTTATTTGTTTACTAATTTTTTGTTTACTTGTATAGTTTGTTTATATTTTTTTGTGTATGTTGTTCATTTTTGTTTATTTGTATGGTTTTTTGCATTTTGTTTGTTTGTTTTTATCTGTTCATTTATTTTATTGATTTTTATCTTTTTATTTGTTTTGTTTGATAGTTTTGTTAATTATGTTTGGCATTTATTTCTCAATTGTTTTAATATTATTACATTTTGTTTTCACTTAATTATTAATTATCCATATCATGCACTTAGGTTGTGAATTTTTGTATTTAGTCTCACACTTGGTTTATTTGTAATATTTACACTTAGGATTTGATTATTCATATTTTCTTCCAAGGTTGTTTATATTTACACTTAAATTAAGTTTTCCATGCTTAGGATATGTATTTAGATTTTAGTTATCCATAAATATCATTCATAATATCATAAGTTAAAGAAAAAACATGAAAATAGAGTCTATTCTAGCAATACAATGGAAATACTTCTTCAATATATCAAAAACCAACCAAATACCCAATCACATGCCTGAATCCATGAGTAATAAACATGATAAAAAAATGATTTATTAGTTTTTTTATACAGACAAGAATATGTGCATAAGCATATAAATGATTCATTTAAAATAATTAAGTGATAATCGATATAATATCTCATAAACAAGGCATAAGAAATACCTGAATAAATCATACATAATCATAAACATCAACAATGTTAAACATACATTATCCTAAACATGAGATAAACAAGATAATAAGCATGGAATCACACACACACATCACTGGAATATTATATACCTGTACATCAATCTCAAAGGACCCAAAATTGACTATCAATATATTTTATATGTCATTTATACAAAAGATATATAAATATCATGACTATGTCTCAAGAATAAATAAGTATTACAATAAAATGAGTATAACTCCATAGGCTAGAACAATGCCAAAACTATGCCAAAATACTAAAATGCCAACATCCTTATGATCAAATTAGACTATGTGTGTCCATGGGACCTATAGCTAGAGGAGGCCCTAGTGTCCCTGATGGTCCTAATGGTGGTGGTCTTAGATGATGAATAGACTAGCATGAGGAACTTATAACATGAGTCCTAGTCTAAGACCAACCAAATTTTCTCAGTATCCTATGTGCACCCATATATAAAATGTAATAACATATTGATCCCTAGGAATGGTAGCATCATAAGCTCACATATAATATGATGCCTCATCCTTAGACCAAAGTAAATTACAAACCATATAATATAATGATGCATGTGTAACAACTCCTTGATCCTCATCTCACTCTCATCTAAGTCTTCCCATAGTGGCCAATGCTTGATCCTAATCATTGATGGCCAAATCTCTCTCAGTAGTGAGTTGGCCCTAAACCAAAACCAACATATTTCTCTCAACCATCAATTAGGAAATATTTGATTAAATATACATCATGTCATCATCTCATATATCTAATGTGCTCTAAAATTCAATCATATGTCATTTTAACCCTACAATCTCTTACACCTGAGCAAATATCTCCTTCTCTAGAATTCTAGTGTCCCTATCTACTGAATCTATTCTATAATTCCCTCCCTGAATTGGATCTATCTATGTGACCAAAGGACTTGCCTAGCCTACATCATCCTATGAAATTATAACCACTATTATTATAGGTTCTAATACCATCAAATATTCCCCACCATCACCATCTCCATCCCAATCATCTCTATATCCATCTCGATATCCTCCACCATCTCCCCCATCAAATTGTCCATCATCATTGACATCCCCAATTTCACCACCACTATCTTGCTAGGTATTATCACTACTATTTGATGTATTTACCTCCATGTCATCAATGTGCATGGGAACCTATCCTTGAACTAGAATTGTAATTTTTAGCCTCAGAAGGCACACTTATACCCACCAACATATGTAATCTGGAGTGGCCCCTACATCTATATCTCCTCTTGCATAATCCTAGAGAACCCATGGTATGATAATGTATCTATCTATGGCCTCACCCCTCAGAATTATATGAGTATCCAAAGGGATATATTATGTAATGTGGGCAAACCATCTTGGCCCCCTAGGTATATATTATGTATAGCCAAACTGCTTGAGTACCTAATCAGGGTAGTACTCCTCTATAATGTGAGACCGTATCCTAGTCAAAAAAAATTGGTAATAATTAAATCCATGTACCATCCATCCCTAAATAACTATAATTGATACATGAGGTAAAACCTATAAATGAATAACTATGGTGTTAGTTCATCGAACATCCAATAGTAAAATGGAATGTCCCCTATGACCATGCCTACTGGCTCTTATCTGAGTCCAATTATATGCTAATGATCTTATGGATATCATAATATATGCATCCTAACTAGTCACTCAATCAAGATATGATCCTAACCCTAGACTATAAGAAGTCTTCAAACCCAAATGCTGCATCTACATTAATATATTGTCATATGTAAATCTCTATACAACAACACTAGAATAGTTGGTACCCATATAAAACATGTAGAATCCTCCAACATTATCCTCACTATACCACCCTAATCCCATATGTAAATACTTATTTCTCTTGTCAAGTAACTATATTTAACTAATAAAGGCCATAAGGACAAAACCTCCTTATCAATGAGATTGGTTGTGATGGATTCCTAACAGGAAACACATCTAGCCAAATGTTTATATAAGTCTCAATAATGTCTATATTGATCTTCTCTTAAAACATGGGGATACCTAGATAGTTGAAAAAGTCATTTAGAATTGGATGTTATTATGTTGGTGGTGTCTAAAACAATTATCACCCATGCATTAGTAACTTAAGGATACATCAGGTATCCTCAAGTGTAATGGTAGCCTCTCTAGTAGGCAAGTGAAAGTGGACATATCACTATTCAAGTGCTTAGATAACACATTGATTAATCCTAATTATCTCAAATAAGTATCATCCATGTCATGTCATACATATCTAACATCTACAAAAAGCCAACCATGTCCTTAGTCTAAATTTGTAGGGTCTATAGACTATGTGACCATCTCTCATGATAAGTCAAAATAACCAATCACTCTGACAATCAAAAATGTTAGAATTAACCTAACTATATGCATCTAATTTAGCATAAACCTATCCTATTAAGTCTAATTAACCCCCTTCTAGAGTTTGGACTCTTTTTGGGTCCTTAAAACTAGATATTTTTGGCTTTTAGGGAAAAGTTGCTATTTTATACAAGTTAAAGCCATATTTTAGGTGATTTTACATGTTTTTAGGTGAAATCACCATCTTAATTTTCATGAAACTAACAACTTCACCTCAAAATGGATAAAATCACCACTTTGATGATTTTACCCATTTTTTATTGCCATTTCTAAGACTGGTGACTTCATTCAAAGTTAAAATTTTCCTTGGCAAAGTCACCATTTTATTTAAAACACAAATGATCACCTTACCATTTTTTTCCTATAACACATAATAAATGCTTTTAAATGTGCATTAATGACAAAGGTTATATTTACTAGTGGCCCATCACGTGGTGGATACAAGTGCTCCCTCACTCACTCCAAAACATGTCATCGAGGTCCTCCAAAATTTATTTCTCTCAAAAATATGCACAAGAAATCAGAGCTTAAATTCTCAAAAGGCTAGTGTAAAAATGCATTATTTTTCACCCCAAGTATGAATATATAACTAAAATTTTAATTTTTTACCCCCAAGTCCTAAGGTCCATTTTACACTCTCTAAGAAGTATATTTTTCACATTTATGGTCTATTTGGTGCACTATTTGATCTTACATGCCTTATTTTTTAGTCATATTGTAACCAAACCATCTTTATGGGCCTCCCTTAAGACCCATTTAACAACATTATTTTCCAACCTATATCTCATGTTTGTTCAAACAAGCATCTTCAAACTCACATTTAGGTTACAAATAGGCTGTTATCTTTTGCCAACTCATCATCAATCCATTTTACATATTTTTCAAATAAGCTACCCTTATCCATTTACCCCATTGTGGAACTTATTTTTGTGATTGATCAATGTGTATCTTACCTTTTTGGGGCATTTTTATTCCCAATAACATGTTTTATATGTGTAAATGGTTATAATCACATTTGGGAAAATCATTTTTTTTACCAATTTAATGATTATAACCACCTTTGGGTAAATAATTATTTTTCAACCCAGTCCACTTGATTTTATATGTAAAATTCCCATGCCATTACTTATAACTTCCTTTGGAAAAATTAGTTACCTACATTTCATTTTTAATTATAATCACCTTTGGGAAAATCAATGTTTCCCATTTTGTTATTGATTATAATAACCTTTGGGAAAATCAATATCCATTCCATTTCTCTACTTGGGAAACTATCCATGCCTCTAATTATAACCACCTTTGAGAAAACTAGTGTCACACATTCTATTCTTGATTATAACTACCTTTGGGAAAATTAGTGTTTCTCATTTTATTACTAATTAAAACTACATTCGGTCAAATTAGTATATATCCCATTGCCCTATTGGGGTAACTATACATACCACTACTTATAACTACCTTTGGGAAAATTAGTGTCACACCTTTTGTTATTGATTATAACTACCTTTAAGAAAATTAGTAACCCTACTGCACTTACTATTTCTAACCACCTTTTATCAATTCAATAATTCCACCACCATTACCCCTAGACCGTGTTATTTTATTCATTTTGAGGGAATGTTTGATGATTCTATTTAGTCATCCACTCCCTTGAGGGGGTATCAATGACTTAACAACCACCCTTTGGGGCATGAACCATTTGGATTAATGACTTTTGCATTATTTTAGAAAAAGTTACTATGCCTATGTCTTACAACATCTTCTCAAATAGGGGAAAAATGTAGACACTTAGTTTTTGCCATTTTCATGCCTAAATCAGGATTCAGTTCAATTTATAACAAATAAAATAATTTAATCTTAGAAATCACCTAAACTTCCCAAATTAATCTACATAAAGGATTTAATTACTCAAAAACATGATTAGGCTAGTTTATTTGCTATATTACCATGTATGCGCTAATAACCTAGTTAAATTTTAACCCCAGTCAAATAATGACATATTAATTTGACACCTTTGGCCTATAAAATCTATTAATTAAAAACATTTAAATCAATTTCAAAAATATAAAACACACTAAGCAAATTTAATTATGTTACAATTCTCAACTAATTTGCCTTAAAAAAAATTCTAAATCAAATTAGTAAATTTCAATTATCAAAAAAATAATTTTTATCGAAATATGAAGCTAAAGGTCAAAGGAGATAATAAAGTGATTTATTATTTCATAAATATTCCAAAAAATATGAGACATAACTTCACAAATATTTAAAGTGTGTTTTCATGCATCATGAATATCTGAAACTGAAGTGTTAAGATATCATGAGTGCTTTGACCTAACCCAAGGTTACATTGACTCAACCTAGGATAATTTAGACTTAACCCAAGTTAGAATTTAATCTCATCTCCCTAGGGTTAGAGTTAGTTATTTGGGATATAAATACAAATGCCCACACCATATGCCAATAATTTTTTTTATGTAAGGTTATTCTATTAGATTACCTTCAAGAAGCCTTTGAGAGTAGTGTTATAATTCCCAATTTATGCCAAGATTCACACCAAGCCAAAAGTGACCATTGGAGACATGCTACCAAAGTGGAAGAGTATTGCTAGAAGACTCTAATTACCATAAAACTAACATGAATATACTTATTCCAATAAGTAAGCATCAAATTAGATAAATTAGGTAAGATAAATTAGATTTACCTCTATTTTATGATCTTGCTTATTATCTTATGCTCTCCCTAGTTATTAGGAAAGACTATTTAGTCCTAGTGTATTGTTATGTCTAATTTTTGTCATTTGAACTAATAAGGGACTAATCTATGTTTTTTTTAGTCTTCAATCACCTAAGATATTATAGGTTCCTAATAGACCATTATTCATTGATTTGCTTGATGGGTTTGTTCTCAAAGCCCCATTGGTTCTTGACTAGCATGCTTTTACTGACTCAATTGATAAGACTCTTCTAATAACATTATCGATTTCTGATGAGATCAAAATTATTGATGCAATTGAGGTGACTATTATCAAAACACTATAATTTATTTTTAGGTTGAAATTTTTTGATGCTTCTGATGTGACCCTTTTTTAAAAAAATGTTAGTTCTTGACAGGGTCTTAATTACCAATTTAGCTAATAGGTTTGTTCCTTATGTTTCATTAGTCAATTTATTCCCTTCTCTCTATATAGATAATATAAAAAGAAATTGTAAAAGTGTTTATCTATGTTTTAATGTAAGAATATGTAGGTGAAATATCTAATTTTAGTCTGTGATGTGATTATTTTTCCTCCATGTTGGTACTCCATAGCCTTTAAGGCTCATAGCTATTAGTGTGTGCATTTCATATGAATATTTTAATGTTTATTAATGAAGTAATTTTTTTTCTTGTAATTAATTATTAAAATTAGGTTTTTGAGTTGGTCTATTTATATTCATGTGCCCAAAATAATCATCATAGACATAAAGAAGGGGAACTAATGTTGAGGATGAGAGTGAGGATGAATAATAATTAGTTCCAAAAATTGGAGTAGAGGACATGGATAATGAAGTTGAGAACACATTTCTTACAACTATGAAAAGTATTGGTAGTAAACCAATTTAGAGACACCTTTCTATAATGGGAGTTTGAATCCTAAGGAGATTGTGTATTTGATAACAGAGATGGAGAAGTATCTTGACTATGATTCTATGGAAGAACACAAGAAGGTGAAGTTTTATTACACAAAGTTGAAGAACCATACCTCTTTTTAGTGGGATCATGTGCAAGCCAATAGAAAAATAAAGGTAAGGATAAGACAAAATCTTTGGATAGGATAGTGAAAAATATAGAGGCCAAAATATTGACTTCTAATTATGAAATGAACTTATTTAGTAAATTTCAAAATTCAAGACAAAATGAGATTAAATTTAAAGGGTATACCTAGGATTTATATATACTCACTATAAGATATTAACATATAAATGATGATCAAGATAAGGTAAAAATATATGTGAATTGGCTACATTATTTTATTCATAATTATATCCATTTATTAAAACTAAGAACAATGGAAGAATCCTATAAAACTACATTAAACGTAGAAGATAAATTGTTAAGAAAAGAAAAAGTGAAATCTAGGGGTAGAAGATGGTATTTGAAAGGATAAGGAGAAATAAATGGTGGAAGAGGAAAAGAAACCATAGTGTAGATGGAGAAAACTCACTAAACTATAAATTGAACATGAGAGGAGGTTAATCTTCTATGAGGAGTGAATACTTTGGAAGAGGTAGAGGTGGATATGTTTAAGATAAGATTTATAAATTAAATAAGTATTCTAAGAATAAAGTCTATGAGTGTCCAAAAAATACTCAAAATATTAGTAAAATGACTTAAAAAATAAACCATGTTACTCATGATGATGAAGAGAGTGTTGAATTCCCAAAACACATTAAAGAGTCAAAACAATGAGAGGTCTATTAATGAAAAGAGTGTCATTTAAACCAATCAAGGAAGTGAATGAACTATCAAAATGGAAGATTTTATTCTAGAATATTTTAAAATATAGTGGTAAGTGTTTCAACGTGGTAATTTATCGTGGTAACATGAATAAATTGATTTCTTAAGATGTGGTAGAAAATATTGGGTTGAAATGGTTGGTCAATCCTACACCATACAAGGTTTTGTGGTTGATTAAAGACCATTAATGTATAGTGAGGTTTTAAATTATTTCATAGAAATATGATGTTCTATGTATAATATTATTCCTATGGATGTATGTTATGTACTATTATGAAGACCATGTAATTTTTATAGGAGAGTTGTGCATGATGGAAAAGCAAACATCTACATAATTTTGAATGATGGCAATAGTTTTACATTGATTCCATTGAGTTATGTATGAGATGAGGTGGAAATTATTTCCAAATTGATGTTTCTATCGATTATATAATTTTTAAATGTGTACAAGGAGGAAGAGACATGATTTTATCTAGTTTTAAAGCCTATACAATCTGTGACAACCACTAATGTAAGTGATATTCCTATGGAAATTAAAAACATGTTGGAATACTATGTTGATATTATTTCAAGTGAATTACTAGAGGGGATACCCCTATGAGAAGAATTATACATCACATAGATATAATTCCTATATCAAGTTTACCAAATAACGAAGCCTTTAGATTGAATCTAATGGATAATGAAGAGGGAAAAAGATAAGTATAAGAGTTGCTAGAAAGGGGATTAATATAAGAAAGTTTGAGCTCATGTGTAGTCCCAACTATGTTAGCACCTAAGAAAGTGGAGAGCGGTAAATGTGTATAGATTCACATGAAATTAATAATATCACCATTTAATATATATTTCTATTTCTAATAATGGGTGACTTCATGTAATATTTTAGTGGAACTAGATACTTACCTAGGATAGATCTAAAGAGTGGGTATCATCAAATCTAAATAAGAGAAGGTGATGAGTGGAAGACCAAATTCAAGACAAATGATGGGTTGTATGGATGGATGGTCACGCCATTTTATTTTTCAAACTCCCCAAGCATATTCATGAAACTCATAAATGAACTTTTGAGTAATTTTATAGGTAAATTTTTGATAGTTTAGCTGGATGACATGATGATTCTCAGTCATTCTAAAGAGGAAAATTTGATCCTTGTTTCAGATAAGCTGAAAGAAGAGAAATTTATAATGAACTTGAATAAGTATAGATTCAAACAAGATAATTTTATATATTCTATATTTTTAATATTAAATAATGGGTTTATTATGGACCTTAAGAAGTGAAGGAAACTATTGAGTGGCCTTCTCTAAAGAGTATGTTTGAGATAATATGTTTCCATGGTTTGGAAATTTTGTATGAAAATTTAATCCAAAACTTCAATTATATATGTGCACCCATTATGGAGACTATAAAGAGATAAAATAAAAACTTTCAATTAATTATTGTATTAGAGAGAAATTTTTAGTTTTTGAAGAGAAAAGTGATGGAACAGTCAGTGTTAGAATTTCTAGTCTTTAAAAAAATATTTTAGGTTGATGTGATTCAAGTGAGACAACCATAAGAGTGATGTTGAGTCAAGAAGTGGCAAGTACTTGTTATCAAAAGAGTTTATTTTTCACATAGATAATCATGATTTGAAATTCATGAATACCCATGGAAATATCAATGAAAGGCACATAAAATGGGTGAAATTTAATCAAATATATTTTATTTAGTTTTTATTAATAGAAGTTAGGAGTCCACTAAGGTTGTAGATGTATTGAGTAGGTGAGATATTGTTATGAATGAGCTCAAGGTGGAGGTCATTGGGTTTAACTCAATAAAGGAGTTGTATGAAGAAGACTTAGATTTATTAGACACATGTACAATGTGAATAAATGTAAAATAATACAGATAGAACTCTATGGTTGGAGTACATGGTTCAATATGGGTTATTATTCAATGGGAGGAAGTTGTGTAGACCTAAAGGTTTCATGAGAGAGAACCTATTTAAAGAAAAACATTTTGGATGTAAAGATTATATTTTTGGGTATGATAATACTTTAGTTCAACTAAGTGACAAATAGTATTGGCATCATATTTGTGTAGATGTGAATAATTTTGTGTATAAATACAATGTTTGAAAATATGCTAAGGGAAAAATTCATAATATTGATTTGTATCAACCACTACCTATTCTAGATAAACCATGGGATGTATTGAGTATGGACTTTGTTCTTAGATTTCCAAGAACTCAATGAGGTAGTGAATCCATATTTTTTTATTAATAAACTTTGTAATATAGATCACTTTTTAGCATGCAATAATAATATTGATGCCACACATATTTCAAATATGTATTTTTAAGAAGTAATATTGCATGTCTTGTTAGAAAATATTATATCAAATAGAGATAAAAAGTTTGTTGGGTAGTTTTTGAGGATGTTATGTAAGAAGTTGGGTACAATATTATACGTTATTTAAACCTATCACCTTAAAATATATGGGAAATGAAGTATGTGAATCAAATTATTGGTAATATATTGATATATTTATTTGGTAACAATCCCAAACAAAGGTATTTGATGTTGGCATAAGCTGATTTTGTTGACAATGATTTAGTAAACCAAAGTATAGGTTTGAATCCAATTCAAATAGTGTATGGAAGCAACCATAGAGGTGTATGAGAGTTGATGAGTAAAACTAATATGATTATAGTAAGTGTTGAGTGTGATTATTAATCCCAATCATTTCATTATATACATAAGGAAGTTAAAATAAGACTTAAATAAAGTATTGGAAAATACAAGAACCATACTGATATGTAAAGGAGAGAGTTGAAGTTTGAGGTTGGGGACTTTGTTTTGGCACATTTTAAAAATGACATGTTTATTAAAGGTGAGTACAACAAGTTCAAGTGTAATAAGATCATGGATTTAAAAATCTTGATGAAGTCCTCAGCTAATGCTTGTGAGGTCAAGTTTTTAGATAGGGTAGGTATTTCACCTATATTTTCAATGTAGTAGTTTTGTACCCATATGTTAAAGGACAAAAAGTGTGATCATGGAATTTTAACTCATGGATAGGAAATATTAGTCTCCACAAAAAATTTGAAGAGTTTAAATACATTTTAAATATATGGATTGGCAAGAAGATAAGTGAAAACAAGTACTTGAGTACTTAGTCAAATGAAAGGATAAAGTAGCTAAAGACACAATCTATATGAATGCATCAAAATTTAAAAAACAAGGTAATAATATAGAGGATCTCACAATAGGTTCATGATCAGGATATCATGGACATTTTCATTACCCTAGGTGTGATTTAGGAGTATCCAAGGTGTACATGTAATATTACATCAACCAAAAATATAGTGGTTATTTTGTGTCTATTTTCATTTATTTATTTGTTCTTTCATCATGTTTAATTTGTTATAAGACTAATCAATATTGAGAACACTCATTTTATAAAGTTCAACTTGAATCTTAAAATTGAATTCCTAATTGTTTTTTAGGAGGTTTTCTTGGTCCTCTTGAGTAGTTAGTTCCAAACATACCATTTTTATCTAATTCCACTAATGGGTTTGTTTTTAAAACCCCATCAGTTTATGATTGGTATGTTTTTGTTTACTTAGTTAATGGGGATCTTCTAGGAACACCATTGGTTCTTGATGGGATCAAAATAAATAATGTAGATGGAGTGACTCTTCCTAGTACACTAGCATTTCCTAATGAGCTCAAAATCATCTACAAGTGATGTGATTATTATTTGAGCAATGTTAGTTTTTGATATTGTCTTAATCATTAATTTAGTTGACAAATTATTCCTTTCACATAATTTTTTACTAATAGGCCTTATAATTCCCAAATAGAGAAAAATATATAATATTAAAGGTTACAATAGAATATAAATGGTCAACCCATTACCTCCTATCTATAAATATGTAACTAAATAGATTAACTTTTTCACATTAGAATATTATATCATATAAATGAGCACAAAATATATAGATCCAAAAAAATAATTAATAGAAGAGTATAATGATTGTTAAATATAACTGAGCCACTTCAAGTGGGAAACATCCATAATAATGCAATGAGATAATAATTCATAATATGATGATCAAATACTAAACACTACCTCATACTCTCTCTCTCTCTCTCTCTCTCTCTCTCTCTCTCTCTCTACACTTAGCTATGGTTATTCCATATCCTAACCTTACTAAGAATGTATATAAATGTGAAAAGAGAATATAATATGTATATAAGCCACAAGTCAGATAAACATATCCATAGACACACCATAGGTTAAGGGTTTATCATGCCACTCCCATTCAAAACAACATTTTCCTTAATGATAAATCAACCCAAGATGTTGTTCGAGGAATGATTCATCCTCCAATGTTGCATATTCATAATTTATATTATTATATTTGATCAAATACTCTTTAATCACTCTAGATTATATTTGGTTAGTGCACTTTTGATGGATCTATTCAATCTCCAAAACAACCCTACCTTCCTCATACAATTTAGGTAAATTAGTTTGAGTATAAAAATTACATTTTGTAGGAAAGATACATGGAATAATGGATGAATGTGAGTGGACTGAAGGAATTCTAACTTATAGGCCACATTACTAATTTTATGTAAGATTTGATAAGGACCATAATACTCAGTAGACAAATTTTTATCATTTTTATATTACTTAAGAGACATCTTCATATATGGTTGTAATTGTATAAATTCCCAATCACCTATGTCAAAAAAATTCTCGATACAATGTTGATATTCTTGTTTCTTCATTTGATTTTGTTACATGGCTAAATTTTCTCACAAATCAGTGATACCTCATGTTCATGGTGAATACGTTCCTCAATATCTCAAACCTTAGGATAAACCTTAAAGGTTAAAGTGATGGATGGGGGGTGATATCCATACATGACTATAAAGGGACACTATTGATGCCTAAAAGTGTATCACAAGGTTTACAAAGTGTTAAGAAACACTTTTATCATTTTTGGATTCAATTAATTCATTATATGAGTATTTGGTTGTGATATTCCTGATATATTTGGTGGAATAATGGCAAAGAAATATAATTGTTTCACAAAATGATAATAAAATTGGTTATTGGGAACAACATTGGTTTAAAAGCTAGCTTATGAAATATGAATATATTCTGAACTAAGTATAGTGAGTTATGATCAAAACCTAAGATATAAAGTCTAATCTAGTATGTATATTTACAATGGAAGATAAACTAGAGTGAGTTGATAAAAAAATAGGCAAAAGGAAGGGTAGGGCAGAAAGAAGGTGTTCTGATTTTCAATCCAGACATTATGATAAATATTAAATTTCATCAAGACATGTACTAAACTAGTATATGACATGAAATTATATAGGCACAGATCCTACCATATATTAGGCAAATGTCTAAGGAAAAGTGGAATAATATAAATAAGAAATCAAGTTCACTTTAGATATTTACTTCCATAAAAAAATTTCATTAACACATCAATAAAGAAATCATGGAAAATGAAATGAACTTAAAATCCTTCAATCAACCTAAATTAAGCACAAATTGACAACTCTTCATTCATATGAACACATCAAAAATCCATAAAATTAATTCAAATCTAGATATCCAAATAGATATTTGAGAGAGCAGCCATAATAGCAAACACACAAATAAATATTGGACAGTCTTAGTATAATTCCTTGTATTAATTTCTCAGATTGTACACAAAGTTTTTTACTCAAAAACTCCCTCCCTTTTACAAATGAAAATACCCCTTTTATAAAATTATAAGTAGTTATGTTGATCAATCATGTCAAATTATAATGGTAAAAGTCTCATGGACAACTATCCTTTTACAACATTCTAGAACTAGACACTTTCTAAATGGACTAGAATATAAGCAATGCACTTTACAAGATGCACATGATATTAAAAAAGAATGTTACTTTTTAAAAATGATATACATGTTCAATTATAAAAGAATATTCTAAAGTCAAGAAATTTGAGTATTAGAAGTACTTGTTGTAGTCATTTATCTCTGCTATAGGATCTTCATTGCTTTCTTACGTTGTTCATCAATCAGCTTAAGGTTGATGATGGGATCCATGAAAATATATTTTTCTTGATCTTATAGGCCTTTGAAAAAATTATCTACCCTATCCAAATATTCATTGATTCTTCTAGTATCACTAATACTTTATTCTATAGACAAGATGATATCTAAGATCCTTTTGTTGTCTGCCATTATTTTTCCTTGGCTTTGATTCTTCATGTCTTGCATGAAATGGGTATCTCTATGTTTAAAATCCTCATCTGTGACTAGGCAAATAGGATTGAACATAGTTGTATCCTTGATTAGGTTCCCCAATATGTGTATAATCCTATTTTCCAATTTCTTGAGATCATTAGAAAGATATCCCATTCCCTTGGACCATTTGTTTAAAGCTTTGATCTTCTCTATCAATATAGTCATATCCATATTCAAGTGTGCCAAGTTGACTATTTTAAACCCAAGAATATAGTCCTTTGTCAAAATATTGATCAAATCCTTCACATTTTTACTTGAAACTTACCATTAGCCAACCTAGATAGAAACCAAAGTACCCTATTTATTAACCATATCCTACTAGGACTCTACTACCTTCAAAACACTGAATAGATCAAACATTATTTCCTCAAACTTATTAATCATATCTCTTAGAATAGATAAACTAGATTGTTCTTGTAAATTCTTATTGTATTACTTTATCCCTTTTATAGTATCTTGAAATTATTCTATCTATGTTTGGGCTTATTTAAGAACATCTTCCTCAAAAATAAGATCTTCACGAGACTTCTATCCTTTTTTTTGATTCAAACTAGTCAATGGATCCAAATTTTGATACCCAATTTATTTTCTTCCTACCATGACTCTTTTCTTTGTCACTCTTTTTAAGCTATCATTTGTTGGATCAAAATTGACACCAACTAAAGATTGGATCACATGTGGGATTGGGACCTCCATCTATGATTGGTATATTAAATGGCTTAAAGTAGCCAATCTTCTTACCTCCTCTTTCTATAAATTAAATATCCATGGTTTCATTTATTTCTCCATAGAGATATTAGTGGCTTTCATCATAGCCCATGGATGATAAGTGGGTAAATTCTCCAATCTAAGTTCATACAAGAACCAATCAGGAATTAGTGGACCATATAATATATTCTCCTCACTGAAAAAATTGACATATTTCAAGGGAGAAGTGATGGTCACCTTGTGATTCTTATTTTGGAATAAGGGTAGTTTCTTATTTCCTCTTGGGAGGCTCAACAACTACTAAGTCCAAAGATTTCCCTTTGTCATCTTTAGTTTACTCAACACTTATCTTTTATTATTCATCTAAATCTATATATTTCATAGATATCATTTTAAATATATCCTCAATAGACTATTGAGGATTTATGGCTATCACATGAACCTCTTCTTGATGTAATTTATGTTATGCTACCTTCAAAGGTTCTAAGTTGATGAAGTAGAAGAAATATCACTTGGATTTCTTTCCTCTATCCTCTTCTCTTCAAGCTTATGTTCTATTTATGTTTCTACTTATGCATTAACTGATAGAAGTTGAGAAGATTCACCATTAACCCAATGATATTATTTGGGTCTCAATTTCCACCTATCATCTACCTTTTGATGTCTACTCAATCTAGAATCAGGTCTGATGTTGTACTCTTTCAATATCCTAGCTACTTCAAATTAGGAGGATGCCTTGGTGTATACCTATTCAAATTCACCACGTTCATGATCATATGATACATTAAAGATACCTTTGAGTCTTAAATTTTCTTTAAATCTTCCACAAGGGTTCCATTGTTTAATTTTATCCTTCTGTAAATTGAAAGATAGTCTATGTTTTGATGTTTCCTCAATATGATTCCATTGTTTAAAGGTGGTATTTATAATTTGCATTGGTAAGCTATGAACGAGTCCTTTATTTTGGTTTTGAAAAGGTTATCTACACCATGGAATAATTGGTAGGATACCCCTTAGTCTGCTAGCTTATCAAGAACATGGACTGATAACTTTAGAGGATAATTTTGAGTTCCCTCAATCCTTATGATAGTTTAATTAGGGTACAACAGTATATCCCCCATTAATTCAACATATTTATTGATCAAAGGACTAATCCTTGATAGAAGGATACTAGTTATATCTCCACTCAATGCTAGGTAAACACAATCATAAATGAACTAGATGTGATCCCTAAATTTATAAAAGTGTAACTTAGAATAGTATTGAGAAATGGTATGGGTTCTATTTTGATACCATTCTCTCTAATTGGCAATATTTTTAGTTGCACATAGGGAATCTAGGAGATAAGACATCTTGAAAAAATCATTATTCTTCTTATGCCTAATTGCATATGTTTTTCTTATCAAGGAGATATGAAATATCTCACTTAATGGGGTAATCATTATGCTTTTAATTTTGAAATATAATATGGGTACCCACATTAGATCAACACAAGTTTTGGTTACACATCCATACAATTTTTTTAACATTGTCATTACCATCCTAACCCCTAGTCTGAATTGACTTACTAGGATGTTCTTATTAAGGTCTAAAGAGACATAGCTACTAAAATCCAACCACATAGCTAGGGTGTTCATCAAGTTTTGTTTCTTGGACTATGAATTGATAGATGTTAGGTCAATTTGGGATTTAGGGAAATTATATTATGATTCAAAGGAAATTGGGGAAATGTAATCAACATGCCTTTATCTATTTTATCATCATTAAAAGTAGGAGTAAGGACATCAATGCAATAGAGTACCTCTAGTTTCTTGGCTTCATAATGTACACCAACCATATAGATTTTTATAATGTTATTATATAGCCTCTTTGATGAGATATTATTCTCTTCTCTCTTGGTGATAGTTGGTTGGATCTCAGTTCTATAGAACAATTTTGACCAATTATTATCCCCTGGATAGAAACAATAAACTTGGTGACCTTGAACATATGACATTCTATGTCTATTATAAAATATATCTCAACATCTTCCTTTGAAATATGCTTATGGGTTGGAATTACTATTATCCTAACTGAATTATTTAATTGCAAATAATAATTCAACCTTCTCTTAGCTCAATTGTAGTGAAAATAGAGACAATTGTGGAAATCTGTACACTCTAGGGTTTTTTGGAGGTTTTCATAGAGCTTCAATGGTGGAAATCAAGTTTAACCTATGATATTCATGACTTATATTTTTCATTTAGATTTCACATTTATACCTTTCATGTGATGGGTTCTATAAGATCTCCCAATTTGACATGTTTTGCCTATGTGGTGTCACCATGTCACACTTTTCATTTATTTAAAAAATGGTTATTTATCATTTTAGACACGTGTCACCTTTACATATAATATTGAGTCTCAATCAATTTGAAATTTTCATCTATAAAAATTATTCATAGCCTTGACTTCATCATAGGTCATTGATCTTTTGTTTGAATTCCCAAGAGTGTGCCACTTGGCAGCTCCATGGCCTCTCTATGCACCTTGTAAACACAATGCATCATTTAATGCCTTTTTATCATGTGGTATAATCTCATTAAATCTTATCCCATTTAATTATTGACCCACTTTATACCACTGATCTTGATCTAGAAGCTTGAACACCATTCATTGATCTCCATCTAATTCATCACAATTGTGACACATGTCACTATCGCATTCAACCTAGGCCTTTTGAAAATTCCACCTCCATTCCACCATTGATCTACTAAATTTGAAAATTAACATGGATCACTGATTCTTTTATTTATACCTAATCGCTAATACAAACCATAGATTTGTTTGATCACTTACCACGATTGTGACACTTGTCACCTTCGCATTCCTTTTCAAGCTTTTTGACAATTTGACTCCTCATTCACCATTAGATCTTTGGTTTACCTCCAATATCATGAAAATTTTCACTTTAAAGGTGATCTTATAACCTTTTGACATTTTGACCAAGGGCATTTTCCATGGATCATTGATCTTTGACCTGAGTCCTTGAGATTTTGACACTTGGCATCCTCGTGTCAATTCATTCCTATAGGTAATGAAGATAAACAAAGTAAGGGATTGAGAAAAAAAAGAAAAATTATGATAAATTTTTATACTAAGGTTCTCTTCATGTTAACAAACATGATTATAACTCTAGAATAAAATTTAAACTAAGTTTAAAACATATTAAAAATTCCCCTACATTCAATTAGTCCCCCCGAACAATAAAATAGACTAGGTGAGGTTTTGGGATATAAAGAAATTAGAATAAAATTTTAGACTAAGGTTTTAATCATGTTAATAAAAATGATTAGAACTTTAGGATAAAATTTAAAGTATATTTGAACATAATAAAAATGTTCCTACACAAATTTGATCCTACATAAATTTGAATCTACTTCAAAAAGGACCTAGGCTAAAACATATTAGACCAAGGTTTTTAACATTATTTAGACATATATTAAATTAATTTACCAAATACCAAAGGCTTAGATAAAAAGGGTTAATTTAAAATTTAAAGTGTAAAACCCTAAACGTTGTTCATCAAATGGAATCCATTAAACTTACAATATGAAACACAATAATTGGACATTAGCATGTTAGATAAAGTCAAATGAAGGTTAAATTTTAACATGCTAAATGTAAGTTAGAAAAAAACAAGATGTTCAATAATGAAATTTTGATCAATTTGAATGTCAATTTATAACACAATTTGCAAAATTGAACAAGGGTCCTCATTTTTCAAAATGGGGGTGTGTTGACCTCAACAAACACATTTTGGATGAACTTTGAATAGAAGTATTATACTACCATTCAATAAGTGGAAACTAATGAACCCATTTATCTTATTTGTCATAACCAAAATAATAGAGATAACCTTATATACATTTTTTGGCTACCTTTATTTTTCCATTATATTAAGGATGGTAGGATGAGATATGAGCTAATTGGGTGCCCAAACATGCAAATAATTTACTCCAAAAATTACTAGTAAATATGGGATCTTGATCACTTATAATGATCTTTAGAGTAACATTTAATTTATGAACTATATTTAAAAAATAAGAAACTATTATACAAGAAACAAATGGTTGTGATAAGGAACAAAAATGAGCATACTTGGTGATTCGATCCATAACTACCATGATAAAAAATTTACCTTTAGACTATGGTAACCTAATAATGAATTCCATGGAAACCTCCTCCCAACACTGGCTAGGGATGGATAAAGGCTAGAGATGACCTAGGGTCTTAATATTTTCACCTTTATTCTATTGACATACCATGTACTTAACCACATACTTATAGACACCCCCTTGATTCCTTCCAAAAATAAATCTTGGTTGACTCTATGATACATTTACAAATATTGAGTGACCTCTTATTAGAGATGCATGAAGTTCCTAAAATATTTTATGTTTGAAGAGATAATTATTATAAAGATATAATCTATCTTTATATCATATAGTATTTCCATTACATATAAATTTTTTATATCCCTAGAACCCTGTTGAATATTTTGAATCAAAACATGGGTAGCACTAGTATTCTCTAATTTTTATCTTGCTTCCTCTAACCAATATTCCTACCAAATGGTCATTGCACATAACAATGCCTCAACTAATTCATCCCTAAATGATAGTGCACATGACAAGAAATTATATTTTCCTTTCTTATAGACTGATTCAAAATCATATCTTAACATTTTAGTCACCCATTTTTTTGTTTTTTAGAAGATAATCATTATTCCATAAAATATTTAAGTCTATCATGATCAGTATTTACCTAAATGACCCATAACACAAGGTATCTATTACTTAACTACAAGTAAAATATACATCACTTATTTCTCATATATTGGATTGAGCCTATTATTTTCTTCCAATTTAAGACTCTAAAATTCAAGATGTCTACCTTATTTCATGAGTAAAGCCCCCTTGCCATATCTTGATGCATTACATTCCATGACATTATTTTTAGAAATATCAGGAGTAACCAAAACTATAGAGGTGAACATAGCCATTTTCAACTTTTAAAATGACTTGGTGGCTATATCAGTCCACTACAAAGTGTCTTCATTCAAAAAATATATGAGCATGGCCACAATGTTACCATAATTTTTGATAAACTTGTGATACTAACAAGTTAGCCCCAGAAATACGTAGAGGTTATTGACGGTCTTGGGAACATTCCATTCCATCATCACTTGAATGTTTTTATGATAAAATTTTAGTCCTCATGTGAAACAATATGAACAAATTAATCTAATTCTCTTATTCCAAAAGCACATTTGGAAGGTTTAGCATAAAGTTTATGTTGTTCCAAAATTGATAGTACTTGTTTCATATGATTTGATCGCCTTCCTAATATTTACTACAAATGAGGATGTCATTAAAAAACATGAACACAAAATTTTGTAAAAATTGGCCTAAAAATAGTATTAATCAAATTATAAAATGCAGATGGTTCATTCGTGAGGCCAAAAGGCATGACCATAAACTCATAATGGCCTTCATGAGCTCTAAAATCTATTTTAGGTATGTCATGTTCATGGATTTGAATCTAATGATATCTAAAGTGAATATATAACTTGGTAAAATTAAAAAAAACATCAAATTCATCTATCAAATCATTAATTAATAGAGTATGAAACTTATATTTGATGGTGTAATTTTTTAGTTATCTATAGTCTAGACACATCCTCTAAGTGTCATCCTTCTTTTACACTATGAACACTAGGGAATAATATTCACTTTGGCTATGTTGAATGATTTTTGCCTCCAACATTTCATATATCATATTTTCAATTTCACTCTTATGGGTATATGGATAACTATAAGGTATGTTTTTGGGTGGTGTACTTTTAGGAAGTAGTGTAACTACATGATCATGCACTCAACTTGGTGGAAGTCTTTTTGGCATGTCATCAAAAATAATAGAATGGTCATCCAAAACCATTTGTAAATGAGGTTCAATAGAATCCTTGGTTGGTATAAAAAAAGTGTACCAAAAATCCTTCAACACATTTTTTAATAATTTTCATCATTTGATGGGAACTAACTAGTTGTGGATATTTATCCCATAATCCATGCAATTAAAATGTCATACCTTATAAATAGAAGCACATGAATAGTTCTAAGAAATTAATCTCAATAGTTCCCAAAGTGGTTATCCATTACACTCTAAAAACAAAGTCATACCCTCCCATGAGAATATATAACATAGAAGAATATAACATGTAGTCTACCATAGGAAGCTTAATACCATGGCATTTTCTCAAAAAACTTATGGTACCTAATATATAATCATGACCTAAAATTTTGGAACTAGGTAAATGAGAGTTCAAATGATTTTCAAACCTACTGTTGATGAAGTTATGCATACTCCCAGATTCAATCAACATAATCACCTTTTGTTTCTTGAGGAAACCCACCACTTTAAGAGTTTGAGGAGCACTAATACTTGAAAGTGCATGATAAGAAGTAATAAGTTGATAATCTTCATATTCATCCTTAGGTTCATCCAAACCTACACCTGAGGCCTCATCGTCTATGTCATCCTCATTAGCATCTTCAAAGTAAAAAAAAACCTTTTCAACATAATGATTTCCTTTGCTCCATTTGATATCACAACTAAAACACAAAATTTTTACACATTTATCCTCAATTTGTTAAGGGGTAAATATGATTGGGTAATGAAGGGATGGTATTGGGAAAGTGTGTTCATGGAAATTAGTGAAAGGTCTTCATTTGATCAACTTGTTTCCCTTACTATGCATTCCATTAGGATGGATTTAGACATTTAAATGGGACTAAACATGTGAACTTATAATTGGATGTTATCTTTGAGGCCACCTAAAAGATAGGTCAATCAAATTTTATTTAGTGATGTCAGCCACACATAAGGATATATTCTAGGATTTATTAATGTAATCCTTTAGTATACTTTTTGGACACAGTTTGGATAGTTAGATGAAGTAGTTTTTTGATACATTATTATGATCCTAAATCTTTAACTCTTTAAAAGATATATACTAGGAAATTAGGAGACCATTAATTTCCTTTTGATAACACAACCATCAATACTAAATTAAATACTTAGGTTCTAGATATAGAGAGGCAATGAACACCTTTAAAAAACATGGAGATTGATGTAGATCAAATAAATATTTCAATTTGATTGATCCATGTGAGTGGATCATTACCATTAAAATTGTTCAAGTCCACTTTTATCAACATTAGCTTTGGACATATATTGGTGGTGTGATTTTTTTAAGGAGGAGAACCAAACATCAGAGGTGGAGGGTTATTTTATAAATACCAAACTATAAATCCAGACAATTACACTATTAATTTTTATCATTGATCTCCAAGCCATTAAGTTTCCCTTTCATTCTTATGATGTCCCTTTTAACCACATCAAGATCATCTTTCTGCACCATGCCATGTAACTCTGACTTGAATTTGTTGAACCACCTTCGACATACATAGACTATAAGTTCTATACTCCATGTTGTACTTGTGATAATTTTTAGGAGTTTCTTCACCTTTCCCACGTCTATGAGTGTTAGGACTAGTCATGCACAAACCTTAAGAAGGTTTTATCCCTAAAAAATAAAGTATCGATTGATGAGACCATTTTGATGACCTCACCAAGTTGAATCCAATGATTGGTAATATGCATAAGAATGAAAGTTTTTAGCCCAAAAAGTGTATCATAAAAATATATCATTTTGATCATCTTGTAGAGATGAATCCAATGATTGCTAATTTTCACAATGTTGAAATTTTTCTATATTTTTTTACTATTTTTTTTCAAAAAATCACTTTGAATAAAATGTAATAACATAAAAAATAAATCCTTCCCAAATTAAAAGTTATGTTTTTTTAGATATTTAAACTCATAGGAGATGCACAAAACTAGATATGAAGAAAATATTCACCACAAAAACTTGCTAAAATATAAGATCTGATACCACTTATAATGAAGTTACTTAGATGTTCAAATAATATAATATTATATCATAGAAATAAGATAGAATATATAGATCCAAAAAAATAATTTATAGAAGAGAAGAATGCTTTAAAAATAAAATTAATCCAATTTGAGGGGAAAACCTCCATAATAATGTAATGACATAAGAATTCACAATATGATGGTAGAATACTAACCATTACCTCCTAAATATATGCACTACTTAACTATGGTAATTCCATTGGTTGACTTTACTAAGAATATATAAAAATGTGACAAGATAATGCAAGAGGTGAACTAGTTGAGTTTGAATTATGATGTGTTTGTTTTTACTTCATACTAGTAATCCATAGCCTTTAAGGCTCATAGCTATAAGTGTATGCATTAATTTTATATATTGTAATGTTTATTAATGAATGATAATATTATTTTATTGTAATGAATGTTTGAAATTATAATTTTGAGTTAGTCTCTATATATATGTATGCCAAAAGTAAGCATCATAAGCATAAAAAATTGTCCTTAAGTTGATACCCTTTCGATACTTGCACCAAGAAAGAAGCTAGGAATAGACTAACATTACTTGTAAAAAGTTTATCTTAAGAGTAATTATTTATTAGGAACAAGTGGAGGAGCCAATATAGGCTTCCTCATGAAATTATTCAATCCTTTGTTTATAAAATTTCTCCTCCCATTCTTGTTTTATAGTTTTCAAATGATTTCATGGCCATTTGGCTTGCCCCATTTTATTTTTTGTCTACCATGGTTAGGACATGGCCACCTGTTTGTTTTTATACATTTAGGGTCATGAAGATGACTAATTCCTCATGTTAATTTTTTTAAAATCTATTTTATTGAATTAAAATTTTAGGTTTATGTAGCCTAAGTAGGCTTAGCTCATGGGTTTGATATATTCATTCCTTTTGGTAGGGTTTGGACATGAAAACTATGTTATAAAGTCCTGCATGTCTCTAGTGTATTGACTTTAGGCAATAGGAAAAATAACATTTTCCAAAGTCCTCCCATGTTAAAGGATAAATATTTGGGCAAGGAAAGATATTTTAAAGTCCTTGTACCACCCAATTAAGTGGAGAGAAGTAGTATTCATCCATAATGAGGGATTCATCAGCCTTGTTTAATATTACAACCTCTTATGGTTTCCATGTGTTATAAAATGCTTGAGATTTATATTTTGAAATGGACCTTGTGTTCTTGATTGGGTGTTAGTGTGATCCTTGATTATAGATAAGAATATCAGGTCAAGCCTTATAGCCATGCTTATCACTTCTACCTTGCCCTCTGTAATGTACCTAGATAGGGGTATAATAGTAGAATAGTGAATCATCCCACATACATTAAAATGATTATGGTAGGTAAGAAATAATATAAATAAAGAGGGATATGAATTTTTAGATCATTGAATAAGAAATATATTTTAATTGAGCTGGCTCAAAGGAGGTAGCCCGCTCGAAGAAGCTCATGATATAGAGTTGTTCCTTCCATAAAAGGAATTGGTGTTTATGTATAATTAGTGTTTTAGATCAATATATGAGTATTGGATTATTATTATGTCAATTGTGAGTAAAATGTTCTTATCATTGGTATCAGAGCACTTTCTAGGGTCATTTATATGATCTTGATTTTTATTATAGGTACATTTGGGAGCTTCATGGAGCAAGTCTAACAAGTGCAAATTTTCATTGTTTATCGTTAAAAACCTTATTTTTCTTCTTCAAACTTATCATAAATGGTAATAAATCAAGCCAAAATGTTTCTGGGTTTTTTTTGACTTTATCTTGTCTTTCCAAAACATTTTGAAGTTTTGAATTTCCTTTAGTATTTTAAAATTTATCAAAATTTTAGTAACTACTCTTTTGTAAAAAAAATCATGGAGCCTTCTATTTTATCTAGAGTAATGCATTCATTAAACAATATTCATGATATTTTTGATATAATTGAAATTCATTTCCATATAACCACAAATTATGATGAATAAATTAATTCATGGTTAGATTGGTAGCATAACTATAGTGAATGGTATGTGGATTCATTTCCTATAGTTGAAGAATATGAAGTAGAAATAACTACATGGATGGAACTAGAGGATATTTGTAGAGTATGGAATGAATATATCCTTCACTTGGATGAGGGTTATTTTGGTCTTCTATTCACCAATTATTCCATACATATTTTACAAACTTGTTTTCTTATTACTTATAATGATTTTCACAATTTAGTGAATTCTTTGGTTGGGTTAGATAATTCAACAAAAATGTATGTCAAGATTAATGCTAAAAGGGATGGCATGTATCCTGAGTTAGTTCATTAGGTAGACTATTTTGAGTACCCTTTATCTCACTTTGAATTGATGATCATGATGTTTTAAGTTACACTTCAATTTGTAGTTATAGTGCTCATATTCACCATGTTGTTGTATATGTTCACCTCCCAACATAGAATGAAGAACCAGAAGCAAGAAAATATGCATAGATAGGATTATATCTAGTCTTGAACCTTTTTTAATATGTATGGTTAAATATTAATTTTTTCATCCTCCTATTTCTTATCATGTTTTGAGGGTGAAACATATATAAGGGGGATGGAATGTAATTTACCTAGATAGGGGTATAATAGTATAATAGTGAATAATCCCACATGCTTTAGAATGAGGAGTGGGGTAGGTAAGAAATAATATAAATAGTCATATGATGTTGTATATCATTGAATAATCAATATTGCAATTTAACCTGATCAGAGGAGTTATCCCCCTGAAGGAGGCTCGTGATATGGAGTTGTTCCTTCCATAAAAGGAATTAGTGTTTGTGTGTAATAAATGTTTCAAATCAATATATGAGTATTAGATTATTATTTTTTCAATTGTGAGTACAAGGTTCCTATCACCCACACTTTATTTTACTTTACACTTGAATGGTAATCTATATGATCATAGTCTAGATTTGTTATCTTGGGGGTGTCTAGAGAAGTCACCTCATAATGGAAATAGGATGAGTGGTGATCCCTTCCTTTCCTTAGCCTCATGGTTACACTTAGAGATTGCATTGAGTCATTTTTTGTCTTTCATAACACAAATGAAAATGATGAGAATAGACTACTAGTTGGTTTTTAATCCATTATTTGTAATATTATATTGTTATACATATGAAATAAAAAGAGATTAAATATGATGTAATGAGTAGGATCTTTAATGCATTAGTTTATAATTAAGTAATGATTGAAATAAAAATGAGAAAATGTAACAAAACATTATTTTATGTTGGAACTAAAGTTTTAAAAATTGAATGAAAAATATCATCCTTTATATTTTTCATATAGTTTACCAGAAATAAAATTAAAATATTGTTTCAAATTCTTGTTTGATATGTTTATGTTGAGCCTAAGAAGGGCTAGTGCATTTAAATAATTTTAAATATCTCAAATTTTCTAAATTTTAATTTTAATGTAAACTAGGATTAATCATGATTATACTGAAATTTATGGTTCATTTTTTGGTTTTATTTTAATTTATATGAATTTTTAAAGTTAAAATGTAAAAATTACCTATTTTCCTATATAAGTTGCTCAATATTTGCATAATTTTTGTGCATGATAAATGTGGTATAAAATTATTTGGACCAATTTTATATGAAATTTTACAATTTTGAGATTTGATTCATTTCATTTCATAATTTTTGGGCCTATGGTTTGGTCATGGTGAATTATTGAAATTTAGTTGCTTATAGGGGAATTTTATTAGTGACATTTCCTTTATAAGGGCACATTCCTAATTTGGTGGGGCACTTTAGGAGGTTAAGATAGAGGTCACACATGTGACTATCTAAAATTTTAAAATAGACCTAACGGCTAATAAATGGGTCTATGTAGTGATCGTTGATATGTTCTTAGTGGATAGGGGAAGTCATGCAACTTTTAAGCCTCATAGTCAATGTTAACCACAATCCTCTCAAGTATAGAGTGTTCAATATTATTGATCGTCATAGGGCTAAATCCCCAATAGTAATAAATCTACTATAATTATTAATATTTAATTTTTTGTTTTTTATTTAATAACAACTTTAATATTTTGATCTTTTATAAAGTTTATGAGTACATGCCTTAAAACCAGAACAATTTTTTTATAGATTTGACCCTTTCTTATGTAGATATTTACAAAAACCTATAGACCTAGAAGTGAGGTAACACAAAAGAAACCTCCTCTAAAATTTTAATCCTATTACACATGAAATGGTACGAGGACTTGAAAATTGATGTTTTCCAAATTATGACCCTTTTATTCAAGAGAAGTCATTTTTGACCTTTTTGATGTTTGTACATTACTAGAATCCTTAGGATTGGTCAAACCAAACTGAACCTCCATTAATTTTCTCTCATTTATTTCATGAACTACAAATATGAGTCTAAAATTGAAAATGAAAATGACTTTCTTATTTAACCTTACTGGTGGCCATTAATGGTTGTTATGGATCTTGAAGCTCCCAAAGATGATTTCAAAAATTAGTGGATCCCAAAACTAGCTAGAGACAGTTTGTGAAGATGTGTACCTGCAAAACCAACCCAAGCATGTTTGTATCAAAGTATATTTTTAAAGTTAAAAATTTGGGTAGAGACTAAAATTTTTGGAGACTTTATTAATGGTAGTCATCTAAGGATGAGGAAAGAGAAGAGGGATGACTATGGACAATTCATCCTCCAAAACATCATTATTCCCTCCAAAATTTGATATTTAATCATAAAGAGTGATTTGAAACCTTTATTTCCATCCTCAAGGATTTCCAAGGTTTCTTGACCTTTGACTAAATTTGACAGTTGGGGTTGAAAGGATTGAATAATTGAGATGGAGTGATCCATCTACACAAACCTAAGCAAGGACACTTTTGAATATTTCAAGGTCATATGAATATTATATGATCTCCTTTATAAGCACCTTATTAATCATTAAATAAGATTCAAGTTATGACTTTAGGTACAAATTGAGCCCTATGATTGGCCATAATTTCTTGATGTTATCTTTGAACCCCACTGAGATTTATGACAAAAAAATTGAGATAATGGGTTTTTGAACCCACCTCTTATTATTCAAGCATCCATTACATAAATCAGGCATATGGGGCCTAATAAGTTCTCTTAGAGAGCTATAGGCTTCTTTGAGAGCTTGTAAGCTGATTAGAGCAAGTTGGACCAAATTTATTGCATAATGATTATACAACTAGCACATTGAAACCCATGTTATATATACCTATGAGTTTTCTTTGAAATTTTAAAAATATCCTACCTAAGTATGGTTAACCATTTGGCAATGTAATGGTGTAGAAAGTGATTTATATATTCTAAGACAGTGCAGTTTTTGTGTGGTTTTAGTCATTAAAGTTTGGGCATAAGAATAGTAATATTTGGAGTTGTTCCTTTCTTAATTTTTATTAATCTTTTTGTGTACTTGAGTCCTTATCATCCTTTATTATTTTATGTTTTAATCGGTTTAAATGTGCCTTTTGAATTTTTCCCCAATCCTTTCCATGTATATCCCATTTTTGTAAATATTTAAGCCCAAAATCATATTCATTTTAATCTATTGAAGATGACGAAATAATATATGAAGAGGATATTAGTGGTTTGGATTATTTATAATATGGTTTCACATGAGGAATGTAATGATCCTTGGGTTAGGTTAATGCACAATACTTCAATGGTTATTCATCTAGTGGGCACATGTGCATGCACATGTGTGCCCACACACACACACACACACATGAGTGAACTTTAGACATGCATGTAGGTAACATAAATTATGTTCATCTCATGAATCCATAGTTTTCATAATATAATATTATAATTGAGGTCATTATGCATGACCCTTAAAAACTATGGCTATGTTTTGAGGTCCCATGATAATATGTAGTTTAGTATGTCCTGATAATTTTATTGAAAGGTTTTCAAATCCTTGAATATTCATATTTGAAAATTAAAGATACTCTATCTTAATATCACATATTTTCAAAAAGGATATATTATAAATATTTATCCGTGATCTATTATCCACCAAAACCCATTTGAATATATTATTTTGTACTTGAAATTTAATACATAATGGTATATTTTGATCTATAATGTGATTAGGAGGAAAATATTCTTTTTCAAATGATTTTATTTATTCATTCCATTATAGTGTGTTTAGAATAGAATCCATGTAATGTGGTTACAAATAATTTGGTAAAGTTGTATCACACAATGTTGGATAGAGGATATCTTTGTAAATAAGCCTTTTTTGAATTAATTCTAATAGATAAATTTTGGAATGGTATTTTTTGAGTTGATCCATGATGTCATACCCTTTGCGTTGATTAGATTTTTTAGTAGGTGAGGGTGAGGATTGAAGTGGGATATGGTAAGTTCCTTTGGTTTTTACTATTAGAGTGGTCACCTTAACCCTTCATGTTTTAAAAACATGGACCATAGGATCCATTATAAGCTAAGGGATATTATTAAAAGTGGGGTGATAACTTTTAATAGTCTAAAAATTAGGTGGAGGATCAATATGAGTCATTCATGTATCTTCCATATAATGGTAATAATAGGTATCTCATACTAGATATTACAATAATAGGATTGAATAAATGTTTACAATTTTCCATTGGTAACTTTAGCCTTATTAACGAATGTAGATTTGATATTTGTTATCCATTTTACTACAAAATTGATCCAAATAAGAAAAACTATCCATGTATAATAATATACAAAGAGTAATTTCATTATTTGTGTTAACCACTAATGATCATTCAATGTGTTCATAATTAATGTGTGTTAATAGGAAAAATAATAAATAAGGTATAGAAGTAAATCATTATCTAATATTTTAAACCTAAGAAGGATGAAACTCTAAAGAAAACTTAGGGTTTTACACTATTTAATATGTGTACGGGTTCACTAATAGGTTTTCCCTATTTTAGATTGAAGAGGTAGATTAATATAATTAATATATAAATTTAAATAAGTTCATATCAATAAATATGGTATTCATACATACATCTAAATGTAAAATATTGAGATTTTCTCTTCTGATTTAATAAAGGCATTTGTTGAATAAGGAAAATACTAAATATATCATGATACTTAGATTTTCTAGTTGATAATCTGAATATGACTATATTTTGGAAGTGAAAATTAGGGATAAGAACACCTTTGGCTCATTTGGTTTTGGAACTAATTTTCTACATGTGTTGTATTTGTTCTATAGGATCAAGTAAGTTCACTAGTTGATACTAACCTATGTAAAATTGTGATATTTACCATATAGTCACATGAAAATTATTTTATTTGGTTATGTCTACATATGAGACATTTATCATGAATCCATAAATCAACCTCCTATACCTTGAAACCATACATGTGATTATGAGGGATATAAACCTAAAATAATGAGGGAAGTGTAATGGACTAAGTTGACCCTAATCACCCTCTCTTGATGATTAGATGCTACCTATGTATCTAATACTCTAAGTAGGGAATCAAGCCACACATAGTTCTCACACCTAATTTTATGGTGTATTTGTGCTCATTTTTTATGTGTATGGAATTAATAGTTGGATTTGGTACATGAAAATGATTTATTATATGTGGCTTTTGAGTGCTTCAAACTTGTGTTATGATTGCTCCTAGTGAGATATATGCAATTTGGGAAGAATATGGTAGATTTTATCAATATGGAATAATGTATAAATATATATTAGATAAGTACCAAGCACTTTTTGAATGATACCTTGATTTTTTATATGGATCCATTTGAATAATTTATCATGCCATAGATGCACTAGGATGATGGGTTAATCCTAAGGATGTGTTTGATTTTATAAAATATTTATTTCTAGGAGTTGGTATTTTTTGACCTACTCAAGTTGTTATCAATTGGTGATAATAATCATTATTGGTAGAAATGACCTATGTAAAGGTGGACTAAAATGATAATCTAAATATATCTATGTAGGATATTTAAAATGTTTGAAATAAATAGTAAGGTTATTTTAGGTGTATAACAATATAATGGAAGGATTGACTCATAAGATAACATGAAAGTGTGAGAGGATGGTGAATTATAACCTTATTTGAGTGCTTAAGTCATATGTGGTAAATGTGTGTCAAGATTGTTAATGTCAACTTTTTAAGACTATATTTTAGTGTTTATAATAATATACTACAATATGAATAAAATATATAAGAAATTATGAATAAATAATGATCCACTTCAAGGGGGAACCTATAACATACTATAATAGGAACAAAGTTTGTAATTGATGATAAAATACTAACAACTACCTCCTATGTATACCTTAGTTATGCAATGGAAACACCCTAAGCCAAACTTATCACTAAAATGAAGTAAAATAAATGATCATATGAATTAATTAAATGTTATGATAGAAAAATGTAGGACACACATATATAAATACAATATACATGATAATGGAATAGTGAATGGGTATCCATATTAAGTTTATATCACAACATGTGTAATCCTAGAAGGAAAAAAATTATGCTACATAGGGATAACTAGAAATATATGAGTAATAAAATATGTTTCCCTCATAATATGTATACTAGGTGTTTTAGACAATAAAATATGGTATTATAAATTTGGAAATGTTAGTCTTGACCTATATTCATCTTACATGACTTGTGCATACATATACATACATACATACATACATACATATTACACACCCTTCTCTCCTATATACTTTCCTTCTATAGGGTTGACCTTATCAATTTTATATATCACCTATAATAATTACATAGTATGTGTTTAGCATAATTAAAATCATAATCATATTGTCTCTTGATCCTTAGATCATAGTTTTTGATATCCAAATTATTCCATCAAAAATTATATGCACTCAAAATTTCATAGGCATCCAACTCTAATGAACCTATCCCTACACCAATAAATGATCATTTTAGAAATTAAATATATATTTATGGATCAACTTATCAATTTTACATGTTAGTGGTGTGATAATTGTTATACCCTAATTTAGTTTTATAACCCTAATAGGATAAAAAAAATTAAATCTAATTTAGATATTAAGATATGGAATTGAAGCATACACCTGAATGTAAAATACTAAAATTAATTTCAAAGATTCTAAAAGTGGAATATGATAAATATAACAAGTAAAATAAAGGGATGAGTATTTATATTTTATGGTTGATTTTTTAACTATAACTACATTCTATAAGTGGAAATCAAGATAAATTGTTCATATGATTCATATGGATCAATAAATATACTTTTATCTTTGTAGGATGGTTCCATCGATATGAGTTAGTATCATCGATTGATATTGACATGTGTTTATTAGTACTACCCTATGAAAAATGAAGGACTATGATTTTATAGTCATATTCACCTAAATAAATACACTTTATATTTATGATCCTAAACCTTGATGATGCATGCAACTTCAAAAATGAGTATCCTTCACCTTGAATCCCTAGGTAGTATTTTGAGGGGTAGAAACATGAAAATTTTGGTAAAATTTAATGGGATGAGATGACATGAATAACCCATGTTTGATTATTAAATGTTTCATATGTATTTAATACTCTGAGGAGGGAAATCTAGCCACACATATTTATGCCACTTATTGTGTTTATGTAAATGTGCTCCTTCATTATATATATGTAACTAATGATTTTGATTTGTTCCTTTAAAATGTTTGTTTTAATTTGGATTTAGTGTGATTTATACATGGTTTGTGACTATTCATAGTGGTATATATATATATATATATATATATATATATATATATATATGGTATAATTTCTCAATGTGAAATAGTGTATATATGTTTATGTTTACTAGAAAAATGCTAAGTCCGATAGGAATTATAACTTGATTGTGTATATATGAGTCCAACGGGGTATTTTATCATGCAACTAAAATGATAGGTAGATGGGCCAAACTTAAGGAAATGTTTTATTTTTAAAATTAGCCATTACTAGGAGAGGATTTGTTTTGACCAATTTAGTTCATTATCTACTAGTAACGCTAACAAAAATTAACAAGAAATAAACATTTGCAAAAGTAGAATAAATTGAGGGTCTAACCATGTATGTGCATGATATTTAATATGTTTAAAATATAAAATTAGATTACTATAGGTGCACAAAAACATAATGGAAGGGTCAAATCTTAATATTGTTAAAACATTAAATGACTAAGTGGGCTATTTTAGACCCTTATTATATTTTAGTATAATTAAATAATAATGATTTATAATTTATTAACATGTAGTGAAAACCTCATGTAAATAAATAATAAAATATAGTTTTTTATTTATTATCAATTATTTAAATGATTCTCGGGATGGATG
>JARHVA010003614.1:1185000-1195000 GCA_037957365.1 Torreya grandis | reverse complement strand
GAGGCCGCTAAGTAAGCATCTAGACATCTACGGATGTTATTTGCCTCTCTCATGGTAGCCACTCCCACCAAAGCCACGTCATCAATGAACTGGAGGTGAGAGAGAATAGTCAGGCTGCCTCCCCATCTCCACCCCTGAATCTCCCCCTCTCTGGTGCACTCTCTAATCCTCTAGCCTAACCCCTCTGGCATGAGGAGAAACAAATAGGGAGATAGTGGGTCTCCTTGCCACAGGCCTCTTTCAGCTCGGAATAGGTTGGAGTGTTCTCCATTGACCAGCATTGAGAAATAGGTCATGGTAACATAGCTCATTACCCACTCAATCCACCCCTTCTCGAATCCATATGCCCCCATCACCTTCTATAGGAAGGACCACCGAACCCTATCATATGCTTTAGACATGTCGAACTTCATAAACATTTCCTTTTCTCTAGATTTGGACATCGAGTGGACCGCTTTCGTAGCCATCACTATACCATCCAAAATCTGCCTGCCTTCAACAAAGTTGCTTTATTCCTCTAAGACCAGCTCCTTCAAACACTTCTTCAATCTTTATGCAATCAACTTCGACAAAATTTTGTAGATAACATTACAAAGTGATATGGGCCGAAATTGGCTTAAGCAATCAGCCCCATCCCTCTTCAGAATGAGGGCTAGGAAAGTAGAGTTCAGCGCCCACAACATCTATTTATTGGTTTGTGACTCCTGAATCATAGTAAGTAAATCTCCTTTAATAATTTCCTAGAATTCTTGATAAAACTCAATCAGAAAACCATCCAGTCCCGGTGCCTTACCCTTCTTCATAAAAAAACAATTTTCCTTAGCTCCTCTTCCGTTACCAGCCTTCCCAATTCTTCCTTCATGTTGTGTGTCACAATAGAAGGAATACAAGATAAAATTGAATCCTCTACCACCTCATCCCTCAACCCTTCTTCCTAGAAGAAGGCACTAAAATGTTGTTCTGCCTCCTTACAAATTTCTCTAGTTGAAGTGACCGTCTCCCCTCTATCCATAACTAAAGCCTTTATAACATTCCCATGGCACCTGGCTTTGAACGAATTGAAGAAGAATGTTGTGTTCCTATCCCCTTCCTGTAGCCAATCAATCTTGGCTTTCTGTTTCTGAAAAAAATTCTCTCTTAATTCCCACTCCTCTAAGGTCTTGATCGCTCTTGCTTCCTCATTCATCAAAGACTTTGTCAGGCCCTCCTCCCTAATAGATCTTGTAATATCATTTAATTCTTCTTACGCCCTCTTCTTCTCCTAGAAGATGTTCCCAAAGCTATGCCTATTCCATCTCTGAAGCTGATATTTGACAAATTGGAGGAGTTTGGCAAACACGTACATGGCAGTCCTGACCTCGAGTCTCCCATTTCTCCACCATTCCATGATACAGCCGTACAAGTCCTGATCATGCAGCCACATAATCTAAAATTTGAATGGCAGCTTTTGTGGCCTGATAATCGATGATATGCTCAGTTTGATTGGCTAGTGATCTGAAATCCACCAATCTAGAATCTCAAAGCTGAGTGTCTAGCTGCCGCCCACCCAAAAATAGGATGCTAAAAACCTATTTATGCATTCTGCTATGTAGTTATTCTCGGTCCTTCTGTTATTCCATGTGAATCTACCATTACACAGCTTGATGTCCACTAAATTTAATTATGAGATCTTGTCCTTGAGAAGGGTAGATGATGGCTCTAATTTGATGTTTCCCCCCATTTTTTTTGAGAGATCTAGAATCACATTAAAATCACCTATAACAATCCATGGTAGGTACAAAAACTCTCTACGAACTAACCTAATATTATTCCAAAGAGAAATATTACCTTACAAATCATTGGGTGTATAAACATTAGATAGTAGTGCATACTCCCCTAACTCCATACAAAAGGAAACCATGGACAACATTGATCTAAATGCCATCCATCCCACCGGTGTCACCTTACTTGGATTCTAGAAGCATGCCAATCCACCTGCTATCCCCTGGGCCCCAATGCATTAACATATCCCTTGTCCCCATATCCTCAGGGCCATATCCATCATGTGCTCCACTATCACTTTCATTTCTTGAAGAAAAAGAATATCAGGGTGTTGACTTCTAACTAATTCCCAAATAGCTTTTTGTCTGGGGACGCTATTCAGGCCCCTTACATTCCATGATATTACGATCATTTTGAGGGAGGCTGAAAATGTGCATATAGGGTCTTAATTGACCCCAATTCAACTAAATTCTCCTCAATCATCTTTATTCTATCCAAGTCCTTTCTCCTTCCCACCTTCACACTTTTTTCTGAAGCTCCCTTCTTACTTTCTTTTTGGAGAATCCCTAGACATGGCAGAGCTTTCCCTTGCTGGTCCATCCCTTCCCCCCTTCTTGTGGAGCCTTCTTTCCTTTCTCTATGCCTTGTTTCCTTTCCTCTACTACCTCTACCGAACTTAGTCCTACCCCTTGTCCATCCAAGATCATTGGTAGGGGGGCTTACACTAATGTACTTGGAGAGAGTGGCGTGATAGCTACTACATTTTCATACTCCTCCATCTGTTCCTCGCCATCGACTAGACCCAGATTGATCTCTTATTGTCCCAATTCTTCCAGCATCTCAAATCTATTATATTAATCCTCCTCTTGTCTATCCAAAAATGTTCTCTTGAATCCTCTATTTTTGCTCCTAGATTTAACCTATGTGAACCCTTTCGAATCCTTTCCTCCTCCACCTCCAGTTCTCTTTCCTTTATCCTCAGCCACTATCTTATTCAAAGGGGGTGAAAGAGACTACTGCTGCTCTTCCACTTTATTCTTCAGGCATCTTCAAACTAAGTGACCATACTCGTGACAAAGCTAACATCTAAAGGGAAGAGTTTCATAATCTAATTGTTGAACCCAAGAGTATGATCCTACACACATTTCTAATGCGTCTGGCAACAGCCTACTCAAGTCAATTTCTACACAAATTCTAGCATATGTCATAATTCTCTTACCTAATGTCTGAGAAGATGCACCCACTGGTTTTCCTATTAGTGAAGCTATCATTAATAGGACATCCTCACGACAGCATTCAATTAGCATCCATAGAAGGTGGACCCACACTGGGACTCTGTTAGGAAGCTCCTCTATAGGATTAAAACCCGCTTGCCATGGTTTCATGAAAAAAGACCAGCCTGGTTATAAAAGTATGGTCCTCCTTCGAACACCCAGTTTTTATCCTCCAGACAATTGAAGGTGACCATAAAAAAAATGTTTACCAGCAATACTAATTCCCTCTCTCATGCTGGTTCCCATACCCTCTGGGCCTAATTCTCTGAGAAAGGTAGAGATAATTTCAGTCCCAAAAAATTTTAGTACAAAGAGTGTTTAGGGTAATACTCCACATCCTCTACTATCATGTTAAAAGGTATTATCAGCTTTGGCCTTTCATTGCAGCATTCCAGGCATCCATTTACCTTATTGATTCTTGAACCTCCAAACGAACCACTATTATGCCCCCTATATGTTGATTGGATACAGGCCTCTCCTTCTCCCTAACTTCCTACCCCTAAAATCCTTTGCCTACCACATCTCTGAAGCTTCTTTCCCCCTTTAGTTTATTTTGATCTTGTTGTTCCATTGCCCCTTCTCTCCACGCATTTACCTAAACCCTGTTCTGATTCAGCGGATAAGAACTATCTGAGCCAAGCCAACTAACTTCCGACGCTACCTCTCCCTCACCTGGATGACCTCACACCAGTGCAGTAGTAGAAAAAAGTGCCTCCCAACTAGGGTACGACTGCCCTAGCCTCTCAGCGAGTTGCAGCACTCGCTCTTCCTCACCAACTCCATTCCATCTACATCCTCTTTATTTTTTCAATTCATTTTTTTTATATTGATTAACATATGTTTGAATAATTATAATTGGTTACTTTATAATATTATTTACTATCAAATAAAGTTAAAATTCACATTAAAAAGTGTTCAATTTTGAGCATTATCTAGTTTTTATCACTCTTAAAGGGAACAATGGCTTCGCCTAACTTTGTATTAGAAAAATATCAAATATTTTATGCATCAAACTATAATATATGGAAAATTTAAATTAAGGTGAAATTTATGACCTAAAAGCTATGGAATATTATTGTTGGGGATGAAAAATTCCTATATAGATGACATGTTACACCTAAGCTTTGTAATGCATTTCAACAAAAATCATAGGAAACCATGTCGATTATATTACTGAGTGTTAAGGATGAATTCCTAATCCATATTAAAAATTGGGAGTCTCCTAGTCATTCTTGAAAACTCTTTGAATTTATGCATGAGGGATCTTATTTCTCTAAGATTACTAAGTTTATTATTGAATTACTTACTACACCAATGAAAGGTGATGAAAAAGTTGTTAAATTTATTACTAAAATTAAGAATATTAAATCTTACTTAGATTTTTGTAATTGTAATTTAATTCAAGACAATTGTTATATTTCATTATTCATATGAATATTCATGAAAAAATTTATAATTTTATCTCAATTTTGAATTCAAAGTACCAAATAAAACAAGATATCCTTGACCTCACTACCTTATTAGCTCTTCTAAGTTAAGAAGAGAAAGTGATGTCTAATTTTTATTCTAAAGATAATTGCACTTAGAAACTTTTAATTTTCAACCCTATGTCTGATAATAATAGAAACCGAAAACCTAACCCTATTTTTTCTAATGGCAAAAATGAGAACAAAAAAATTAGGCAATAAGAATCATAAACCTAAGTTTAATGGGAATTGTAATATATGTAATAAATTTGGTCATAGAAATGAAAATTATTATAAAAATAAATATACAACTAAAAATAAAACCCATAAAAATAAAAATGGAAAAATTCTAATCAAAACCATTAGAAGAACTAGAATTATAACAATAATTAGGAATATAATTCTAATATTGATTTACATGCTTCCTTTCTAGTTTTAATGAGAATGAATGTATTTTAGATAGTGGTGAATCATACCACATTACTTGCTTATCTAACATTTTATTTGATACTAGAGATATTTATCAAAAAATATATTTAGAAGATAATTCATTTTATAAAGCAAGGAAAGGCTAAATATATATATGTTGTTATTAAAGATGTTTAATATGTACCTAAAATACATAAAATTGTTATCATGCTATAAACGTACTAATCATAATTTTATTTTAAATTTTATTAAATATAAATGGTCCATTAGAAATCAATCTAGTTCTTTGATTGTAGAAGGCATTCAAAACAATGGTTTATACAATTTTTGCTTTTTTTAAATGTCTCTCATCGCATAGTAAGAATGAATCTCAATTATGACATGAAAGATTATGACATGTTAATTTTATAAGTTTACATGATATTTATTATCATAATTTTGTTGTTGCTCTTCATTATATATATTCTCATCATGAAACTTTCAAATGTTTCTTACATAATAAGAATCATACTAATCCCTTTCACAAAAATCATGATGTGAATTCCTCTCATCCTTTAAAGTTAATTAATAGTGATGTTATAATAACTATTTAATTTTTACCTATTAATAGTTATTTTTATGGTGTTATTTTTATATATGATCATAGTAGGATGATTTAGTCATATTTCATCAGAAATAAATATGAAGTGTTGTCTAAATTTAAATAATTTTAAACTTTTGTTGAAAATGCTTCTAAATTTTGAATTAAGAGATTAAGATATAATAATGGTGGTTAATATATTAGAAAAGAGTTTGATTATTTTTTCATTAGTTTTGGTATTGAAATATAATTAATAACTCTTTATTCTTCTCAATTAAATGGTATTATTGAAAGGAAAAACCACACCATTGTATAAATGGCTAGAACTATGCAATATTCTAGAAATATCCCTAAGTTATTATGGGCTAAAGCCATGAAAAATGTTGAGCATATTATGAATAGATTCCCAAATAAATATTTTCATCTTTATACCTCTTTATAAATGTGGTCTAAAAATAAACCTAGTGTGGCTTATCTAAGGATCTTTGGTAGCCCTGTTTTAATCTATATTTTTAATGTTAAAATAAAGAAGCTTGATCCAACTTCCTATTCTTTTATTTTTTTAGTTATGAAATTAAAAATAAAGTATTAAGAGTATATGATAAATCTAAATGATATATCATTGAGAATAAGAGTTATTATTTTAAAACATTCTTTTGGTGAGTCCTCTATGGAAACTCCTTAATGTTTTTATTTTGATGAACTTGGATCTCCTATTTCTCCTTATGAATAAATAAACTCCATAAAAGAATTTATCCATATTTGGATAATTTAGAGTCTTAGGAACCCTCTAAATTTAAAATGCCTAAATGTGTATAATTCATAATATAGTATTCTAGTCTTGATGATCTTAATAAACTAACTACAAGTCAACATTCTTATTATGTTTTAATGATTATGTATGAATGTGAAACTTAATATTTTGAGAAAACCATTCTAGATGATAGATGGAAAGTTTATATGAAACTTAAGTATAATGACTTGATTAAAAATCATAGTTGGGATCTTATCCCACCTCTATCTAAAAGGAATATTTTTGGTTGTAGGTGGATTTATAAAATTAAATATAATTAAATTGGTGAAACTAACAAGTTTAAATAAAAATTAGTTTCTCATGGATTTACTCCAAAACTTGACATTGACTATGTTGAAACCTTTGATCTTGTAGAAAAATGAGTACTAATAGATTACTCATTACTCTTGCATATCAACATGGTTGAATTATACACTGAATCAATGTTACAAATGCATTCATGAATGGTGATTTAGAAGTGGAAATATATATGACTCAACCTAAAGGTTTCACTAACCCTGATAAAGAGCATTATGTTTTCAAGTTAAATAAATCTCTATATGGTTTAAAAAAAGATTATCGAGCTTGGTATTTTAAAATTAATAAATTTTTTAAAGAACTTGGTTTCTCTATATGTTATTTAGATAATGATTTCTGTATTAAAGATAAAAATGGTCATTTAATCTTGATTTTATTATATGTTGATATTCTGATTACTAGTGATCTAATTAGTTTAATTCATAAGTATAATGATAAACCAAGTCAAATGTTTGAAATGGCTAATTTATTTATTTTGTATCATTTTTAAGGAATGACTATATTTAAGATAAAAATTCAATTATTATATCATAATATTCTTATTATGTTTAATATGATTGATTGTAATTCTACATCTACTCTTATTGAAGTTGGTGTTAATCTTGATCCAAAACCTACATGTGAAATAACTAAACCTACTATGTATAAATAACTTGTTAGTATTTTGATTTATCTAACAATTACCAGGCCATGTATTTCATATGATATTGGTGTTCCTTATATATTTATTTAGGATCCTTATTTTAACAATTAGAAATAAAATAAAGACAATACTTTGGTATATCAAAGTAACTTTAAAATCTAGTTTATTTTATTTGTGCATTAATAATGCTAAATTATATGGTTATTGTGATGATGACCATGTTAATCATATTATAGATAAAAAAATATACTCTTATATATGTGTTTTAAGTTTGGTGTAGGTTCTATCATTTGGAGTAATAAAAATTAACCTATTATTTCCCTCTTCGACATAGGTGGAGTATAGAAGTGCTATGCAAGCTGATAAATAATCCATGTGGTTATGAAGTTTATTAGGATAAATTAATTTGTATGTTTATCATAGTACCACTCTCCATTGTGATATCCAAAGTTGTATATCTCTATCAAATAATATAGTATAACACCAAAAAACTAAACATATTGAAGTTTATGTGTATTTTAAATAAGATAAAGTCCTCAATGGTGATATTGGTCTGTAGTTTTATGCTACATATGAATAGATGATAGATATATTCACAAAGCCACTTGGTGCTACCAAGTTTTTTTAGTTTCATACAATTTTGGGCCTCTCAAAGTTACCATTGAGGGGGATTTTGCATTACAATGTTACTTCCTAATGGACATGTGTTCCTTCTTCTTCTCTATACTTATTCTTATCATAAAACATTGTATTATATCACATTATGTATTTTTATAAACTTCATGTGAGAGTTTTACTTTTGTACCTCAATACATAAAATCACATTATAATGGAGTTACTTATGTTATAAAAGGATCCAATAATTCTTAGATGATTATTCATGAGAAACCGTGAGATGTAGTCTCATGATTAGTCTAGCCTAATAGTAGTTTATGGATTATGATTACTTTTATTTCAAAAGGTGATGTTTTTCATGATGAATGTTTTTAAATCCTTCAAATTTGTACATGATATAATTATTTATTAAGGTGAATATGAAATGTATCCCCACTTGGCATTAAGGGGGAGTGTTATAACATTTAATGACTAAGTGGGATATTTTAGACCCTTAGTATAGTTTGGTATAATTAAATAATAATGATTTATTATTTATTAACACAAGTTAAAAACCTAGTGTAAATAAATAATAAAACATAGTTATTTATTTATTATCAATTATTTAAATTATTCTTAAGATGGATGGGCTCGTTGGTTACAATGGTCACCTCTCTTCATCCACATTATAAATATGGTTTTACACCTATTATATTATGCACTTAGTGAATTAGAAAACACTCAATTGGATATTAGTGATTGAGTTATATTTATGTGTGGAAAATACATTATAGTGTTTTTTTAAGGCTTACTTGAGAGGAAGTTATAAGTTGAAGGATTTGTATAGGGGAATAGTTTCTCAATTATACAAATATCATATTTATGTGTTTTTTTACTTATAAAGGTTTTTCCAAATTAATATATATGTTATGTGTAAATTGATGTATGTGGTTTGATTAATATATGATTTGCTAATCATTTACAATCTATATCTCCTATGTATGTTAATTACATATATATTTCTTCATGCATTCTTTCAAATATAGCATGCAAGTGTCAGAGAATGAATGATTAAGACTTTATTTATGATCTTAAGTCATGCATGGTAAATGCATGTAAATTTTACCATTATCAAGTACTTATTAATAAATTTAAAAAATAAAATAGTGCCCCCTTTTTATTATAGTAATGGAATCACTAGAGTAAAAGGATATAATGTACTAGAGTGTGTACAACACACTTTTTCTTTGGTATGATGAAAAACTAAAATTTTGAATTTTCATAGAGAAAGGGTAAGAAGACACCTACGCTTGAGTGAAAAGTATTTTCCATTTATTTTTTTTGAAGATGATGCTTCCTTGTTTAAGCATTGGGTAATATTTTGAATATTTTTAGAAGGACATGGATAGTTGGGGTGACTATGCCCCAAGTTTGTGAATGTATTAAAGATCTTGGGTTGGGAACGAAACATGACCCAACCCTCATGAATGTCGGGAAAAATATGCAATTTACTAAACCAAATAACTAAATAGTTAAAAGAGAAAAATAAATGATGGTTTCTCTCAAAGAAACTCAATAAACCATTGTAGATGGATTATCTATTTAATTGTATAGTTTTATCAATTTCCTCCTTGTAAAAAGAAAATGAATGATTAAAAGGGAATGCACATTGTGCCTTCTCCCATCATGAATTTAGTATTTATTGTATCATTAACTCAGATTCAATTGTTGTAGAATAAAATCCATGATCTAAAGATAATGAAAAATGTTAATGCCCCCATCATGACCACATATTTGATAAGTGTGAAATAGAATGACAACCATTTTTCATTAAATTATAAACTATTCTGGTGTGTGTGTGCATGAGCTAATATCATGCCTTATAAATATGAAAGTGTGCATATGTGTATGAACCATTATAATTCATCATGAATCTATAATAATTTATATAGAATATTATGCATCTATATACTAAAATTGAGAATCTATATGTCAAATGTATGTGTATGCAAAAACCTATGATTTATATTAATTTAAAAAATGTACATATGTCCATGTATATTCACCCAGATGTGTATAATTATGTACTCAAATACCTCAAAAAGTGAGTGAATATGAATGACATATGCCCTTAAAAATTTG
>JARHVA010003614.1:1097500-1180000 GCA_037957365.1 Torreya grandis | reverse complement strand
TGAGGTACTATGACCATATAATAACCTTAATTTATCTCTATACACTCTATATTTTTAATCCAAAATCTAGATGATCCATATAACTCAAAAAATTAGTCTCCTTCACCTTGAAACCTTAGGTTGGCTTATGAGGGATACAAAAATATATAAATTGAGAAGGTGTAATGGGTTGAGTTGACCCTAAAATATAGATTAAGGAATCTAGGGTTAAAGGGGATAGATATGTTCTAGGTAAAAAGGTACTAAACTATCTTTATAACAACACAATTAATTTCAAACTCATATAAAACATTTACTAAATTTATTATGTTGATGTAACAACCTCACTCGGTTTTACTAGAATAGGGTAGTTTAAATAATTAATTATACAAATTCAACTAACAAATTCCAATATGATGAAATCTACAAGAGTGATATTTAAATAAATACATTAGTTTCAACTAACCATATAAAGGTATGTAACTAATTTATTTAGATAATGATCACAATGATATTTATCAATATCAAGAACATGTACAATGTTGATTATATAAATAAAGACTGCATTTAATTCATAAAATTATTATTATAAATTTATCCACCTTTGATACAATATTATAACCAATTAATATAATTGTATATATGAATAAAAAGTACACTTTCAACATAATAAATGTCTTATTAGTAATAACCAATGATATAAAGATCTATAGAGCATGCAAGTCTCAATGAACTCATAATATCCATAAGTAATATCAAGAGTAATCTCTAGTTTAGTAATGATAAGGTGAGGCAGAGAATAATCTAAGTTATTTTTTACATAAACCATAAACCATATATCCCCCACATAATTTCCCGACTAAGGAATGGCCCTACCTTCATAGATGGGTAGATAATGACAATGTGTGAATCCATAGTGACAAACTAGAACCCCTGTGTTGTAAGATAACTAATAAATGATGTATATCATAAATAAACTTATTATAACATGATATTGTACAAACATGTAAATTAAATAAAATAGATTAAATGATAATGTTTACCTATAAATACTCATTTGGCCAAAGTTTTCATATAATCATTAATATCTAAGATCAGTCACTTTCATACACACCACATGATTAGATTACACCTTATCTATACATTAGTGACACTAATTAAGTGTGTAGAATATTTCACACCACTCATTTAGGGTCCTTAATGCTAGATTTAGTATATATATAATATAAAAACCAATAGATTCATACATAATATTCCCTCTAAGTAGATGTAAAATGTACCTAACAAGGAAATATCAAATACATTCATTTAGTACATTAAATCTAATGTAATGAATCTAATAACATCTAATTTATTACCTCATAATAAAAATATTAATATATTGTCATTAAATCAAACCATTCAAGAAATGCATATATCATGACATCAAGTTAATAAAAATATTAACTTGTAACTTAAATGTTATGTCATCCATCCATATAACATTTATTAACATCTTATTTCTTTATTCCATATCTTAAAAATCTTTATTTAATTTACAGGGTGAAAATATAGGTTTTTTAGGGATCCTGGAACCACAAAAATGTAATAGAAAAGTATCAATAGGCCAAACCAAGGCCGCCAAACAAGAATGACAAAAACTAACTATAACATACTAAAATTAGGGAAAACAAAAACATAATAGATTAGGAAGGGTGTCCCTCTAGTGGATCTATTGTATAAAAGTTTACCTTACTATTTTTTATGCTTGGTCATGTGATTAACTATCATGCCATGTTGGTTATAGAATTGGGGAAGCTAAGCACAAAGGTATAAAGGTCTGGTGTATAACATTTAACTATGCTATGGCATTGGCATCAATTCCACACCAAGCATGAACCTAGTGCACTCACCCAAAGCATGATAGTGGAAGGATTGGGCCCACATTAGGTTATTTTCAACATGGCACAACTAAATTTTCAATGGACCTAGGCTATTTCTAGAGGATTTAGTTGGTATTCTAGTGTTAATTCCTTTAAGGAAGGATTTCAATAGGTAGAAACCTCCTTATTAGTACAAGTCCTAAGGTGTAAGTCGTTTATCCTCATGGTGGCACTCTAGGTGCCTATCTTGGAGCCTTGGAGTATTTTGTCTCAACACTTAGTGTACCTATAGGTTGGTCAAGGTTTCTAATGAAACAAGAACAACATTAAAAACCAAGTTGAACCTCCATTCCATTATACTACAAAACTACTTGATCAAAACTTAAATGAAACTAGCTCATGAGTAATACATCCAATAGATTATAAAAAAGGAACTTAACATTTCATTTCCCCAATTCTTATCTTCATTAGTTTTATCAACAAATTTAATTAAAATAAATAGAGTATATGTTCTCCCTAACTCTACTCATGCTTAATGTCTCACATGTAAGATTAAGCTATGAATTTGAGATTATAGAACTAATATGTAGAAGGAAAATACTATGGTTGGATCTCTATTTTTCTAAAACTTCACTATCTTTTCTCCTCTCCTTTCTCAACAAAAGTGAGTCCTCTTTTATTGGTGAATGGTTGTCTTTTGCTAGGTTGATTGGGTGAATACCAGGTGATGGGTTATCACTAGTCTTCCATCTCCACTATGTTGTCCAAGTAGGAAGGGCACACACTATATACCAAGCTATCACTTCGGGTTACTTTCCTACCTACCTGACTCTTTCTATATCTATGAATCTTGAGCCACCTCATACAAGTCTTGATAGGGAGGTCTTAAAATAATTTTGATGTTGTACAACTACCCACTAGCTGATGTGGGATCCACAAGGACTCCTCCAACTGGTGCCAAATTGTACAAAAAAGAGGTGCAACCAATCTAAGGGTCACTCTACACCAAGGTTTTCTAGGTTGGAATGTCCCATGTATTTTAACAAAAGGGGGCCCAACATTTACCCAATTCAAAATTTATAGTCTTCCCCAGACTATTCTTTAAGTGCCTTAAGTGCACAGAACTTAGGTGCACCCTACCTCAAGTCTTCTTTGAAATTTTTGAAGCCTTGAATGACACCCCTTATTTTATTGATGGTGTCATCCGATTCAATGTTCACATATTCTAAATCAATCACATTCATGCTTTCTAGATCCTTAAATAAAGCTTCTATTCTTTCCTTTTCCCTCTTTACTCCTCCATCCAAGAGTTCCCCCTACTCACTATCTTTTATTTGGAAGGTGCAGAAGACTACCTCCAAATATTGATCTTGAGTCTTTAGTTGAGTGCTAAGGGAGTTAAAATTTTTCATCATCTATATGTGGTCAACCCTAGACACCATGAAGGAGTGTTGGAGCAAGGTATCCTTTTCATCCTTTATCCCTTTTTGGAACATGTTGATTACTTCTACTTGATTGAAAAATTTACAAAATATTATGTCTGCTTCTTCCGCACCCTCCTCAAGCTTGGAAAATAGATCTTTGACCATTTCAATTTTATTATTTAACTCCCCTCATAAGGCCTCATAGGGGTCTAGTTTTTCTCCTAGCACTAGCTTCATCTTTAGTATCATTTTCTCTATGACCACATAGACATTATCAACCTCCTTCATACCAAAGGTATCCACATTATCCAAGAGGGATGGCTCTACCTCCTCTATGCACTTTATCAATTTTCTAAGCTTGAGTTTAGATGCCTCAATTTCATTCTCTATGTCTTTTGTAATCTTTCTCCAACTATTGATGCGAACAACATTAATGATTATCTTTTGTACCATTGAGGTGGCCATTTTGATAAGCACATTTTTTGATTACATGGGGTTAATATCATGGGGGTTTAACAGATGATATTTTTTCCCTTCCTTAGGATTCTTAGCACATTAAATTTCCTTTGAAGAAACCTCAAACTTGGGTTTATCCATATAGAATTCTAATTCTTATGAGACTTGGTGGCATGTGAGGGTCATCATGAATTTCGAAGGCATCCACTCCATCATGTAGAATTCATCATCTTCCTTGAAACCTTATTGTACCCTCTCTCTATTCTTGGGATCATATCCTCCATCATCACCCAAATATTCTTCTTTACTTATGTTGGTGGTAGACCCCATGTCTTCATCTCTTTCTCCTTCATCTTATTCTAACTTTTCTTCTTATCTAGTGCTATATCAACCACCATGTTGTTCTTGTAGGGGATATATTATGGACTTTCCCCCTTTACCCATATTTTCTTATTGTGGTCTTAATTATTACTTTTTTTACTTGATGGCACTAGTATCACCTTCTTTTTCCTTTAGTGCCCCTTCAAAAATAGGGCATGCTATTTGTGCAACTTACTTCACTATCTTGGTGGTGTTACTAGGTACCATCTTTGATAACTTTTCTATCTTGGGTTCTATGCCAATGGGACCCTTTCTTTTTTCACTTTATTTAAGCATGTGTTCCCTTCATCCTAGGCCACTTTCTCTCTTTCTTTCTTCTTATTCTTTTCTACATTCTCTTCCCTCTTGGCCTATTATTTTTTGGCCTTTCTTTTCACAACTTATGCAACACATCTCTTTTCTCTTTCACTTACCTCTTCATCCTCCAACCAGTCAATTTTGGCTTAGGTCATGCCCTTGGCCTTCATTTCTTCGCACCTATGGTGTAATGCTAGCACTACATCAATATGGCCTTGGTAAAGGCTGATGCCTCTCCATTTTCATGTCAACTCTTCTTATTTTATATGCACATCAAAGTGGTTTACCTCATCGAGCTCCTTGCCCTTCTCTTCTTTATTTTCTTATGCCTTGTACTCATCTACTCACCTCCACTCCTCTACTTCTACCATATCAATCATGTCTGTAGCCACCCCTAACTTGGCCATTTCTTGATTATATTCTCTTAGATCCCTATGCTTTTTAGGTATCAACCTCATAAGATCTAAGTCTTCTTAGTCTACACCTGAGATTTTATGGCTCTACTTGAGGTGGTGTAGAAGGGGTTTGTTCACATGAAAAGGACTCCATATCCTATAGTATAATATAAATGATCCATCCCCACTCACTTTCCCTAGATTCCTCTACCTCTTCTTTGGATGAAAATACTTCAGGCATAAGAGAGGGGATCTTTTTCTCTTTTTCCCCTTGGGTTAGAGGTGGTTTTCAAGGTAAAATATACATGCTTTTGGTAAGATTCTGACATATATGCTTCCCGCTCTAAAGCAATTTTTATCTTCAAACATTCTTTGATCTCTTCCAAGGTTTCCCCCTCTTCTTCTTTGGAGACTTCTTCTCAAGGGGCATGGGGGTTCCTTTATCTTTGACTGAGACTGGGGGGTTTCTTATCTTCTCAATGCTAGTCTTTATGCTAGAGTCTTTCTTCGTAGGCTTCATTGCATAGTAGATCCAATGGATGAATACAAGGATTGTAACCTCTTGGATTATATTGGTGTCTATTTTATTTGAGGCATCCTCTTCATCTTTAGTATTGCTCCCATCTATGTGAGGGAACCTATGCCACATATTTTTACTCTTTTCATCTAGCTCCCTAACTAGGATGTCTATTATTTACACATTAATATCTAATGAAGCATATCTTATAAATAATCAATCAAGAAGTTGAAGGGGAGATTCAACTATCTTGACATCTTCTTATCCTTTAGTGCTAGTTAGATGATGCACTAGTGTTTTATCATGATAAAAGTAGCTATCTTCAACATGATTGTGTGGAGCCCCTTTGGAATGTACCATTCTAGTCCAAAGGCCTTGATGTATTACTCACACTAGCACATCATACAAGTTTTATATTTTGAGTTGAAAAAGGTAGGGTAGGTGTAGTATTTATATTTTTGTGTGAGGGACTTATGGTGTTTTAGGAACACCCACAAATTATCCTCAATCCCATCGGGATCCTAATCTCCTCCATAATGATCAAAATTAGGATGGAGCCTTATCTGAAGGTCCATTTCATACTATGTAATTGAAGCACATTCTTGGTTAATTCTATGGTGATGAACTATGCCACATTAAACTAGACTCCCTATGCCATATGGTAGGCCAATACAAGATAATATTTAGACACATATGTCCATCATTAATCAAGGCATAACTTCAAGCTCACTAGGTACATTATTGTCCTCATGCCTGAGTCCTCACAGTTGTTGATGGGGAAAGTGTATCCCCCCTTAAAGTAATTTAGGATCTTGGTGATGTGCTCTACCTCTTCATCATTACCCATTAGCTAGTGGATATCTCTACTAGTGTCTATAAGTACATTGATTTTATTTATCAATTATGCCAAGATTTTCATTTGCCAAATTAAAAAATATATGAAGTCCTCATGGATGCACGAGAGAAGGAACTGAATAAGTTCCTCAAGCTTTCTAAAGTAAGGTAACTCATAGAGCTAAGTTACAACTAAGCCTTTTAACTTGTCTTTAATCAATACATCAAAGAGGGCATCATATTTACGGGTCTTACACCCTATATCCACCATCCAATCCTATGCCAAGTCCTAAAATTGGATTGATATCTAGTCTTTGTATTAATTTAGTTGTTATACATGTGTGAAAGAATACCATGGTTCTCCCACTGATGCCTCTAGTTGGAATTACATATGTTGGTAAGAGATTTTATTCAGTACCTCTGTTTTGATCACCATGATGTTGATTGCCTCTATAAGCTATGCCCTTGTCTTGGTCGAAGCTGCTTCTTCCATAATTTTAACCCACTTGGGTTCTAGTTGTGCCTCTATAGAGCTTGGAACCTTTTGATTTTTAACCATTATAAACTTACTAGTATTGAACCTTGAGAGGTTTGGTTTATCAAAGCCTCTAATAGTTGTCAACACTTTTGTAATCATGGGATCTTAGCTTACAAGTTTGTCTCAAAGCTTTGTTGGCCATTAATGGCAACCTAGTGACAATATTACACTTTACTTGGCTCTCTACACCAATTTATATCATCCTCACACTTTACACACTAGATTCTCTATGAGCACACTCTTTAATGCGCTTCTTTTCACTCTAGGTGTCTTGAGTTGATTGAATTTTGACTTGTGACGAGTTCTTTCTTGCTTCAGCTCTCTAGTTCTTAATCTACTCACTCTTTAGTCCAAGTTACCATAAATTTTTTAACTTAATCAAGATTTATATTGATCAGTTTATATCCATCTCTTAATAACCATTGTAATTAATGCAAGTGTTATGATGTAGGCACTTTGATTTATTGGGGAATGCAAAAATATTTGAAATATTTGAAAATATACTATATTATATGCATTAAATTCATATCTTTTGTGCCACCACCACCTCATTGAATGTTCTTAACTATTTTTTTTGTAAAGTGATTTATGGTTCAAAAAGTCACTTCCTACTCCATTCTAGGTGGATGCCAACTATTTCAAATGAATTTTCTTCTACACATGTATCCTTGGCATGGCCTTCACCTTTCTTGTGGTAACTTGGTTGTAGCACCTTACATGCACATGATTTAGCCTCCATAGTTCCACTTTTTCTAGTTTCACTCCTCTTTTAGTGTGCTTTTGTATCTTGGTCAATTTTTTGCATGTCATCTTGCCTTTTCCTATCCTACCCCCTATAAATTCCTTGCACTATCCCTCCGATGCTTTTTGTCTCTTTTAATTATCCTAAATACTTAGAGAGTACATTATCACTACCTATATTATGCTCAATTAACTTAATCATCTTCACTTATGGCCTTGCATCAAAATAATTGAACATCTTCTCTTACCTTAGAGGTTTCTAGCATTGTATCAAATGATGCACCTTCTTATAGCTATGTCTCATGTGTAAAGCCAAATAAATTCATTCCTTGGGGCCTTTAAGTGCCCTATAATACTTGTCTACACATATTTTTTAGCTATTTCTTTTACTTTATCTTATTTATCTTCATGCCCCCACTACTTGGATGTATTACCTCATGCACATCTATGTATAAGTGCTCAAATCACTTGATTAGAATTATGAATGAAGAATTGACAAGAGGAGTTCATTTAGATGACTCATGCCACTTACTACCTCCACAAATTGAACAAAAAAGGAAAAAAATTAAAATGTGGTTTGGCTTATGCCAAAATTTATTATGGTTATCTTACTTAAATTGACTATTGACCATAAATTTAGAGTTTTCTTGGCATGAGTAACAACCTACTATTGATATAGTTTCAACTAATTACCATTGAAATTCCTAGGTAACATCTCACTAAACAATGTGTGTAGCTTACATGTTCCAATTTCCAAGATGTGATATATGATGTAGGGACTCATCCATGAAATTTTTAACTTGCCTAGGTGATTGAAGTACTTATAGTCATATAGAAACACTAATTCTCCTTTGGTCACCATGTTATGCTTGATGTCCTTGTCATGCTGTTAGTTTTATCATGCATTTTTAATCTATTAGATCCACTTAACCTAAGCATGTGTCTCATCCAAGTGCTCCAAATATTCTAGCCTTACACTTAGGGACTCCTAGTCATCTAGGTAGCCAATTCATGCAATGCACAAGGAAGGCACTATGAGTTTGATGGGAAACACTACTTCAATGCCAAACACTAATTAGAATGGTATGGCCTTGTTTAGATGCTTCTAGATCATGCAATATGCCCAAAGGACTATATATACATTATCATCCCAATCCTTGTGACCAACATCACATATCTTCATTAGGCACATTCCCAAGATTTTGTTAAAGGATTTATCCATGCCATTGGCTTGGGGATGATATGAGTTTATTTTGTGGTGTGATACAATGTATTCATTTAGGAGGATGTGCTCCATCTCTTTTATAAAATGAGTACCCATGTCATTAGTAAAATTTAGTGATCACTCATATTGGCTTATGATGTTTTCCCAAATAAATAATGTGTCTATCATGATTGTATAGTTCTTGTTTGGCATAGTTTTGGCCCACTTGGTGAAATAATAAATGGTTGCCAAAATATAACTAGCACCTATTCACTATGTGGTGGGAGTGATGGCCCATTTTTTAAATGTCACTTGGGTAATGATGGGGATGAGAAGAATCTCATCCTAATGGTTAGGCTTCCCAATTTACTGGCATACATCACATGTCTTAGCATACTCCTTACCATCTTTGAATAGGATTGAACACCATAAGCATGATTTCAATAGATTTCATGTCATTATGTTTTTAGTGCAATGGCCTCTTATAATTCTTTCATTTGCCTCTTATAATATGGTTTCCCTTTCATTTTCCAAAACAGAGTAGTGCAAGACTTCATCCTTACTTATTTTATAGAGCTCCCCTTTGATGAGTTGGAAGGGGGTCACATAGACAATAAGTTATTTCTTCTTCTTTATGGGCATGGCTTATGGTGCCAACCTTAATTTTAGGAAAGTGGTAATATTCACTAATTCTTCAGGAACATGTTGAACCCTAAATAGATATGCATCTAGGATGTCATCCTCAATTCACACCATCACATTACTAGATTTGATGCAAGACAAATGGTCTAGCCCCAAATTCTACTTCTTAGGTTTAACCATAATAGAAAATTAGAATTAATGGAAGATAAAAACCCATATACATACACACCCATGTAATATAAGCTTGTTCACAAGGTACTTAAGCACCTCATGATCTATGAATAATATGAATGGGGTTGTTAGTGGATATTGTTTAAATTTTTATAAGGCATAGACCATTGCTAGTACCTTGTTCTATATGGTGGTGTAGTTCTACTCAACTTGCATCAATTTTTTTCTTACAAAGGAGATGGGGTGGTCCATTTTTCCTTCACCTAGTTGCACCAATATGTCACTAATGGTGGAGCTTGAAGCATCAATGTGGATGTGAAAAGGGATCATCCACTTTGGAAATTATAGAATTAGCACACTATCTAGCTTCAAATTTAGTGTCTCAAAATCTTCCTCTTGTGGATCACCATAGTAAAATGAGCCATCCTTTCACAAAATCTCCTCCATAGGTATGATTATCCTTATATAGCCTTGAATGAACTTTCTATAGTAGCCATAATGGCCTAGAAAGGTGTTCACATATTTTTTCATTGAAGGGGTCTAGAGATGGATTATTATGGGTATCTTCATGATATGAACAAGTAATACATCCATACAAATGATGTCATTGAGTAATGTCCCAAATGGAGTTATGAAGATGTACTTTTTTAGATTTTAAGAGATCTAAATTAGTTTGCACCTTTCAAACATGAGGCATAGATGTTCATAATGGTCTCTTAGAAGACCATACACTATACAATCATTAAGGTATACTTATAGGAACTTAGGGATAAATTCCTTAAAATAGTGATCACTACCCTGGAGAACACAACTAACACATTCTTGAGTCCAAAGGGCATCATATTATATGTGAAAAAAATCCATTCAATTATGAAGGTTTTTTTGGGTTTATCCTCATCTTTAATTTGCACATGATGGTAACCTAAGAATCCGTTAGTGAAAGTGTATATTTCATAATGTATAACTCTAAATAAGATTTTATTGGTGAATGGGTTGAGAATGGGTCATTGACATAGGCAACATTCAGAATCTTATAATTAATGAAAATATATATGCACCCATCTTTATTGATGTTGATGTACATAAAACTTACCCACTCATATTCTTGCACCAGTTAGATAATGTTGAAATTCAACATTCCATCAATCTCTACCTTTACCTTGGCATAGAGATTGGGGTTCGTCTAATATGGGTGCTTCTTGACTAGATGTACACCATCCACCAGATTGATGCTCATTTTTCCAAGTAAAGGGTGGGTGCCATTCATGTCCTTATAAATACATAAGAAGAGGTCCTATAATTCCCTCAAGAGGTCAATAATTTGTGCCATTTATGACTTGGACTAGTAAGCACCTATAGTGGTGATATTTGGCTCACCTTCTACACTAATGTATACTTTGGCGGTCTTAAATAGTGCATGGTAGGGTTCATTTTTCTCTTGATGAGAATATTCAAACTACCTCATCCCATATATTGTCTCAACCTAAAAATGTGTTGGGTATCTATCATTTTGAGAGCTATCTTCCATGAGGTGCATGAGCTTTTATCTACCTTTTAGAGCCTTTTAATTATGTTACTTCTAGGTCTCATCATCTTCTTCACTAGAGTAACTATGGAGCACCATCTCCTAAAATAATGTGGGGAGAGTTAGTCCTTTCTCCCTAGACATCTCCTCCAAGAACTCTTCTAAGATAGCTCTATCCTCAAACAAAACTCTTCAGATGACTTGTAATAGATCTAGTAGCTTGAGGATCTATAAAGAGAAGGATAATATATGTAAAGAGAAAGATAATATATGTATGAACTTCTCCTTGAGCACCTCCCAATTTCTTGTCTCATGGTGCATCTCCTTTTACAATGTACCATGCTTGTGCCCATGTCCTAAAGGTCCTATAAAAAATGTGCACCCACAAGCCTCATGGTCCATTCTCACTACAAATAGTACATGTTTCTTCACATAGATGCATGTGTAATCAGGTAAAAAATTTTAGCATAAGAAGGTATGTCTAGATCTTCATTACTCTTGTCAAACCTAGTGCATATTATTGCCTTCACATCCCACTAGGTTGGCAACCTAGGTCTCTATGCTTCCCACTAATAGGTGGTAGTACTCTTCAAAGGTGCACCCATTTGATAATTTTTTTTTGGGATGAAGGATTCAATGTCTTTGACATATTTCTCAATAGGTTGGCTTCCCTCATACTTTTAAAGTGCTATAAGCTTCCCCTTATTATGCTGAAGTACTTTCTTTTCAATATTTTTGGCATAGGGGACCCACTTATTATAGAGTCACTCATCCTTACCACTCTTATCCCAACTAGTCTTGGAACAACTATATGCACTAGGTGGCACCTTCACCCAGTGACCTCATAGGCCTCTTCAACCGAACATTCACATGCTACATTAATTGTATCAGAAGCTGATTGTCCATCTTCCCATGAGAGCATGCCTTAGTCAGTAGGATTGAGCTTCTCGATGTCCTATATTGTGATGTTATAGATGTGGTTGATCTCATCCTTGAGATCAACACTCTCTACATAGGGTGGCCTTGATCATTTGAAAGGGGGATCACCACCCTCTCCTTGCCATTTTTGAAAGTCATGTAATGGTTCTTGAAGTGTATGTCTACACTATTAGAATAACACCATGGTCTTCCCAAAAGTTCTAGGTAGTTATCCTTTTCTACTAACTTAATGACCTCAAAATCTGTGTAGAATGTAGTGCCCATGATATCTATAATGGTTCCCTTCAAGATCCCTATAGGTTGCATACAGGTTTTTTTAACCATGAATAACATATGAGGTAAAGGCCTCAATGGTGGTCATCCCATATTTTCCCAAGAATTTCTGGTCAGGATATTGACCTCAGCACCTATATCCACCAATCCTTCATAGACTTACCATCTATTGATGGTGCAATCTATCAATAATTCTTGGTCAAACTTAGCATTTTGGGTATGCCTAACCTCACACACCTACTCTATATATGTTTTTATAAATTTTATTACGTGAGATGTGGCCTCTTGTGTTAATTATTCTCTTGTATGATTTTTAAACAAGTCCTTCAATAGTGGTAGCATCCCTTCAATCTATAGGAGGTGTAAGATCATGGTTAACTCTTATACTTCAACATCTTAGTGATCTTGTTCTTGCATGAAGTAGTGACCCTTCCCTCTAAATCTTTGGTCAATTAAAGTTCACCCTACAAGTCTTGTACCACACTCATGGATTGTTATAGGATGTCTTTTTACCATATAGGGTCAAGGTATGGTGTAGCTATTAGCTCTAATTGAGTTATGCATGTTGGGGATCAACCAACAATATGATTACACTTATGAAAGCAATAAACCATGGAATTAAATCAGATAGATAAGTAACTAGAATGATAAATAGCAAGGAACAAGAGATACAAGAAACCACCCTGAAAACTTGTATTAAACTCTTTACAAAAGGAATACAATTGAAGAAACTTCTTTCTTCCACACCTCTCTCAGATGCACAAGATCTCTCTCTATATCTCTATTCCTCAAGAGCTCTCTCTCTCAAGTACAATCAACTCCAACAACTTGGATTGATACAACTCTATATTGTTCTTCAAACATTCACAATGTTCTACTCTCACAAATAAGCTAAGAAGATCTTTCCTACATATAGAATTAGGAAACTTGAGCATGCACTTACAACCAACAGTTAAGCCTCTTGAACAAGGGCTCTAAAAATAATCTTACTAAAAATAGAAACGTGAAATTAAGACTAAGACTTAAACTCATCATGCAAACACTTGATTCTGTCCTCGGAAATAGCATTCTGGATGCACAAGTAACCGACGCCAGTTCCTACCTGCTTGCCTGTGACCATCCTTGGCCGATCCTCTGTCGATGCTGGCATCTCTTCAACTACTCTTGATTGACATCGATCACTCCTGACTGACGCCGGTGATTGTGTAAACCTGCAACTTTGGTAATGCGCTCCTTGGTGAAGCTTTTAGGCTCCACACCTTAACAATCTCCCACTTGGAGACAAACAGCTGCACCAATACCTGTACAGCAACATCTTCTAGCTCCTCCATCTTCAACTCAATCATGAATACCAACAAAACTTCTCCTTTATAACCGGCTTGGTTAACATATCAGCAGGATTCCTATCTATATGGATCTTCTCTAGCCTCAAATCACCATCCTCCAATACCTGCCGTATGAAGTGGTACCTTAGCTGTATGTGCTTGGTTCTTGAATGAAAAGCCAAATTCTTAGCCAAATGGATTGCACTCTGACTGTCACTATACAATTTGCAACTCCCATGCTCCCTTCCAAGCTCTTCCATGAACCGTGTCATCCATATCATCTCTTTGTTAGCTTCTGTGGCTGCAATATACTCTGCTTCTGTAGTTGACAAGGCAACAACCTTCTGCAACTTTGATATCTAGCTAACCACCGTTCCACCTATAGTGAAAACATAACCTGTGGTGCTCCTCCTGCCATCCAAATCACCTGCCATATCTAAATCTACATAACCATGTAGAGAAGTATCTGAACCTCCATAGCACAAGTGCCTACTCCTGGTTCCTCTCAGATATCTAAGGATCCACTGAACTGCTTTCCAGTGTTCCTTCCCTGGATTGGCCATATACTTACTTACAACTCCCACTACTTGGGCAATATCCGGTCTAGTACACACCATTGGATACATTAAACTCCCTACCACAGAAGAATATGGAACCTTTCTCATGTACACTACCTCATCATGTGAATTAGGACATTGTTCTTTACTCAACTTAAAGTATCCAGCCAAAGGTGTGCTTACCGGTTTAGCATCCTGCATATTGAACCGTTTCAACACCTTGTCCATATAATCCTCTTGAGACAATATCAACCTATGATTTTTCCTGTCTCTCTTAATGCTCATGCCAAGGATTTTCTTTGCTACTCCCAAATCTTTCATAGCAAATGTTTGAGCTAATTTCACCTTAAGCTCAGAGATATCCTGCATGTGTGATCCTGCAACCAGCATATCATCTACATACAACAATAGAATAATATATCTACCATTATCCAATCTCTTGAAATACACACAATGGTCAGATTGACACCTACTGTAGCCATGCTTACTCATAAACCTGTCAAATTTTAAATACCACTGTCTAGGATCTTGCTTGAGGCCATACAAGTTTTTCCTCAATCTGCACACCAACTTCTCCTTACCCTTGACCTCAAATCCTTCCAGCTATTCCATGTATATTTCCTCATCCAAATCTCCATGAAGAAATGTTGTCTTAACATCTAGCTGCTCAAGATGCAAATCCTCAATAGCAACCAAAGACAATACAACCCGTATAGAAGTCATTTTAACAACAAGAGAAAAAATCTCACCAAAATCAATACCTGGCTTTTGTGTAAATCCTTTCACTACCAACCTGGCCTTATATCTCATCTGTACATTCTCACCTTCCTTCAACCTATAGGTCCATCTGTGCTTTAGTGTCCTCTTACCTACTGGCAACTCAACCAAATCCCATGTTTGGTTCTCTCTCAAGGACTCCATCTCCTCAACCATGCCACGCTCCCATTGACTCTTGGACTCCACCTGTAATGCTTCTTCAAAACTCTCTGGTTCTCCACCATTAGTTAGCAATAAATAGAATAATGAAGGAGAATATCTAATTGGAGGCTTACTTACCCTTTTTGACCTCCTGATGGGCATTTGAGACTCGTTCACAACACGTTGTCCACCCAAATTCTCTGACAGTGACCGACATTGGTTTCTATACTACCGACATCAGTTCTTAACCTGCCGACGTTGGTCTCTATGTTTTCCTACAAGTGATTATTTCTTTTTCCCGTGAGCTCATTTTGAACCGTCACCTCATCTAATTCTCCATTGCTCTGCCTAGATTGATTCAGCTTCTTCAGCTGATCACTATACATCACTTTTTCATTGAAAACAACATCACGGCTCCTAATTACCTTGTTAGTTCCTAGATTCCAAAATTTGAAACCAAAATCATCTGAGCCATAGCCAATAAATGTGCACCTCATAGACTTAGCATCCAGCTTCTTTCTATTTTCTTTATCTACGTGCACAAAGGTTTCACAACCAAAAACTTTGAGATATGAGAGATCTACCTTTTTACCTGTCCATGCTTCTTCTGGAATTCCACCATCCAGAGCTGTAGAGGTACCTTTGTTAATCAGGTACACTACAGTGTCAACAGCTTCTGCCCAAAACTCTAAGGGTAACGCAGCATGCAATCTCATACACCTTGCATGCTCCATGATTGTTCTATTCATCCTTTTAGCAATTCCATTCTACTGAGGTGTCCTTGGAACCATCCTTTGCCTATGGATTCCATGCATATAACAATACCAATTGAAATTATAACTGCAGAACTCTCCACCATTGTCAGATCTCAGGCACTTTAATCTTCTACCTATTTCATTCTCAACCATAGCTTTCCAAATCTTAAAAGTCTCAAATACATCAGATTTCTTCTTAATACAATAGATCCATACCTTTCTTATAGCATCATCTATGAACGTAACATAGTACTGTGATCCTCCAATAGAAGCTACCTGAGTCAGTCCCCACATGTCTGTGTGAACAGGCTGCAACTTATGCCTCTTCTTTGTAGACCCAGTCTTGAGAAAACTAACCCTTTTCTATTTTCCAAATACACAGTGCTCACAAAATTCTAGATCCATGCTTTTCAAATCTGAAAGCTTACCTTTAGACTTAAGAATTGACATCCCCTTCTCACTCATGTGGCCAAGCCTTAAGTGCCACAATTTAGCATCCACATCTGAAGTAGATAATATAGAAGGAGAAATATGAGTAACACAATTACATAAATATAGAGTACCTACTCTCTTACCTCTGGCCATAACAAGTGCACCATTGGTCACCTTCCAAGATTTTGCTATGAGAGTTACTGTACAACCCTCATCCCCTAACTTTCCTACAAAAATCAAATTTCTCTTCAAGCTAGGAACATGCATCACATCTCTCAACACCCATGTGTTGCCATTCTGCATCTTCAGCTGCACTTTACCTTTTCCAATAATCTTACAAGGCTCGTCATCCCCTAAGTACACTATTCCAAAATCTCCATGGATATAGTCACTAAAATATTCTTTATGAGGGGTAGCATGAAAAGATGCACGAGAATCTAATACCCAAGATTCTATATTATTATGCAAAGAGAATATTAAAGCATCTTGTGCAATACCTGCAACCTTTGCTTCTTCTTTTCCTTCGTGTCGATTGTCCTCCTTAGGCTTTGACCAGAAATCTTTGCTTATGTGCCCCATCTTTCCACAATTCCAACATTGTGGCCTCCTGCCATTTCTGGATTTGGATCTACCTCTCACCTTAGACTTAGATCTTGATCTCCTCTTGCTCTTCTCTTTTTGCCTTCCCCTGCTCTCAAGATTTAAAGCGTTCCCTGATGTTTCCTCTGTGATTTTCCTATGAATTTCCTCATTCAAGATAACACTAAAAACATCCTCTACTTTTAAAATATTCAAAGCAGATGCAATATTAGAAACTGCCATTACCAAGCCATGCCAGCTTTTAGGCAAAGAACATAATATTAAAAGAGATTTTATTTCATCATCAAACACAATATTGACTGAACTTAATTGATTAACAATTCCATGGAAATCATTCAGTTGATTTGATACAGATCCACCTTCTTGCACATGCGAATTAAATAACTGCTTCATAAGATATACCTTATTAGAAGTTGAGGGTTTTTCATACAAATTTGCTAAAGTAGTCATCAACTCTACCATTGTTTTTGCCTGTGATAAATTAGATATCACAGTAGATGCTAGACTCAGTCTTATAGAACCCAGAGCCTTTCTATCAAGAACTTCCCATTCTTCATCCTCCATGTCTTTGGGCTTCTTTGCAATCCCACCTAATGGTAAGTATAGATCTTTCTGATACAGATAGTCCTCTATTTGCATTCTCCAATGTTGATAGTTCTTTCCATTAAACTTCTCCATTCTCAATTTACTTTCTTCTGCCATTGCTTCTCCCACTCAAACAGAAATCCCTGCAGAAACCCCTGTGAGCAACCTATAACCAATACACACTACACAGATCTGAACCACCTGTTAGTGAACCTGAGTTCTGATACCACTTGTTGGGGATCAACCAACAATATTATTACACTTATGAAAGCAATAAATCACATAATTAAATCAGATAGATAAGTAACTAGAATGATAAATAGCAAGGAACAAGAGATACAAGAAACCACCCTGAAAACTTGTATTAAACTCTTTACAAAAGGAATACAATTAATGAAACTTCTTTCTTCCACACCTCTCTCAGATGCACAAGATCTCTCTCTAGATCTCTATTCCTCAAGAGCTCTCTCTCTCTCAAGTACAATCAACTCCAACAACTTGGATTGATACAACTTTGTACTATTCTTCAAACATTCACAATGTTCTACTCTCACAAATAAGCTAAGAGGATCTTTCCTACATATAGAATTAGGAAACTTGAGCATGCACTTACAACCAATAGTTAAGCCTCTTGAACAAGGGCTCTAAAAATAATCTTACTAAAAATAGAAATGCGAACTTAAGACTTAAAATCATCATGCAAACACTCGGTTCTGTCCTCAGAAATAGCATTATGGACGCACAGGTAACCGACACCGGTTCCTGCCTGCTTGCCTATGACCATCGTCAGCTAATCCTCTACCGATGCTGATGTCTCTTCAACTGCTCCTGACTGACGTCAGTCACTCCTGATCGATGCCGGTGACTGTGTAAACCTGCAACTTTGGTAATGCACTCCTTGGTGAAGCTTTTAGGCTCCACACCTTAACAATGCACTCAGTGTGGCTTGATTCACCATACTCTAAGTGTATATCTTGGCTTTTCATGGTGGGTGATTGAGTGGTGAAAACACTTATTTTCATGGCATGTAATTTTGGTGGTGCCTTATGAGTTTGCTAGAGCTTAGAGGCCCTTTTATCCCCTTAAAATCTTGCCTAATCATCTTGGCACCTCTATCTATGTTAGGCCAACCTTGAGTCAACCTTTTATATAATTCAGGGTATTCCTTGATTACATGTGGCCCTCGATAATACCCACACATAGGTGCATGGGGTATTCGTGCTTGTAGTGTTTAGTTGACCTACACTTATAACATGATCATGGTGGGAATATTCCTCTAACACATCCACCTCCTTGGTCATGCATGCCTCTTTGGTTCCCATAACCCATGTTATTTTGGCCATAACCTTCATTTCCTTGACCTAACTAGCCACCACCTAAAATTATTGATTGACTTACACCTATTTCCATATTTTGGGACGTTTCATCATTGACCCTATATTCTACTATTCAGTATGTATAAGAAACACACATTTTATAGTAAATAGTGGTGTTTACTTAGCTAACACACTACAATAGAAGGTAGTTTTAGGAGTCATGTACTCTATGACAAACTTCATAGTTGAGAAGCAATGTACAAACATTTAACATATGTAGTTTTTCTTGTTATGCCCCTCTATCTTTTAATTAGAGCACCATAACCCACTATGAGTGTCATGCACCTACCTAACGATTAATTTCTATAACTAAGAGACCATTGATGTAATCTATGCTTTCATGAATAAATTGAATCTGATATCAGCACTACATATCACCTCAGCCTAAAGCATGGCCTCAAATGCTTCATGGGGTTCTATGAAAGTCTTCATGGATAACATACATTTGAAAAGTACCAACAGGCCACTAATAGACCATTGCACATGCTAGGAAGGATGAATGTTATATTAAACTTTAGAGAATATAATTTTAAATTATGCATCATATAGGTGCACACTTTCAAATAACCCTTGGATAATTTATTTAAGCACCATGATGCTCTACTACTTGAAATTAGGGATATCAAACTCTTTCAAAAAGGCTTCTTTTAGCACATCATAGTCAACCATATCCTAGTTTGGATCAAACTTTTGATACCATGTATGGGCATGATCTAGCAAATTGGTCACAAATTATGTTACCTTGTACTTAGTTTGAGTTATACCTCAAGTGCACCATTATAATTCACATTTTATCACATGTTCTATGGCATTTTCAACTCTATGCTACTCATGTAAGTGCATAGACATCTCATAATAGAATTTTTGAGGGGGTGGTGCTAGGTTTCAAGGAGCCTAGCCTTGTATTTGTGTTGGAAGTGGCCCTCCAACAACTCCAATTATAGGTAAGGGCATTGATCGTGACATTTTCAGATATGTAGTCAAACTTGTCAACATAGTACCACTCACTTGTGGTATCGTGCCACTTCCTGTAGGATACTTCATAGTTGGTGTAGCTAGCATTTTCTACACAAAAATGCTTGTGCTTAGGTTCATGGTTTATAAATTAGTGGTTACTAAATTTTCTATATCATCACTTAGCTCCTCATAGGGAACTACTTACTCAATCACAATTTCTTAATTCAAATCTTGAATCTTACCAAAGTGCACATTGATAATGGGTTCAATTACCATTATTCTATCTTCAATTCAGGAATCTAGTTCATGAGCTTAAACTTTAGGTTTAAATGGGGTAAGTTATTTTGGTTCATTCTCAAGCACCACTTATTGTAGGAACTCCCTACATCATGAACCCACCTACTGAGTTTGGTCTTTTACTTCTTCTTCTCCCTCTTTGCACTATTACAAATCAAGGGATCCTTCCCCATGACCTTCTTACTTGTTATGGGTCCTCTCAGTACCTCCATATTCTAGATCCTCCATTAGCCTATGCATTTGCTTACCATAGTTTAACCTCTAGAGCTCTCAGGTGTTAATAAGTTATTCCTCTTCCATTTCACCTTACCTACACTTCTGCTTCTCACCTTTTATGCTTACTCATACATGTAAGGAATTTATCCTTCCATTATTATAGCTTCAATTCCATAATCCACCAAAAGCTTATTTATTTTGGTATTGAGCCCTCTTATGAATGCACCCCTTAGTTTGTGAAGAAACTTGTACTCTACTTCCTCTAGGCATGATAAGGTCAGCACTGTGAACTCCAACACATAGTTGTTCAACACACCACTCCACCAAGTATCGATAGTGCATGTCTAAACTTCATTTAGGCTCTCCAAATTTCCTATGCACTATTTAGTCCACTCAAGGCACTAGTTTTAGCTACACCTTATAGTATTAGTGTAGATAACTAACCACCAATACATGTGCTTAGGTAGCTCACAAAATAACACTTCATATAAAGTATCATACAAATTCATTTGTACCCATTTTCATGGCTTCTATCCTTCACATGTAGGATGGTTCTACACAAAACTATCTTCAACTTGATCTAACCATCACTTAATATTTTTAAGTGATAGTTAGATCATCTCTCTATTAAACCATCTCAAAAATAAATTTTAATATGGGTCCTAGTAATGGAACCAAAATGTTATATAAAATTTTACCTTACTAGTTTCTATGGTTGGTCATGCACTTAGCTATCATGCCAAGTTGGTTCTAGACTTGGGAAAGCTAAGTGAAAAAGGTAGAAAGGTATGGTGCACAAAAATTAATTATGCTATGACACTGAAATAAATTCTACACCAGGCATGAACCTAGTGTGCTAACCTAAAGTGTAATATTATAAGGATCGAGCTTGTATTGGGCTAGTTACAACATGGTACAACTAATGTTTCAAGGGACTTAGGCCATTTTAAGAGGATTTAGTTGTGTTTTTGGTGCTAAGTCATTTAAGGAGGGAGTTCAATAGGCAAAACGCTCTTTATTGGTGGAAGTTCTTAGGTGTAAGTTGGTTATCCTCACAGTGGCACTCTAAACACCTATTTTGGAATCTTGAGTATTTTGGATCAATACTCAGTGTAATTATAGGTTGGATGGGTGTGTTAATGGAACAAGGATGACATTAGTGACTAGGTTGAACCTATATTCCATTATACTATATAAATACTTATGTAAAACATAAATAGAACTAACTCATGAGCAATACATCCCATAGATTATCTAACAAGAACTTAACATTTCATTTCCCCAACAGTCTTCTTCATTAATTTAATCAACAAAGTTGATTAAAATAAATAGATTATATGTTATCCCTAAATATACTCATGCCCAATGGATCAAATACAATCTTAAGCTATAAATTTGATCTTATAGAACTAATATGTAGAAGGAAAATACTATGTTTGGATCTCTATTTTTATAGAGCTTTGTTATCCTTTTTTCCTCTCCTTTCTCAAAAAAACTAAGTCATATTTTATAGGTGAATGGATGAATTATAACAATTAAATTGGACGCATTCTAAGCGATGTAATATCTCTAGTCTATCAGCTCCATTATATTGTCCAAGTAAGATTGGTGCATGTTGTATGTTGAGCTGTCACTTGGGGTCACTTTCCTACCTACCCCACTCTTTCAACATCCATGCATCCTGAGCCACCTTGTATAAGTCCTAATAGGGATGTCTTTAAAAAAGTTGTTCACTATACAACTACCTTCCAGCTAGTGTAGGATCCATGAGGAATCCTCCAACAAGTGCTAAAATGTACAAAAAGAGGTGCAACCGATTCAAAGGTCACTCTATGCCAAGGTTTACTAGGTTGGTGTGGCCCATGTATTTGAAAAAAAGGGGGGAAAATAGGATCTTATTCATTGTTAAAATTATTCATATGGATATCTTACTTAAACTCTAATATTTTAGCCCATGTGTATTACCAGGTCATTCTACTGCCTCTCCTAAAAGAATCATATGTGGTCTATTCTACCCTTGGACCTATAGGGGGGTCCTCTTTATGAGGTCAAATTTAACTAGGTATAGGGGTTTCCATAATCTTTGAAAACTATTTGATAGGGGTTTTAGTAGCCTTAGATGATTAGATGAAAAACTATATAGTGGATTCAACCTACCTATGAAGGGTGTTCTACTCTTGTATAAGATTTGTGACGGTCAACCCTATTTTGTGAACCTTGTAACTAATTTTTTTTAGCTATTATTATTATTTTTCATCTCTTATGATAGAATAAATTTACCTTTTTAGTTATCCTCTTCAAAATTTCCCATATCAAGGGTGACTAGCTTGGGTTTAGGTATGAAGAGCTTGAGGAAAAGGTCATTAGTAGGGTTTTTAGAAAGACTAGCCTGAGGGGTGCTCATGAAATGTTGGTATGATCCTGAGGTGGTATCCTATTTTATGGAGTCCTCTTGAGAGTCATCGTTAATAGAGGATCCCCCCAAAAGACCTCCCTCTCTTGTAAGGTTTGGCTATGTTTGATGAGTAGGAGAATTAATCCCTAGTGTAGAATAGGGTTGGTCTCATTTAATTAATGAGCCAGGGTAGCGAATTATAAATATTTAAGTAGGAAGAAAGGTAGGCTTATATTATAGCCTAGAAAGTGATTCAATAAAAAAAGGATGAGAAAATATTAGGGTATATTTACCTTATAAATTCATATAATGCATTACACAGAGACAAATTTCCATCTAATGTTGAGGAAGGTTCACCTAGGAGAAACCGTTCTTGTCAGTCTTCAAAAACTCATCATGAAAAAAAATCATTGAAGGAGCTCCTATTTTTTGGTTTAGTCTTTGAAGGCCTTTGTCCCCTCATAGGACATTCCAGTAGCCTTCCCAATAAAGTCCTCTATAACAGTGATTTTTATACCACAAATTATCACCTTGCATATGTTCCAAGAAACTAAAAAATCTTGAGCCACATCATCATCATGCTCAGTTATTCTCACCATAAAATCTATGAGAACCCTACATTTAAATTTCTTCAAAACCTTTTTCTTCCCTTGCATATCCATGCATGATATGGGATCAAGTATTTATTTATTTCCTCCCATTGATGTAGTGGTAACAGAGCCAATGAAAGTAGGTGGATGGTTCTAGAGAGTGTGAGTTTGAATAATGTGAATGGTGCTTGTGAAGCTCATCATTATCATCCTATACCAGTTACACCTCCTTATATGATCATAATTGCATATCATCATATTTAAAATCCATTACTTGCATGAAATATTATGCATGTGTGGTGACATGATGTTCTATTTAAATATAATTACTTTCATCTCATAAGGCTTTAAGGACATTAATAGGAACATTTCCTCCTTCAAGCTAGTAGGTTAAAAGGTGGAGTTCTGCTCTAATGTTGGAAGTTGATCTGCTCCCTATTTCCTTCTGAGTAAGTATGCATAATTTGAATGTGTCATGTCCCAAAAAAAAAAATTGGTATCATCCATGATGTCTTTGATAGTATGAGAGGAGGTTATTTTTCCTTCTAGAGCATTTAGGATATTTAACAAATCACCCTCCATGATGATTCTTTTTAGTTTGAGTCTAGAATTTAACTAGATACCTCAAAGGGCTATGTTGGCCTCTACAAGGTGATTAGTTTGGGTTCTCAAATGTACCACATAAACAAATAGCATCTCTTCTTTTGAGTTCCTTATAATTCCTCCCCTATTTTTAGAGCTTGGTTTGCCTTTAGATGCACCATCAAAGTTCAATTTTACCCAACATTATGATGGATCCTTTTATTTTGTATGTTTACAAAAAAATTCTTTTGAGGGGGAGCTTAATTATTGAACTATGTCCTGATTGTTAAAAATCTGTAGTACTTAGGAGATCTAGGTTCTTTGTCTTTGGGGGGGGGGAACATTCTAATTTTCAAAAATAGCCTGGCAGAGATGGAGGAAAGCCCATTTAGGTTGGTGCATTTTGATTAAGAAAATTCCATCATTATGGACTTTCAAAACACACCAAAACCAATGTGGAAGAGCTAGGTGACATAGGAATTCCATAAATGTGATATTATAGGGAGGTTTCTATTGCATTATGAGGTCAATGACCTTATTTTTTTTTAGCCATGTCAAATTAAATTTATTTCGCAACTAGTTAAATAATGTTGAGCTGAAAGAGTGCTCTAGGAATAGGTGATGGATATAATCCTTCATATTTTAGCATATAGGACATCTATTGGGGACTATCAGTTCCATTTTATCTAGATTATCCACCATCAAAATTTTATCCTACACCACTAGCCAAAGAAAAAGATAACTTTAGGAGTCAAATGCTTGACCCAATGATTTTTAAGGAAATTCCATTCGTCGAGATTAAAATTAGTGGCATGTCCTAAGGTCATTGAGTATGATCCATTTTCTTCAGTAACCCAAATAAAGTGGTCTTCCTTATGAAATGTAGGGATATGGATTTGACTCATTTAAGAGTTGAGGGACTAAGTAACTAATGATTCTTTTGTTGAGAATCCTTCACAATGGAGTATTTTATAGATTTTTACACCTTCATTCATCACCCAGTAATCTTTGATTTTTTATCCCCATACTTTCTTAAGGTCTATATACCATCCATCCTAAATTTATTGTGAGGACAGGGGAGTGAAGGATAGTTAGGCATCTTCCCAGAAGTCAATTTTTTCACTGTTGCCAATTTTCCATATGATGCCTTTCTTTAAGACATCCCTGCAGTTGGTGATAGATTTCTAGAAGGTAGATCCATACATAATACCTTATTCCCATTGGAAATAATTTACTTCCACTCCTTATAGGTATTTATCTCTAATAATTCTTACCCATTCATTGTTTTCCTTCATAAGTCTCTCGCCCATTTTTGCCAACAAGGCTTTGTTCATAGATTTTATGCTTCTTAGGCTGAGGCCTCCATTTAATTTGGGAAGAAAATATTTTTTCCACATGATGAGATTATATCTAAATCTTTCTTCAATTCCCCTCCATAAGAATATTTTTTGAATTTTTTAAATTTTAGTGGCCACTTTGGAAGGAATTCTAAAAATAGACATATGGTAAACAAGAATGCTTTGGACTGAAGCTTTGAGTAGCTGATATTTACCTACCTAAGTAAGAAGCTAAACCTTACATCTTATTAATTTTATTTAAATATAGTCAATGAGAGGGTTCTAAATATCATAATATATTTTTATTTTAAAGAGTAGGATGCCTAAATGACTTACTATAAAATTACCCACTTGATAGTCTAAGATTATGGAAATTCTTTTTTATTAAAAGAGAGGAGTGTTAATGAAAAATAAAGAGCTCTTTTGAAAGTTAATACACAGATTTGAGACTTTTTCATAATTTTTTAAGAGGATTTTTAGTTGATTTGTTTCCTCTATAGAGTCTTCTCCTAGTATTATGGTGTCATTGATGAATTATTCATGCATGATAGGTTTTATGTGTAGAGCCACTAAAAATTCCTTTAATCAGTCCATGAGAGTGAGATTTCAGTAAGCTCCTACCTAAAATTTTTACTAGAATGATAAAGAGATTATGAGAGAGGGGGTCACCCTACCTTAATCCTATTTAAGAAGTTAAGAAACCTTTTAGAACACCATTAATGATAATAAAAAATTTAGGAGTGGTAATGTAGTTTTAGATGATCTTCCTAGTGTCTTGGTTTGATCCCAACCTTTTTAGAATCTGCATGAGGAATCATTAGGAGATATGATCATATGATTTTAACATATCAAAATTAAAAAACATCCCCTACTTTGAGGATCTAGAGATGGAATTAATGGCCTCATGAACCAAGATGATGCCATCGCTAATTTGTCTGCCAGCCATAAAGGCCCCCTACTACTTCCCTATGACTTTATCTAAGAGATGTTGCATATGCTTTACCAAGATAGAGGAGAAGATTTTTTACATGGTGTGTCACAGAATAATGGGTAAAAATTCTTGAACATTTGTATCACCATTATTTTTTGGTATTAGTACATTTAAAGTGTTATTGATTTCCTTGAGAACAGATTTTGATTAGTAAAATTCTCTAGAAGCTACCTTGACCTCTAGATGGAAAATGTCTCAAAAAATTTGGAACAAGAGTGGGGGGAACCCATCGAGCCCTTGTGTTTTGTATCCAACCATTGAAAATACCACACTTTTTATCTCCTCATCAGAAGGAACCTTGGTGATGGAGATATTGTCAGCATCAAAGAAGACTTTATCAAATTTATTGAGAGTGGTAGCTACTAGATGATCATCTGGTAAAATTTATTTCGAGAGGTCTTTAAATAAATTAATTATATGGTGGGAGATATAATATTCATCTCTACTGATAACCCCATTTTACATTTGAAATGAGGATATTCTGTTGATATTCCTATGTCTTTTTGTAGAGTGATGGAAGAACTTGGTATTCCTGTCACCCTCCTTCAGCGATGAACATGTAGACTTTTATCTCCAAATGCCTTCCTCTCTTGATTCTAGGTTATGAAATTGGAAAAGAAGATATTTCTACCTAAAATTCATGAGGTCATTGTAATTTTCCAAAGCATAGAGATCTTCAATAACCAAAAGTTCCACTTTGAGAGTCTTTTTCTATAGGAATATGTCCCCAAAGATTTCCTTATTCGAAATTTTTAACTTCATTTTGAGTAAACTAAGTTTTTTAATAAGAATAAACATAGAAAATATTGAGAAGGGTTCTTTCCACAAATATTTTAGGGACTTCATGAGATTATTATGAAGGATCCACATGATTTCAAACTCAAAGGGATAACATTTGGGTTTTGAAATCTTGTCACCTTAAAAAACTAAGGGATTATGATCAGACCTAATTCTGGGTAGGGAAGAAATCCTATTGGAGAAATGGATGTCCTAGTTTAAGGAAATAAAAACTCTATGAAGGCAAACCTAGATCATTTTTACCCTAATCTTCTATTGGACCATGTAAAAGGATTACCATTTAGTTCCACATTTTCTAATCCTGCGTTTGTAATGAAGCTATTAAACTCCAACATGATGTTAATGAAGTCTAAATGACCCCCTTTTTTGTCCCCAAGAGTGAGGGGGGTGTTGAAGTCCCCAAAAATAATCTAGTTCTAATTTATATACATCCTTTATAAATCTAACATGTTTTTTCCAAAGAAGCTTTCTGGTGGATTTAACATTTAGGGTGTACACATTAGTTAAAATCCATCTATATTTTTTTATCATAATCCATGAAAAAATATAAATATGATGATTTGTCTTCCATAAGAGATATCCTCCTAGGACATTTGTTTTTTTAAAAAATACTAGTCCACATAAAGTACCTATAAACTCAGAGGATAGAACTTGAGCATTCGTCTAGATTCTCATAACACAGGATTTGAGAATAAAATTAGACATTTTGGTTTCCTAAATGATAATAATAGAATGGTTAACCCTTTTTATGAGATTATAGAGGGGAATCTATTTCCTATGGTTATTTAAACCCTTTTCATTCCAAAAAAGTATTTTCATTTATTATCTCAATGGATTTTAAGATTTTTCTTGGAGCCCTTAGCAATATCATTGGCCATTTCTAAGTTCCTTATGACCATCCTTGGAGATCTTCCCATAGGTTTTGGGGAAACACCAATTTTGGATTTGTTCCTTCCTCTTTTTATTTTGGAATTTATGATAAACCCTTCACCTAGGGGAAGGTCTTGGGGGCAGAAATATTTTCATAACCTTATCCCCAGTCTTTACAGAGTTTCAAAGATTTTGAAAAGGGGGAGAGGGGGGAGCTTAGTGGGGAGGGAAGGAGATATGGAAGCTATCTAAAAAATATAAAAATAAGATAACCAAATAATAAAATAATATGGTTTGTATTTAAATCTAAAATACCTCATAATTTAATGCTTCATCAAGCCATTAACATATAATAATATCACCCATATTTATTTGTTATATATTATATAATGGTCTTAAGTATTGAGTGTAATGTTTATAGCTATATATGGTATTCCAAATTTAGAATTTTAGTTCTATCATCAAATCATGGGTATTCCATATATTCATACACACATTAAATTAATTATATATATATATATATATATGAGTAATTGAATGTGTGTATGAATATATGGAAAACCCATGATTTTTTGATACAACTAAAAGTCTAAATTTGGTGCACCATGTGTGTGTGTGTGTGTGTACACACACACACAAACAAACACACACACAAAATCACACACACACTCACACACACACACACACACACACACACACACACACACACACACACACACACACACACACACACACACACACACACACACACACACACACACACACACACACACACACACACACACACACACACACACACACACACACACACACACACACACACACACACACACACGCACGCACGCACGCACACACACACACACACATTTATATACATATATATATATAAAATAAGGATGTACATATATAGATATATTCATGTCATATGTCCCTAAAGGACCTATTTGTTACAAGAATATATCTATGTGTATATAAACATATTATTTTACATAACTTAGGAAGACAATCAAAACCCAACATTATACTAATGTACCCAATTCAACCTTACATAGCTTTACCCAAATTTGGGGGTTTATAAGTTTAACCGAGTTATGATACATTACCAATCAAAACATTTTCTATAAGAAAAAATGATTCACAAAATCATTTAATGAACCGAGTCTAACCTTTTTATTCCCACTCATGTCCTAACCTAATTTTAGGCTTAATACATAACCTATTATAAAAATAATGTAATATTTTATATATATAATGAAAGGTTTTTATTGATTCTTAACTACCCACTATTCTCAGAATAGGGACCCTCATTTCCTAAATTTTCCAAAATGCTTAAGATGATAGGGTTGCTAAGTCTTTCTTTTTGCATAACAAATATGATTTAGTACTTCTTAGAAATTTTTAGTTAATTATTCATTTTGAAATACTTATTGACACTCAAAAATAGTCAAGTTATTGAAAATTTTCTTTAAGTTTCACTCAAACAATAGATTATTAACTGTGAATGCTTCAAAAATGTACAAACAATCCTCTGCCCAAAAGATTATACATATTTTTCATATTGAAATGAGAGCCATAAGATTAGTTGAATCTTAATATAATAAAATAATGCTTTCTTTAAAGACTTTACTTATGTAATTTTGTTTTAGACTTGTTTAATTTTCTTGTGATGGGAGTTTAACATTTTTAGAAGTCTAATTTAAAATCCAATTTTGATTTTTAGGACATCAAAGTTAAATTATTAGTTTAACACACCTCGACATACATCAAATTTAAGATTATGACATAATGAGGACATGTGTCCACCTCACTAGCCTTCATGATGCCTTAATGATTCATCACCCCACGTAGGACACTTGAAACAAATATGTGAAACTTGTGAGCCACATGGCATCATCCCAAAATATCATGAGGGATTTAGCCATTGGAATTTAAATCCATAGGCTACATGTCAAGATCTTATATCCCACAAGTAAGCCTATTCAATCTGAATCACCATGAATGACACTGTAATTTTGAAGCCCATGAGATGTTGCCATGTGTCTCAAGTGAGACCATCCAAACTCAAGAAATCTTCTAAAGTACCATGTCTCCCCTTCAGATTCATTAGAGAATGATGCATGTCAACACCAATCACATCTAATCCAGATCTCATGAGATTTTTAATAAGGACATGTGGATACATCTAGGTTTTTTGATCAAGGCTCGATGGTGTATAGTTGTCTATGGCCCTTTCTGAGACCAACAAGTGGTAGAATAATGAAGATAAGCTCATTAGAATGACATGTGTCCCCTATGGATCTACATGATGATGACACTTTTCATACCTACACTTCTTCTATCTAAATATCCACTAGAACACCTCCAAATGCCCATCAAAGTAGTGCATATCCCCACTAGACTCAAGAGATAGTGCCTCATGTCATTCCTATAGAGCTATGACCTAAGATCAATATAATGGTCTCATAAGTGACACATGGCCATATTGAACCCATGCAATGATGCCACCTATCATTACCATAAGTATCCATCCCAAGATCAACCAAACCATCTCCAAGAGTAACACATGGCTCCACCTAAGCCACACACTTAAATAAAAGTTATTCAAAGTTAACTAAGGGAATTTTGAAGGTAGGACTTGTCAAGGAAAAGACAAGATCATTTGTAAAAGAGCCAACTAGTGAAAAATAAACTCCAATTTCTTGTGAGAGAGACATGTGGCACTCCTATTACCAAGTAAAGCTAGAGGTCCCCACCCAAAAGTTTGCTATGAATAAAGAGATGCCACATGGCATAGTAAAAATGACTCATCACACTAAGATACACCTAAAGGGATAAGAGTAATTAAAAAGTGTCATGTGTCTAGATTTGAGACAACTAAGTAGCTTAGTCACTTCAATCCCCATAAATGCCTAGTTGGGTCTGAAGTGACATGCCATGTGTCAAAAGGTGGAAACCTTTAGATTCAAAGTTAAAATTGATGGAAAATAAAAAGTGAATCAATACTAAATTTGAATTCTAAAATTAATTAAATGTCAAAATCAATATCTTAGGTGTTTTGAATTTAAAGGTGATGAGCTCTCCATTAATATGGCATGAACTAGAATCACCATTAAATAAGGAAATCTACAAAAGGATACCCAACTAAAATATTAATACATATATTTTCATTTTAAGAACTAATCTTTTTCTCTCTATTGTCAAAATTCTCAATTCAACCAAGCTCAAGCTAATTCACAAGTTACACCAAGGCCATCATTGTCAAAGCTCAAAAGTTATAGATAGGTACCAAATGATGTTACTGGCTAACTAAACATTGAAAAAATATCATAGGTATGACCTTCCACCCTAGGTAAGAGAATTACATTTATAAGTGATGATTTTATATTTCAATATGGTAATTCAGTCATATTCAAGGACACTAAGTTCATCCCCAAAGACATAAATGTAGGGGACATGCATTATAGTAGTGTCCATTATAATGTTTAGGGATCTAGGGATATAATTGAATCCTAAACCATGCACCACATTATTCATCTTGTTTTATATATCCTTACAATCTAGGATGCCAACTTTCATAAGACCAAAGTGAAACTAGAGGTCATGCCATGTGTTAACTTGGTCTATGGCATCTTCAAGAGGTCAAGATTCAAAGATGGATTACTCAAGTAAATGAACCAAGGGTTTACCATTGCCTTCATTATTGGGCCAAGTTTTGAAAACTATTATGACTTACCCCTACCATATTTGGAATATAACTAGATCATTATTAATAACTGGTATGAGGAACATAGGTTAGAGATAGTCTTAGCTTCATGGGAAACAAATGTAATTGGAGTCTTCACAGATGACCAAGGTAATATACCCTTTTCCTAGTTTAAATAAGGAGTAAATATTGGGCTTGCCCTACTAAACATATTATTTGATAATGCACATATTGGATATGTGGATATAATGGTTATCCCAATCTTGTAAATAATTCTAGAAGATCAATAGATCCCCTCACTTAGGGATATTATTAGTATCAACATAATTTTATCTATGCATGTTACATTCCAAAATAGGGTTCCATTCTACATGATGAAGTAATTACTAGATTATATATATGTAACTACATAATTAAGACAAAACAAATAAACTCTTACATGAAATGAATTTGTGATTCAAACATATTCTATGATGTACATTCACCATTTCAGGCACCACATCAAGATAATCATAGAAGACTTCTACCCTCATACTTATAAACCCATTACCGAATGTGAAATGCAAAGGGATACATCAAAATTTAGATAAAAAATAAGGGAAATAGGTAGCTTATGGCTCTACTTTGATTGCATAGTTATCCAAGTGAAAAGGGTTATTATGGCCCCCTTAGATTTCCCAGGTATGTATTGATAAAGTTGGTAGAGGATGAGATAGCCTACCAACTACTCTATGGATATGATATCATCTTCAAGAGGAATAAAAATACCCCCCCATAAGGATCCTTACCAGATAATGAGAGTTAAGGTAGTAAAATGGTAAGATGTAATAATGGTATCAAGGCATAGGGACTCATATCTATTGTCAAAGGAAGACTTTAGGATGTGGGATCCAAACCAAGTCATTTTCAAGCACCTAATTAAGTTCAAGAGGGATGTGAATATGGAATATAAACACCAAAAAGAGGTACATGAATGGATATACCTGAATGTAATGAATGATGAGGTAGTCTTAAGAAATACTACAAGGAAGAATATAGTGTTTGAAATGAGGCTCAATCGAGAATGGAAGAAGGAAGACATAGTAAATCCTCAACTTCCCCCAACACATGGGAGCATGTTCAATGTAGAATATAAGGAGAAATAAGAGGATGAAGAAGATAATAATGTTCCTTTTATCAAAATAGACCCTACAAGCCTCTAGTTTAGGCCACTCTAAGTGGACAAGACATGCCTCTGAGGTCTAAAGAAGGAGAGTCAAGAAACTAGCCTAGCCTTTCAAAAGGGCCTATAAACAACTCTATATCTAATGAAGAATCTAACATAGAAAACTTGAGTCAACTATATCCCAATTTCATTGATATTGAGGAAGTATAATAAAGAATTCAGGTCTTAATGAAGGGAGTGTAAGTGCTATCTAGGATGACTGTTGAAAATTTTTATGTAAGGCAGAGGTCCCATAGGGCTATAGTGAGAATAGAAATTTCCCCTCCATTAGATTCCCAATCTCCCTCTATCATTATCACATTTACAACTACTCCTATTTTTTTTCACACTTCCATGTTCACATCCCCCACCATTAATTCCTTTGGGGGAACCATTCCACATTTCATCTCCCATGCAACCATCAACATTCCACCTCCACTAGGATCTTAAAGCACTAATTTTAGACAAGATGTGGGTTCTACTCCTTAAGATACCATAACAAGTGTATCACTCACCCTTGGCTCCCTTGTATCTACAAAGCCACTAAGACCCATTCCAAAGTCATTTACCTGTAAGAAACCACTTCACCTCACCAAAGTAGCCAAAAATATTAGGCCTTTAATGGTACCCTAATTTATACTCAACTTATGCCCTACCAATTTCTTATTTGATCCACTTGGTCAATTGGACCTAGCCAATTTATTCATCCTTGCCATAGACTTGGCTTCCTCCTCTTCTACCTAGACACTCCCATCATAGCCACCATCTATAGCTACCCAAAATTAGGTAAGGGACATGATGTAGAAAATAAGGAAAGGAAGGCCTTAGGCAAGCTAGGATACACCCCAAGTTGGCATGAGGTTTGATGCAGACATAGGCACTATGAAAAGAGTAGTGAGGAGACAAGTGGAGCAACCATAGTCAAGTTGTATTATTATATATAAGAGTGAAGAATGACTCTTCACTCTGAATAAGAAGAGGAAGGCCAGCCTTAGAGAGGTACAATATTATGTAGAGGACCCTATATTTTTATTATAATCACAAGAAGAATCTAGTATTTCCTTGATGAATGGGATTCAACAAGAGTTGAAGAGGCTAAAGCAAAAAACACTGCCAATACTGCTAAACATCACTATGATTTCAATAATAAATGTTTTGATAAATGTATTTAAATTATACAAGGTTATAAATAAAAGGTAGGAGGATATGATCAATCAAGCAAAAGGGGTCATTAAACTTGACCAAAGTATTTCCCTCTATGACACTAAGTTAGCAAACATGGTGAGAATGGAAAAAATAAATAATTTTCTCCACTTGAAAGTCTTGCATCCTAAAGACATTATTCCTATGTATACTATCCTCATGAATATAAGGAGGGTTTTGAAGACATGGTTGGAGTATCTCGAAGATTCAAATACATCCTTTGAGAATATCAAATTTAATATAGCCCACTTATTGAAGAATGCCATGATCACTAGAGTAACTAAGCCTGATGGATCCTTTATGGATGAGTAAGAATTTAGATTACATATGAAGTTTTTCATTTCTTAGTTATAATAAGATGTATCTAGTGCCAAGATATCTAAAAAAGTGATAAAAATTGTGGTATTTTCCAATAAGAGGTTGTAGAAAATGAATGCAATCGAGGAAGCACTGAGGGCCATACTCATGGAACATGGCAAACTGATCCAGAACACACTTGATTTATTTAGGTTCATGATCCTATAATTTGCTCAAACTTACCAAGATTACCAAGCTTGTGTAGAGGTATGAACTAAGTAAGAAGTAGAAAATAATCATAAGAAATAATAACACTAAACATCGTAATAGCTTCAAGGAACTTAGGAAAATTCCAATGTGTTTTATAAAGACAAATTTGGGATATTATATTATGTATGGAATTTTAGGCCACTTGGTTGTATATTGGGTGCCTTTTGTGGGCCCACTAAAACTTGTCTTAGGCATTTTTAATCCTATAAATAGGGGTGTTCCCCTCATTTGTAAACATAAATAGTTATTTGCAAAAACTAATATAAGAAAGCCAAAGAATTCACAAGTGTGTCTATAGTGCTTAATTATTTATTTTTATAGCTGTTGTTCCTCATGATTTTATATGTTTGATTATTTCTTTTTTGAGAATTTATTTTCCAATTAAATTTTATTCATGCATATGTTAGTTTGAGCTTAACACTAGGTTGATTAATCTTTTAGTGTACTTACTCTATTTCCATCTCATTTACCACTAGATGTGCTTATGCAAATTATTGTGAGTTAGTTATCTTTGTGTAATGTATGTTGCTAGACATATGCATTTTCCTTCCTTAGAAGAATAAACTTCATTTATTTAGCTTTGAGCATTATGCTAGGACTAGTAGGTGTTAGTTTCATGTATTTTTCCTCGAAAGTTAGAAAAATTGGTATCTTTAGTCATCTCAAGCATAATTTATTTTCTACCCTATCCTACTCACTCCTAGATCTACCCATGAATCATCTTAGTTTATATTATGTTGTAAATGCCCTTTTGTTTTGTATTTTGGGTAGTAATTGGAAAACATTAATATAATTCACAAAGACTAGAAAATAATGTGTCACTGCATAAACATTTTTGTCCCTATAGTAGGGTCTACTTGGAGACTTTCAAAGTGGTGAACATATCTCTATTATTTGTGATATTAAAATCAATAGTTTTATAAACAACTAAAGCCCCAAGTCATTCTAAGACTTAAAATAGATTTTCTCACTTTCCCCTTATTCCATAGTGATATAGGGAGCATAGTAGGTGCATCAACAAAAAGGGAAATTTTTTAGCACTAGAAGGAGGGCCTTATGTAACTATTTTCATGCATCTCTGTTGAACTATAGTTTACTTCATTTTATACATGCTTAATTACTTCAAATTACATGAATATTATTAAATAAAAGTAAGGATTTGCATTATTTACATGAGTCTTTGCATCCTTTGAAATATTTCATCAATATTGGTATTCATTTATGCAAATTTGGTAAAATAATCTAGATCTTTTCTCAAATTCATGTAAAGATAGGTAAAATACCTCATCCTTTACACATATTAAGGGTTATTTTGATCATCTTTGAAAATTTTGTTATAAATTTGTTAAATAATTTAGATATTTATGTTGAGATCAATATTTAATATGTTTCTTATATTAAATCTGAATATTTGAGATCATATTTCTATAATCTTCTTGGACTTAAGTTAACCTTTGCTTAGATTTGTGCTTGAATTTATTTTAAAATCCTCAAACATTTTTAGCTAATTAAATTAGGAATAGATACAACTTGGCATGTTGGTTTAACACAAATATTTATAGGTTAACATATAGACTTAATGATATTTGTGTAAGTTTTTAGAAATGTGAGGTTTCATAGCTTAGATCCTAAAAGATCAAGGTGGAGTTGTTTGATATAATATTTTCTATCAAATATCCACTAGTATTTTAAATATTTAACACTTGTGAGGTTGTATTCAAAGATCCTTGTGATTTAGTACCCATCTTACATCTTAGAGTTGCATAGGATTAGAACCAGGTCTTGTTCTAAACCCAAGACCCCTTTAACATCCTTAAAAACCCATAGGAAGGCAAGAGTGGACAAAGGTATATGTAAAAATTCTAGGACCTAACCAAATTCCCCATCTAACCAAAATATCCAACCTCTCATGCCAATCATGGCATGGTTATCTAGCTCATTCATCAATGTTCTTGGGCTTGTGCATGATCTACCTAAGAATCCATAAAAGTACCTACCTCTCTTTACCCCCACTAGGAGAATGACTAAAAAATAGCATTTGAATTAATTTAAGGCATATTTAAGGTTGATCAAGGTGATTCATGAGGATGTGGCCTATCACCTTTTTCTCTTCACCTTTAGGGATGCAAGTTATGACTGGTTCCTTAACTTCCCAAAAGATTCCATCACATGATGGGGTCAGTTTAATGGTACTTTTATCACCCAATTTAGAAGGGTATTTAGTCTAAGAGTTGTATACTAATATTTTACCACCCTAAAAAATGACCCAAAAGAGCCAATTAGGGCATTCAATGCTAGGTTGAAAGATATGTACACCTTAACATCCCCACCATATAATCCTGTAGAAGATTTAGCCTTAAAAATATACAAGAATAATTTGGACCCAATGATAGTAGTCTTCTTGAGGAAATACATGGGTATTGACACGTTACCTTTAGCCTATGCCGAGGTTATTCATATTGATGATAAAATGCACCCACAAGAACACTCTACCTATTCCATACCAAACTTTGAACTAAATACACCTAATCTAAATCTTATCCTTAACATGAATCAAAATAAGCCTTCATTAAACCAATTATCGGTACTCAACCAATTACCTTTGAGTCATGCTACACCTAACCAATTGTTTATATTCTTTAAATAAGTAAATATTGGGGCATACCCCAAGAATAATAAAGTAATGGTGTCTATAAACAACACTAATGTCCAAGATGCCATCCAAAGAAAGAACCCAAAACCTATAAAGGGAGAGATAGACTCAATCCAAAGAACTATCCAAAAGCTTGCTAATAATTTATTGAATTTCAAAAAATAGATGGGTAACACTACTAAGAGATCTAGTAGAAATTATAATTTCCAAAGATACAATAGACGTTTTAATTAGTCTAAAAACAATAGTTATCCCCCTTTGAGAAAATTTATTGAGATCAATATTTTTGAGATGGCCTTGCTTAACTAGCTTGAGTGAATAATACATATATACATAAGCAGCTAGACTGTGTTGAGTTTTGCCATGCATTTGAAGCCATCTAGAGCTAGATAGAGGGATTCAAAGTGAATCCTATTATTCAAGTCAATCCAAAAGTATATAATAAATCCAATGATGCTTTTAGAGCACCTAAATCAGTCCTAATGGTTGAGAATTATGACTTCCCCAAGCAAGATGAGAATGAATTTGAAGATAATGTTGAGGAGGTGCATGATTTATAGCATTACCAGTGGAGTAACTACACCTTGAGAATTAATGGTCAGAACCCACCCATGATAACCTCCACTCCACCTAATAGGCCAAATAGACACCCTAATATCAAGATATAAAATAACCTTCCACACCTCAAAGGTAAGTAGAGTCAGCCAATAATAGAGGCCCCCTACACAACATCAAAGGGTGGATACAATATAGTGGAAGACATTGAAAATATTAAGGTAAATATAACATTACATGAGTTCACATAAATCATTGAACAATGTGATTTGATTTTGAAATCTCTAAATGAAAATCATAGCTCCAACAATGCTAAATAGGCTCATGCCAATATGGTAATGTATAAAAGTAAGCATGAGTCTCACCCATTCTTGTTAACTATTAGAATTTTTGGTAAGAATCTCCATAATTGTTTACTTGATTTTAGTGTTTTAGATATTATTATGCTTTTAGGAATTTTGTAGAAATTGGGGTTGAACCTAGTTAAATCTGAGAAGGTGTTGGTACAAATGGGCTAGTCAAGAGTGAAGGTAATAGGTGAATTAATGAACATCCATATGCAACTAGCTCATAAGCCTTGAATATAATAGTCCATAAACAATTAGGTCATTAACATACCTCAATTTTATATATTTTTATTAAGCCATGACTAGACTAAATCCTTAAATGGATACATGTCCATGGATTGCTCTCAGATATGGCTACCTTGGTGAGGGAATCCTAATCAGATAAAGATCAATCAAGAGCCCAAAATGATATATATTATTAAAGAGTACAATTACAAGAATGAGAAGGTAAATTACTAGTCCTCTGACTTAGGTGTTTATACCCTAGAAACCACCAACATTGTTATAGGTGATATCAAGATAAAAGGAGAACAAAACATAGGTTATTAGATATTGCACTTTGATGGTACATGAGCTAAACAAGTCTTAGGCATGGGAATTGTGATAACAAATCTTGAAGGTAAAGAGTATCTATATTATTATAGATTATAGTTCCCATGGACTAATAATTTATTATGATATGAATCTCTTATCTTAGGACTTCAATTGATAATCAAACATAAGGTTAAATAACTGCTAGTCTATGGCAATTCTGAGTCAATAGTTAATAAAATAAGAAGCAAGTACCAATGCAAACATTCTTGTTTAATAAAATATAAATCTAGATCTTGGGATTTAATCGAGTATTTTGACTTATTCAATATTATTTCCTTACCTAGGGAATAAAACTATTTGGTATATGGCTTAACATCAACACCATCAAATTTGGTGCCTCTAAAGGCCTTGAAATTGAAATAATTCATTGTAGAGATAATTTCATTCCCCTTTATACCATATAGGATCAATCACTTCCAATTTTTTGATGATGATCAGTAGATAATTGGTTTCCTATGCAATGATGGCATATTTGAATCTCATATCATTGATGAACAAGATAGAAGTCTTGTACAAGATTTAAAGGAAAACAAAGATGGATTAATCCAGTTTAAAGATAATCAAATCCCCAAAGGCATGATTTCTTTAGAAATAATGTTTGATCCACAAAGTGAGAGAATGAATCCAAGTAACCTAAAGTAAGTGGGAATAACTATAATCAAGTCAACTTTGGAGGTATTTGGGATGAACAAAATGTCAACATTGGTTTAATTTTCACCAACAAATAAGTGAAGAAAGCTACTAATCTCTTAACTAAGTTCAAGGATGTTATTTCATGGTCATATGATGACCTAAATATATTTAACACTAGTGTGATCACTTACACTATCCCCTTAAAGGAATCCTATAAACCTTTTAGGTAGAGATAAAGACTAGTAAATCTAATAATGGAACCACTAATTTAAAAATAAATAAGGAAATTGATTGATGGAAGGATAATTTTTCATATACGACACTCAACATGGGTTGCCAACCTAGTGATAGTTTGAAAGAATAATGGAGAAATACAATTTTGTGTTGATTTTCAAATTTTTAAGAGATCTTTCAAGAAGGATAATTAACCTTTTCCATATTTGTATGAATTCATATAGTTGGTAAGTGGTTCTACAATGATGTCATTCCTAGATGGATTTTTAGGTGACAACCAAGTCCTAGTGAACAAGAGAAATATAATTAAGACTACCTTCACAACTAAATGGGGAACATTTACCTAAAATAGAATGCTATTCAGACTTATCAATGTGGGATTAGTTTTTTAGTGAGAAATGGACCATGCATTTCATGTATTAATATGTAAATTTACTATTATTTACATCGATGATCTGACATTTTTTATAAAAATAGGGGAAATCACATGATGCATTTAGAACAAGTGTTGAAGAAGTGTAGAAGATATGGCATTCCCTTGAAACATAAGAAAAACATCTTTTGCATGACTGAAGGTAAAATATTAGGACATGTGATCACTCAAGAAGGTACGACCATCAACCTTGATAGGATTAATGCAATTTTAAATGTGGAATATCTAACTAGAAAATATAGTTTAAATAATTGTTTTGTAAAATTAACTTTGTGAGAAAGTTTATCTCTAGTTTTATAGAGATTGTGAGACTACTCAATGTCATCCTAAATAAGGATGCCAAGATAGAATGGATAGCTAAGGCAAATAAGGCCTTTCAGGACATCAAGGATAGTATTATTCAAGTTTTTATTCTGATAAGTCATAATTTTAAGAAAGATTTATGTCTATACTCCTTTGCTTCTAATCATACTTTTTTTTTGTATTAACACATAAAGAAGAAAATAAAAGTCACCCCATAGCCTTAATGAGAACTAATTTGAAGAATTCAGAGCTGAATTATCCTATTTTGGACAAACAAGCTTATGCACTAGTGAAGGTTGTAAAGAAATTCAGACAGTACATCCTAAAAAATAAGACATATGCCATAGTGTCTAATCTAGTCATCAAATTGACGTTGGGGTAGAATTAACTTAGGGAAAGAATAGGGAAGTGGATAACCAAGCTTTAAAATTATGACTTAGAGATAGAATATTCTATATTATTAAGAGGTCAAGGTCTTATGCAACTCATTGCAAACACTAATCCTCACAGTAATGTTTTTCATGTAGAAGCAAACCAAGTACCTAATAATAATTGGTATAAGGATATTTTTCATTACTTGTTACATGTAACATGTCCCCCACACCTCAAGAGAGAGTATAAAAGAGACCTTAAGCTAAGATCATCTCACTTCACCATCAAAATAGGGGTCCTTTATTGAAAGAACTATGAAGGAATTTATCGAAGATGTGTTTCTAAAGATGAATCCACTGAGATCATGGAAAATTTACATGAAAATATAGGAAGTGTCCATCCTTTAGGATGTAATAATGCACATAATTTATTAAGGTCTATCTATTATTGTTGAACCATTTTCAAATATGCACATGATCATGTGTGAACATGCCACTAATGTCAAGTATTCAACTGAAGAGAATTAAAAGTAGCCATGCTTCAATGGGGCCTATACTTCATGGGTGTAATTGACCTAAATACTTAATAAAAATATAAATTTATGCTCATTACCATAGACTATTTTCTAAGGTGGACCAAAGTAATGGAACCCAATAATAAAAAAATATTTGATCTCATCAAGTTTTTTGAATAAAATGTCATTACTTGATTTAAAACACCCCTATCTCTATTATGTGATCATAGCCTAGCCTTTGCATCAGTTGACTTCACTAAATGGGTGTTTCAAAATTATATCATCATCAATTATACTTCAAATTACAACCCTTAGGGTAACAAAATGTCTGAATACACTAATAAAAAATATGAATGACATCAAGAAGTTTACAATAAATAAACTAAGATAATGACAATCCCTACTAAAATATACTTTATGGGTAGACTGAACTAGATACAAGTAGGTTCTCAAGGTGTACTTATTTTTACTATTTTATGTGTATTAACATATATATCCCATCACATTGAAACTTCCCACCTATGAGCTCATGTCTGAGTACATGGAAAATGATGAAAGAGTGCAGTCTAGGACACTAAACATCATCCAAATAGAGGATGCTAAAGATGAAGCATTTAAAATTTTTATTAGGCATCATGATGTTGTGAAAAGATGGTTGGACAAGTGATCTAAAATTAAATAATTCTAAATCTCAAACTTAGTCCTACTGTGGGACAAAGTTCATGTTAAAAAAGGACAACATGACAAGTTCACTCCCCTTTGGATTGAACCCTATCATGTAGCATAAATACTCAGTGAATATACATTTAGACTCAAATAATTATAAGGGAATGACTTAAACTTTCCAATTAATGGGAAATACATGAATAATTACTTCTATATTGCTCTATCATAAATCCCAAAAGGATATTAAGCTTGTTTAGAGTTAGAGTAGGTAGGAGTAGTGTAGTTTCCCTTTATTTCTTACTTTCTACTTTACTTTTTTGTTGTTCTCTTTTTGCTTTGCTATTGTGTGTTTTTTTATCATTTTCTTTAACTAAGTAATAAGTCCTCTGGATAATAATTCATTGGCTTGATTTATGTCAATATAATTCTAAAACGGGAAGAAGGGATTATTGATCTTAAACATTGGTAGTCCAAAGTTTGGAAGACTCTAGCATTTGTTCTAATTTAAAAAAATTAGGTGGGGCTAGTTAAAAATTAGTCTTTGTTAGGAATATATAACATAGATAAATATTAATAAAATAAATATAGAATATAAATTCATAAAACATAATACAAGATAGAAACGTATTTAATGTGGTTCACCTAATATGAACTACATCTACATAGAAACAACTAGTTCTTCTATTTATTTAGTCCAACAAAAAGAAGGGATAAAACATACAATATATCCAATGAAATATTTTATTCACTCACATATAATTTACCATCATAACAATGCCCTCATATCAAAAGGAAGGTTACATATAGGGAAAAATGCACTAACATAATTTATACTATTAGATCTATAACTTAATAGTTAACTGTTTATATATAGTATGAAATTATAGTATTTTAAAATGCATTTTTAACTAAATATTGATTTAGAGGGTTTTACCCCCCCCCCCACCTTCCCCCACCACACCGCCTATTGAGACCTATGAATTATAGTAAGATCAGGATCCACCATCCAACAATCTCCCACTTGGAGACTAACTATTGCAACTCCACCATTACAATTCTTCCTTAGAATTTTCTTTGAACATTAACCCTAACATGTTTCTGATCTTCCTTTTTATCCTTGAATACTTATTGAAGTTGAATAACTCTCTAGCTTTTCCTTTATGACTACTTTTGTTAGCATATCTACAAGATTTTGAATTGTATGGATCTTTTCCAACTTCATATGACCATCCTACAAAAATAAATGAATGAAGTGATACCTAAGTTATATATGTTTGGTTATTAATTAGAATGTAGAGTTATTTACTAAATTAATCAAAGTCTAGTTATCACTATACAACTTTAAATCTTCCTACTTATACGTTAACTATTCCATGAACTATTGCATCCATGTCATCTGCTTGCTATCTTCTATAGATGTAACATACTCTACCTTTGTATTTGACAAAGCAACTATCTTTTGTAATTTTGAAATCCAACTAACTATTGTATCACCAATAGTGAAAACATAACCTATGGTGCTCCTCCTACCATGTAAATATCCATCAATAGTGCTCTTTTCTTGGATTATTCATAATTTTTTTAACAAATCCTACTACATGAGAAATATATGGTCTTGTACACACCATAACATATAGTAAAATTCCAAATATTGAAGCATATGGAACTTTAGACATGTAATTGATTTTTTCCTATGTTTTAGGACATATTTCCTTTATTATTTTGATGTGACCTCCAAAATGTGTACTTACATGTTTTACATCTTGCATATTAAACCTAACCAACACCTTATTGATGTACTCTTCTTAAGACAATGTTAATTTTCTATTTTTCCAATCTCTTATTATTCTCATACAAAGGATTTGCTTTGCAGCACCAAAATCCTTCATTCCAAATAATTTTTTTAATTTTATTTTGAGATAATTTATATCCTACATGTTAGACCTTGTAACAATCATGTCATCTAAATACAATAATAATATAATATAGCTACCATTATTTAATCTCTTAAAATAGACATAGTGGTTAGAATGGCATCTATTATAACCTTATCTACTATAAACATGTCAAATTTTAAATACCACTACCTTGGATCTTGATTTAGACCATACAAACTCTTCTTCATCCTACACACCATTTTCTCCTTACCTTTTACTTCATAACCTTGTGGTTTTTCCATATATATTTGCTCCTCCAAATCACCATGAAGAAAATTAGTCTTCACATCTAGCTATTCAAGGTGTAAATCTTATACTACTACTAAACTTAAAATAGTTCTTATAAAAGTCATTTTAATTATTGGGGAAAATATTTTGTCAAAATCTATACCTTTCTTTTGTGCAAACCCCTTTATAACAATTCTAGCCTTGTACCTCTTTTTACCTCCATATTCTTCCTTCAACCTATAAACCCTTTTATTTTTCAATGTTATTTTACCTATAGGTAATTGAACCAAATTTCAAGTTTAGTTGTGTACCAAGGAGTCCATTTCTCTTTCACTCCTTTCTCCCACTTTTTTCTAGTTTCTATTTGCATTACTTCTTCATATCTTTCTGGCTCACCACCATCAAACAATAATAAATAATAAAGTGAAGGAGAGTATAATTCATGGAGTCTACTTAATTTGGTATATATTCTAACTATACTTTTAGGAGTTTAAGGAACTTATTTTTGTTACTGCACATTCAAAATTTTTGGCACTTTTGGAATTTCATTTCCTATAATTTCATCAAGTACTGCATATTCTATATTTAGATTTTCTTGTTTCTTTCCTTGAAATTGATCTCTATACATGGAATTATAATTAAATATCACATCTCTACTCATGATTTTAAAAATCACATAAATAGTAACCAAAATAATTAACTCCATATCCAATAACAGTACATTTCTTGGATTTTGCTTCAAGCTTGGATGTATTTTATTTATCAATATGGATAAATGACTTACAACTAAAAGTCTTCAAAAAGGAATAATATACCTTTTTACCTATCCTTTCTTATTTTGTAATGCCACCATCCAAAGGAATTTAAGACCCTCTATTTATTAAATAAATACTAGTATCCATAACATTAGCCCAGAACTGTAAGGGAAACCTTGCATATAATTGCATGATCCTTGCATGCTCCACGATTATCTTGTTCATATTTTTTGACACACCATTTTTTTGTGGTTTTATTGGAATCATATTATCTATATGAATTCCATGAGATGAATAGTAATTATCAAATTCCTTGTTATATTATTCATCTCCATTGTCTCATCTGACACACTTCAACTTATTTCCTATCTCATTCTCAACAAAAGTTTTCCATTTATTAAAAGTGTCAAAAACATCATATTTTTTTTTATGTAATAAACCCAAGTTTTCTAGTTGAATCATCAATAAAATTGACATAATAAGAAGATCCACTAATGGATGATACCTAAGTTGGTCCTGATACATCTGTATGCACAAGCTCTAACTTTTCATCCTTTCTTTATCTTACTAACTCTAAGAAATATATCTCTCTTCTATTTTATGTACACACAATGCTCATATAATTCTAAATACACCTTTTTCAAATATGGAAACAAATTATTTTAGTGGAGAACTTATATCCCCTTCTCACTCATGTGCCCAAGTCTGTGGTGCCATAATTTTTTTAATCTATTTCTATAGAATCTAAAGTAACATAAGAGTTAACATTACTAGTAGATAAATATAATGTACATACCTTCTCTCTTTTTTATATTTCCAATGATACTATTTGTTCTTAGTTTTAGACCTTGTATACTCACCCTTGTACACTTGAGAGAAAATGACAAGCAATGATGAAAAACCCACTAGAATGTCATTATAGTTGGGGAAGGGTTTTGCATCAATATTAGACTAAATGTGTAAAATGATTGAGAGGCACTTATAGAGGGTATGGTCAGCTCCTTGTAACTTTTGTCTCTACCTAGACCAAGGTGAAAGGACCTGTAAGGTAGCTTTCTCACATGGAAAGATTCTGTAATTCAACCTCTATGGGGATTTTTGGCACAAGGAAAACATATGACTAGGGCATAACTAAGTTTTCACACTTCACCCATGAAGGGTTTTCATATGAAAGATATAAATTATTTAATTCATATACAATCTACTAAAGACAGAGGAGAGAATTACTTCAATCTTCATTCTATAAACTATTCAACAATAGGGGTCAAATGGAAAATTGTAGTGCAAGGATTTAAAGTACAAATTTAAAAAGCATTTCAATTTACAAGATATTATGCATTTTCAAGGTAAATAACACTTATATGAAGTAAGGGTTGTATTATTTATAGGGTATGGTAGGGTAAGACAAGTTAGATGATTAAAAAAAAATGAGGCATGTTGGTGGTTTCCAAACAACAGGGTATCTAGTAGTATTTCATGACAATATTACTTAGTAATGATGAAAAAAAATATAAAAGAAAGATAATGGTAAACACAAAATTATCCATAAGAGAATAGAACATACACTGAAACTAATCTTTTACATGCTTTTTCATGTTGAATCCATAAACATAGGGTGCCCTAACTAGTTATTTATCAAATTCTAAAATGATGCAGAAAGGGTTTTATAACCTAGATCTATGCTCAAAATTATAACCATTAATGAACATAAAACTAGATATCCAATCAATAATATTTATAAAACATATCATTGCACATCATCAACAATAAATATCAAAGGTATACAAGCATTTTCATTAACTTGAAAATAAATATTGCAGACATCAATACTTCAAAATGCTACCATGGGGACAAGCATGGTGAGATTTCTCTTTTGATAAGGAAGACATAAACATGATCTCAAATCTTGATAATGGATCTACAAATACAACCACCTTAGTAAGGGAGACAAAATTTACACATAATAATTGATCTCAAAAAATTTCTACAAAACCTAGACTTGGAGAAAATGGACACCTAAAATAATGACCAAAAACAAAACCAATATCCAACAACAACCTTGAATAGAGGAGAGGCCCCCCTTGTTATACATTTTTCAAATATAGAACTATGGGTCACACTCTTGAAAATTCAAAAACTAATTCAAGCCCTTCAAGGTGTATCCAACTAGAAAATATTCCCTTGTCATGCCTAAAATATTAATTCATTTGCAATAAAAATCAATGTTCTAACTACCTCTACAAAGAGTGATGAAAATTTTATAACAAACTTTTGATTTCATGGTAGGATGTTCCTTTCACACAAGCTATAAGGAGAATATTCATGGTAGAGGGCTGAACAAAATTTGTCTTTATGTTGAACTACCTAAAGATGCCTTAGACCACTTAATTGAAAAAATGGAACCTTCTGGATAACTCCTCTTCCTATTTTCACACCATAAAATAACCTAATATTGCAATGATTCCCTATGAATATTATGGATCCATGGATACTCAAGAGATATTATTTGAAGTGGCACACCTTAGATTTGTAGACCTAAAATATCTTGATCACAGATGATCCAAGGCAAACATAATAATGATAAATGCAAAAAACTTAGGTTATTTTAACTATCTTAATTTTGGATCCAATCTAATTTTTCACATATTTTCCCTTTTTCACTTTGGTCCCTTTATAAAATTTGTCTTTTTCAATACATAAATGCATTATTCCCACCATTGATCTATTATGGAAGTTTTAGCCCCACTTGCACATCTATAAATTACCAAGTTACAACTGACACTTATAGTCCCCCTGGGAAGCTTCCTAGGGAATTATTTGAATGATCACATGAGTGGTTAGTAAATACACATTGGATTATAAAATACTGAACACATACTTGTCACCATTTTAAAACTCCCTATCATATAGGCTTTACCCAAGATCTACATAGAGGTCATTAATTATATAAACATAAGCCCCTTTGTATTCTATACATGCTACAAACATGTATTATATTTATCCTACAATCACAAATGGGATTTATTCATTGTCCAATCATCAAGGTCATATTTTAGAACCAATATTTGATATAACTATAAACTCACATTCTTCCCTAACTTTATACTTTAGAAAAATTTCCTTTATCTCCTTGTCACAAAAAGCCAATGAAATCATAAACATTTAACCTTTTTACTATTCACATCCATAGGTAATACATTATGAGCCTCTTGATAAGGTACCTATGGTTTCCCAATCAACCTATGCCCCATGGCTACAAAATTACCTTTAAACTTATTATAGAGATCCCACGGTTCATTTGAAACTTGCATAATCACTTCATTTATCAATAGTGAAAGCTCTGCAAACTACTCTGCATAGGACCTTTGAATATGATGTGCAAGCCCATGTGGCATTCACCATGTCATATTATTTCTTATCTTTAAATGTGACCTCTATTGCCACTAGACATGTGTCACTTTTTTACAAGTTTTGAGCCCTTTGAGGAGTCAAATCTCACTCTCTCTAGCAATCTGTGTGTATGGGTTAATGCTCTGTGATCCATTAAATTTATGACAGGGTCCCATAATGGTGACACCTATCACCATATCTTGCATCCCAAGTTTATTTTACTATTCATCTTTGATCATACACCATCTGATTACCCTAATCCATATTAATGTGCACCATTAAATCTACCTCCATTTGAACTCAAATGGATATTTCACATGGCCTAAAATTGATGCTTGCACAACCATCTTAGAACAGTTGAACCCCAATATATATTTTCTATGGATTAAATTTGATGTATACATGCCCACCAAAAGACATCCATCAGATCATTGTACCTAAAATTTGGGAAAATTTCTTCAAGGACTTTGCTCATTGGCAATTTGGTCTTCAAGCTCTTTGTTTGCAGCATTTTTGTCTTCAACAAAAAATTTATGGGCCTTTTGTTCCATAAGAATTTTTGTGGGAATTTTATGTTTGGTAATTTTATTCCTAGGCCCTCTCTTCATCAAGAGAATTATTTCAAACATTTTGTATGAAATAATTTCCATGAAGAAATTAACCTTTGCACTTTTCCCATAAAAATTGAGTATTCAACATTTTATCTTTGTCGGGACAATTATTTTGGACATTTTGTCTAAAATAATTTCCTTGAAGAAATTAAACTTGGCATTTTATCTAAAGAAATTAAGCTTAAATTTTTAGTTAAAGGAATTTGGACTTGATATTTTCTAAAAAATAAAAGACTTTTTTGGGGATTTTTATGTAGGAAAAATTCTCAAAGGGCACGTGTCTTTCAGTCTTTTTGCCATAGATAAAATATCTAAAATAAATGACCATTACACTTTTCTCAAAGGAATTAGACTTGGCTCTTTTGATGAAGAAATTAGACCTTTACACTTTTATTGAAGGGTATGTTCTCTTTGTATTTTTGCATAAATGTTTTGGCCAAAACAAAATAAGACTCTACATTTATTTTAGGATTTGTGTGAGGGAAAAATGCCCAAAGGGTAAGTGTCCTTAACAATTTTTGTCGAAGATAAAATGTCTAAAAGAAATGACCCCTCATATTGTTTACAAAACACTTAGCCCAATGCAAATGGGACATGGCCAAGACATTGAATTCCTTCAAAAAATTTAGAATGGAAAAAATTTACAATGAAAATAAGTCTTTATAATTTTTGTCTGAGATAAAAAGACGGAAGACCTATTTTTGTTAAACATTGTGTTTGAATAAAAATCCCAAAAAAGTCTAAGGGAAATACACATTCACCAAGAAAATACCAAATTAGGACTTAGCCAATTTTCACATGAACTTTAACTTTGATATAAACATTTTGAAATCAGGATTTTGGCTAAGGGCTTGGGCATTTACATTTGACAAGGGCTCATTTGCTTTAGTGTAATTTTGGGCACTAATAAATCTGTTAGTGACCTTCCATGAATTTTATACAAATATAATTATGCATCCTTCACTTCCTAACTACCCTACTAAAATTAGATTTCTTCTCAACTCAGTAACATGCCTTACCTCTTTCAGCAACCATTTGTTTCCATTTAGTAATTTTATAGGTAATGTTCCCTTTCCAATAATTTTATAAGGTTCAGCATCACCCAAATAAACCTATCTAAAATCACCTTGAACATAATCTTATAAATATTTCCTATCGAGTGTAGCATGAAATGAATCCCCTAAATCTAACACCCAAATTTCATTAATATTATCTAATGAAAGGATTAAATCATCTTGAAACACATCAAATTCTACATTTGCTTCTTGATTTTTATCTTGTTGTCCATCTCCTTGTTTTCCTTTTTGAAAACAATAATCTTTCTTTAGGTATCCTTTCTTCCCACAAATCTAGCACACCAATGTTCCTCTAGATTTAGATCTATCATTATTATACTTCCCATAATTTCCTAGTCCCTTTCCTCTATCATTTTGTCTTCCCTTATTCTCCATAGTCAAAACATTACCTTATGTCTTACCTATGCTTTTTCATCACATTTTCTCTCTAAGAATAATACCAATAACTTCATAAAACTTTAAAGTATTTAAATCAGAGATGGAATTAATCATAGTCATGACCAAGCCATTCCATCTTTTTTGCAATGATCACATAATCAAAATATCCCTAACCTCATCATAAAATTTTACTCCTATAGAGCTTAATTGATTTTTGACCATGTTAAATTTATTTAAATGATCAGCAATAGACCCACCTTCTAACATCTCCATATAAAATATATGTTTCATAAGAAGTACCTTGTTGGAGGTTGATGATTTTTCATACACTCAATATAATGCCTTTATCACATCCATTTTTATATTTTCTTTTGAAATATTGAAGGCTACTGACATTGCTAGGCACAACCGTATTGTTCCTAGTGTCTTTCTATTAAGAACCTCCCATTCTTCATCCTTCATATTGAATGGCTTTTTTAATATTCTATCCAATGGTAGGAAAAGATCCTTTTGATATAAATAGTCCTCCATTTTCATATTCCATATCTGGTAGGTTTGGATGTTAAACTTTTTTTACCTTTAACTTACCTTATTATACCATTGTTCCCACTCAAACAAAGAACCCTCTTTTCCTATGAGTTTATCTACCAATATACCTTTGGATTTGATACTAGTTGTTAATAATATATAACAGAAAGTAATATTAATGAAATAAAGACAAAATTAAAATATAGAAAACATAATACAAGATAAACATAAATTTAATGTGGTTCACCCAATAAGGACTATGTCCACATAGAAACAACTAGTTCTTATCTTTATTTAGTCCAAATAATGAAGAGATAAAACCTATAATACATCCATTACAATATCCTTTTCACTCACATAAAATATGCCACCATAATTATAATGCCCTCATATCAAAAGGAGGGTTACATATAGGGAAAAAATGCATAAACATAATTTATACCATTAGATTTGCAACTTAATAATGAACAGTCCAGATTTATTACAAAATTACAATAATTTATAATGAATTTTTAACAAAATTTTGCTTTGAGGGGGCGTTTCCTACCCACACCCCCCTATTGGGAACTGGTAATTATAATAAGATCAAGCTTCACCATCCAATAGTCTTTTCATAAAAATACTAAGTTATTTTAAGGCTATAATATAGTTTAGATGGCTGAGCATTTTCTTGAACTAAAGTTTGAATCTACATGGACCATCATACTATCACTCAAATCCACTAAATTAATTACCTATGTGGAACTTGTTACCTGAGGGTGAATAACAATCATACTATGTCTTTACACAATCTTTACACTTGGTGTGTGTATATATATACATACATACATATATATATATACATATATATATATATATATATACATACATACATACATACATACATACATACATACATACATACATACATACATATATATATATATATATATATATATATATATATGATACACCAATGAGTGAAATCATAAATTGCTTCAGATTCCATGAATGGTGATTTAGGAAATCTTTACCAAGGATATGGATCCATGGATGGTAGTAGAGCAAGGCCTAGAGTGGAGCCAAAGGTATCTCTATCAGGGTTATGGATGGTTGGCTAGTCATAGAGCAATGCCCAAGCCATCCCTAATTTAGCAAAGCATTATTATTTAAATCTAAATAATGATTGAGTCATTTCATGTCTAATGTTTTGAAGATTTAAAGTTATCATTTATAAACTTGATGGCAATGGTTAATGAACTTCATAGTACACACATAGTATGATTATCTACAAGATTTAAACTCTAGTCTCAACTTGCGAGCTTTTATTAGTTTTGAAAAGAAATTTTGATATTGACTGAGAATAATAATTAGGTGACTAATTTTTTATTCATCTTTGAAAAAATGATTTGGATTCTAACAGTTTTTAATATTTCCCTATAGAGGTTGCCATTTGTTGATGCTTAATTACCCCTATTCCTAGAATGGGGACCCTCCTTTCCTAGATTTTCCAAAATGCCTAAGATGCCAATGTTGCTAAGTATTTTTTCCACATATCCAATATGATTTAATACTTCCTAATAATTTATAGTTAATTGTTCATTTTGAAATACTTATTGACACTAAAAAATATTCAATTTATTACAAATTTTCTTCAAGTTTCACTCAAATAATAGATTATTAATTGTGAAAGCTTAAAAAATGTGAAAATAGGCCTTTACCAAGAAGATTATACCTAGTTTTCAAATTAGCATGAGAGCCAAAATCCTTGCCAAATATTACTATACTAACCTTACACTTTTTTTAAAGCATTTACTCACATAATTTTGCTTTAGACTTGTTTAATTTTCTCATGATAGGCATTTTACATTTTTATAAGTCTAATTCAACTTCTCACTTTACTTTGAAAATTGTCAAATTTAAGATTATGACCTAAATAGGATAGGTGTCCACATCGCTAGCCTTCATGATTCCTTAATGATGCATTGTCTCATGTAAGATACTTGAAACAAATTTGTGAAATCTGTGAGCCATTTGGCATCATCTCAAAATCTCACAAGGGAGTTAGCCATTAGAATTCAAATCCATAAGATATGTGTCAAGATCCTAGCTCTTACAAGTAATATCATTCAATCTAAGTCACCACACACCACATTGTAATACTGAAGCCCATGAGATGTCACCATGTGTCTCAAGCATGGCCATCCAAACTATAGAAGTACTTAGAAGTGTCATGCATCCCCTTTAGATTCATCTGAGAATAATGTATTTCAAAACCATATCAAATCTTATCCCAAGTTTGAAATAGATTTAAGAAGGATATATGGATGCATCTAGGCCATTGGATCAAGGCTCGATTGTGTACTAGTGTCCATGGCCCTTTTTAAGAGTGATAAGTCATATAAGAATGAAGAGAAGCTCATGAGAATGATGCATATATCCTATGTATTTGTGCAATAATGGAACTTATCATGTCTACACTACTTATATCTAAATATCCATTAAAACACCTCTAAAAACCCACTGAAGTGGTGTGTCCCCACTAGAATCATGAGATGGTGTGTCATGTCATCCTCATGGAACTATGACCCAAGATCAACATAATGGCCTTCAAAGTGATGTGTGTCTATCTTGAACCCATATTATTATGCCACCTATCATTAACATGAGGCTGTATCCTAAGATCAACAATACCATCTATAAGAGTGGTACATGGCTCCACTTAAGCCACACATTTGAAACAAAGTTGCTGATATTTTCCCAAAGGGATTTTAAAGGTGACACCTATCATGGTAGAGCCATGATCATCCTAAATAGATCCACCTATCAAAGAAAAAACTTTGATTACTTATGAGGGCATGTGGCACTCCCACAACCAACTAAAGCTAGAAAGCCAAACTTAAAATCTCTCTATGAATAGAGATATGCCATTTGGCATAGTACAAATGACTCATCACACTAAGTTACACTTTAAGGGATTGAGATAAATTAAAAAGTGCCACATGTCTATATTTGAGCCAACTAAGCAACTTTGTTATCTTCAAGCCTCATAAATGCCTAGCTGAGTTTGAGGTGACATGCCACATGTCAAAAAGTGGCAACCTTTATATTCACATATAAAGCTAATGGTGAATCAAAAGTGAATCAATGCTAAATTTGATTTCTAAAAGTAATTAAATTCCAAAATCAATATTTTAGGTGTTTCAAATGCAAAGGTGACAAGCTTGCTATTGATATGACATGAACTAGAATCACCATCAAACCTTGCATTAATCAAGTCAATCTATAAAAGGATACCCAACTGAACTAATATTACCTACATTTACATTTGAATCCCTAAGCATTTTCTCTCTTTTCTATATGCATTCTCAATTCAAACAAGCTCAAGCTAACTCACAAGTTTTACCTAGACGACCATTTTCAAAGCTTAAAAGTTGTAGAGAGGTACTAGAGGACATCAGTTTCTACCCAAACACTATAAAAAACACATAGGTAGGACCTTCCACCTTAGGTAATAGTATTTAATTCAAAAGTGAAGATTTTTTATTTCAATTTGGTAATTCAATCATGTTTAAAGACACTAAGTTCATCCCTAAAGCCATAAAATTAGGGGACATACATTATAATAGTGACTATTACAATGTTGAGGGATCAAAGGATCTTGATGAATCTAAAACCATGTTCCACATTGTTCAAATTTCTTTAAATATCATTGTAATTTATGCTTCCATCCTTCACAAGGATACACCAAAACCAGAGGTCATTCCATGCACTAACTTGGTCTATGGCATCTTTTGGAGGTCGGGATGTGAAGATGGATTACTAAAGTCAATTAACTAAGGGTTTCCCATTACCTTCATTATGGTTCCAAGATTTGAAAAATATTATGACCTACCCTTATCACATCTAGGGTAAAACCATACTATTATTAATGTCATGTCCCCTTTTTTGTGGACATTGACAGATTTGATGATTGGCCTATTATGCGACCTTCGTAGGCTAATAGAATGGATAGAGGGTCATAATGGAGCTTGGATCGACTTTGATTCACAGGATTTCTTCATTTGATTTTCATTCAGGGTATTTCAGACACATTTGGCTTGAGCTCCTACTTTTTAGGGATATTTGATATGCAGCGGAGCGCCTTTATTGTGACATGGTTATGTGCGGAATCACTCCCTAATTCACTAGCTTCGATCGGTTTGAGGATCCGATGTATATTGAGGGAGATATTAATATTTGATTGATTTAATCAAATATTAATTATTTGGTCTCATTAATAATTAATTATTAATTATTAATTATTAATTATTTGCTCTAATTTTAAATTAGAAACCCTAATGCTAATTTAAGGAAACCCTAATTAGGGCAAGCATATCTTTTGAGGGTATAAGGGTTTCACATGGAGGCCATTATTGATTATGCATAGATTATTGATTATTGAAAATTGAAGAAATTCTTCTGTGAAGACTGAGCCAAGGGTTCCAGGATTCCATTGCAGTGGAGAACGTTCCCTCTTCATTGTGTGTGATTTAGAGGCTGTGAGATATCAGCTGATTTATTGCCAAATTGAGAGATAGCTTCATCCAGAAGTTATCACAGAGATACAGATCTGAGAGATAGCTTCATCCAGAAGTTATCACAGAATTCCAGGTTTGAGAGATAACTTCACACAAAAGTTTATCACAGAGCTTTCCAGGTATTTCTTGATTTAGTTCATGTTTTTGTTTCAATAAATTATACAGAGAGAGATCTGTTGTATTAGATACAATAGATTTCCAGATCAGGGATCAACAGATAGGTTGTGCTGAGTTGGCGGCCGTACTAAGTCCGTACAGATCCGATCAGGCACTGACATAGGCGGATAGAGGGCTTATAGCGACCGACATCGGTCGACTGAGGACCGACGTCGGCAGAAAGCCGACCGACAGAGACTGACGTCGGTGAGATATCGACCGACGACGGCGTCTGTGTGTCGACACAGAAGGGCCGAGACTTTCCAGAACTCAATTTTCACTCCCAGATTTGCAAAACATAGGGTTTTTAGACCAGACTGTAATATTCTCTAATTTGTATGCCAGAGACTCAATTGTGTAATAATGCAGAAGAACAAGTAATGAGATCTTGATTTGTTATTAAGAGATTATACTGTGATTTGTTTATGCTTATTTGAATACATTCTGCAAGTTGGTATTGTGATCAGAGTTTTTAGAGTTTATATATTCCCTGTTTGAAAGGGGATATTACAGTGGTATCAGAGCTTTGGTCTTTGGTATTAGAGTTTTTATGCAGATAAGAGAGCCCCTAAGTAAGGGACATCACAGTGGTATCAGAGCTTATTGTGCAGATAAGAGAGCCCCTAAGTAAGGGACATCACAATTAACAACTAGTATAAGGCACATAGGTCATAAATAGTATTTGCTTCATGGGAAACAAACATAACTGGAGTCTTTATAGATGACCAAGGGAATATACCCATTTCCCAATTCAAATAGGGGTTCAATATTAGTATTTCCCTACTAAATAGAGTATTTGGTAAATCACATATTATATATGTAGATATTAGGGGTATCCCACTATTATAAATAATTAAAAAGATCAATAAATCCCCTCACTTGGGGATATTATTAGCAATAACTTGATTTTAGTTATGCATGACACATGACAAAATTAGTATCCATTCTACATGATGAGCTACCTATTGGATGATATATTTGAAACTACACAATTAGGACCAAACATATAGACTCTTACATGAGATGAAGTTGTGTCCCAGACATATTATATGATGTACATTCATGATTTTATGCACCACATCAAGATAATCATATAATAATTCTACCCTCATGTTTATAAATCCATCATCGAATGTGAAATGCAAAGGGTTACATCATAAGTTAGATAGACACTGAGGGAAATTAGTATATTTTGGATCTATCTTGATTACATAGTTATCTAAGTGGAAGGGGTGATGGTGGCACACTTAGGTTGCTCAAGTATGTACTGATGAAGTTGGCAGAGGAAGAGATAGCCTACCAACTAATCTATGGATTTAATGGCATCTTCAAGAGGAATAAAAAGATCCCCCCCCATAAGTCTCCTTACCACCTAGGGAGAGATAAAGTAATAAAATGGCAATATATAATAGTGGCATCAAGGCATAGGGACTCGTACCTATTTCACAAGGATGAATTTAGGATGTGGTGTCCAAACCAAGTCATTTCCAAGTACCTACTCAAGTTTAAGAGCAATGTCACTATGCAATATAAGTATCAAGAAGAGGTTCATGAATGGATATACCTAGATGCAATAAATGATGAGGTAGTATTAAGGAATAATGCAAGGAATAATAAAACACTTGAAATAAGGCTTGACTAAGAAATGAGGAAGGAAGACATAGTAAAGCCTCATCTCTCCCCAACTCATGGGAGCATGTTTGATGTAGATTATGATGAGAAAGAAGATGATGAATAAGAGGATAATGTTCTTATTAATAGAAATAGGCCATGTAGGCCTCAACTTTAGGCCACTCCAAGTGGACAACACATGCCTCTTATCTATGAAAAAAGAGAGTCAAGCAGCCAACCTAGCCTTTCATAAGGGCCTACAATAAGCTATATATCTATTAAGGAAGTTACCACAAAAAAATTGGGCCAACTAGATCCTAATGTCATTTAACTTGTGGAAGAATATCAAGGAATTTAAGTCTCAAAAGATGGACTATAGGCTCTAGTTTGGAGGACTATTGAAACATTTTATACAAGGAAGAGGTCCCCTAGGACTACAATGAGAAGAGAAGTGTCCCCTCCATTAGCTACCTAATCTCTCTCTATAAGTAATCCACCATTGTATTCTTTCCTAATCATTAGCACATTTACAACTACTCTTGATTCTACTCCTACTCACACTCTCATGTTCACATCCCCCACCATTACTTCCTTTGGGGGAACCATTCCCTAATTCATCTCCTATGCCACCATCAACATTACACCTCCACTAGGCTCCCAAATCACTATTGTTAGCCAAGTTTTGCATTTTACTCCTTCTCAAAATACCAAAACAAGTACATCACTTGCCCTTGGATCCCCTAGCATCCATAAATCCATTGAGACCCATTCCAAATTCATTCACATGGTAGAAACCACTTCACCTCACCATAATAGCTAAATTGATTAAGACTTTAATGCTTCCATTTTTTGTACTCAACTTGGGCCCTGCTAAGTCCTTGTTTGGTCCACTTGGTCAATTATACCCAACCAATTTATTTATCCCTACCACAACCTTGGATTCTTCCTCTTTTACTTAGGCACTCCCATCATAGCCACCATCTACAACCACCCAAAATTGGGTAAGGGACATGACATAGACATTAAGGCAAGGAAGGCCTCAATAAATCCAAGATGAACCCCAATTTGTCATGAAGTTTTATTTGGATAGTGGAACTATGAAGAGAGTAATGTGGAAACAAGTGGAGTAGCCATAATCAAGTTTAGCTATAATATATGAGAGCGAAGAACCACTCTTCACTATGAGTAAGTAGAGAATGTATGACCTTAGCAAAGTACAAGAGTATGTAAAGGACTTTATATCTATATTAAAAGCATAATTAAAATCTACTATTAAATTTATGAAGGGTATGTAACAAGAGTTAAAGAGGTTGAAGGAACAAGCACTACCAATAGTGCCAAACAATGCTCTAATTTCATTAATCAATATTGTGATCAATGTATTTAACCTGTACAAGGTTATGAAGAAAAGGAAGGAGGATAGGATAAATCAATCAAAATGGGTCATTAAACTTGACCAAAAACTTTCCCTCTATGACACCAAGTTAGAAAACTTGGTGAGAGTGGCTAGAAGCAATGATTTTTCAAACATGAAAGTCTTTCCTCTTAAAGACATTGATCCTACATAAACCACCATCATAAATAGAAGGAGGATTTTCAAGGAATTATTAGACAATATCAAGGATGAAAATACATAATTTTAGAATATTGAATTTAAGATAGCCCACTTACTAAAGGATGCCATGATGACTAGAGTGACCAAGCTTGATGGTTCTTCATAAATGAGAAAGAATTTAGAGCATAGATGAAGGTTTTCATTGCTTAGTTCCAATAAGATGTATCTAGTTCCAATATTTCTAACAAAGTGATAAAATTTGTGGAAATTGTTAATCAAAGGATGTAAAAAGTGGAGGCAATGAAGGAAGCACTAAGGCCCATACTCATGGAGCATGGCAAGCTAATCCAGGAAATACCTGAATTATTTAGGCCCATGATCCTAGACTTTACTCAAATTGACCAATATTACCAATATTGTGTAGAGGTATGGACTAAATAAAAAATACAAAGGAACAAAATAAGTAACAATAATAACATCAGCAAACATCTCAGTAGCCTCAGGGACCTTATGAATATTCCATTATGTTTTGTCAATTCAAATTCAGGATATTGTATTATGTATGTCATTTTAGGCCACTTGGTTGTATATTGGACACCTTTTGTGGGCCCAATCAAACTTATATTATACATTTTTAAGCCTATAAATAGGGGTGTTCCCATAATTTTTAAAATAGAAACAATTATTTACAAGAATTAATACAAGAAAGCCAAATAATTCATAAGTTTGTCTCTAGTGATTAATTATTTATTTATGTAGTTTTTGTTCCTCATGCTTTTAGATTTATGATTATTTATCTTCTACAAATTGATTTGGAAATTACATTTTATACATGCATGTATTAATTTGAGCTTAACGTTACGATGAATAATTTTTTAGTGTACTTACTCTATTTCCATCTCATTTTCTACTAGATGTGCTTATGCAATTTACTGTGAGTGAGTTATCTTTGTAAAATGTATGTTGTTAGACATATGCATTTTCCTTCCTCAGAAGATTCAACTACATATATTTATATTTGAACATTATGCAGTGACTAGTAGGTATTATTTTCATTTGTTTTGCCTCAAAATTTAGAATAATTGGTATCTTTAGTCATCTTAAGCACAATCTCATTTTTTCCCTACCCTACTCACTCCTGAATCTACCCATGAATCACTTTAGTTTATATCATGATATAAATACCCACTATTTTTTTTGTATTTTGGGTATTAATTGGTAAATATTAAGATAATTCATAAATATTAGCAAGAAAAATATCATTGTATAAACTTATGTTATCCCTACAATAGGGTCTTCTTATAGACTTTCAAAGTGGTGACCATATCTCTACTATTTGTGTTATTCTTAGTAATAGTTGTACAAGAAACTCAATCCCCAAGTCATTCCAAGACTTGAAATTAAGTTTCTAACTTTCCCTTATTCCCTAGTCACATATGAAGCACAATACATGCATAGTTAGTTTCAATATATGTTCAAATTACTAAATATAACCCATAAAATAGTCTATAAACATAACTTAGTTCTTAGACAAAGTTTAATCTTAGATTTAACCTAGGGTTTATTTAACCCAATGAAAACCCAAAAAACATTATACTAAAAACTTAGGATTAAATAGGCAAATGGCTATTGATAACCTAAGGTTTTAGGGTTATATGATTGGTTTTATGGATGGTCGAGCCATCCATAGGGCCAAGCATTTATCCCTAATTATTTTTCTAAAATCATAATAGTGAATAAATAAAAACCCTTTGAATTAATCCATACTATTCTATGAATTTAAACAACATAAATAACTTGTCAAAGATGATCAAATGATATAAAATGGTAATAATTTTCCAAACCTCTATTTGAACCTATTTTTCCTCTTTTTTCCCTTGAATGTTATCCCCTTCTAGGTGTCTCCTTCACCATTTATCCATATTCATGATATTTTCATGTTAACAAAACTTTCCACTTTCCCCTCCATGATTTCTTGTGCTCATTACAAGCCCAGTGAAGAAAGCTTCACATACAAAACTTAACTCATAGTTTACTGATTAAATTTAAGTGTTTTCTCCAAGAAAAACCAAAGTTAAATATTTGTTTATCATAATGAGCTGATAACACAAGTCAACACCCAAATAAAACTTAACACTAATCTCAAACATTCCAAATTAAAATAATGATAAATCCTTTAAACTTTATGGATGATAATATCAACTTCAATTATTAGCAATTCTATCAAATTTCATAAAAGTATTAAAAACATTACAATTTCCATAATAATATTAACAATGAAATTGACCTTTTTAACATTGACTTTATAAAATTTAATAAAACATAATGACTTTCCAAATCAATTTAGTTTCTATGATTATTTGACAATGCAATTGACTTCTATGAAATTCGTTTATTATTATTAATAATAACCTTCTAAGCATTGTGTATCAACATTGGTTAAAAATAGCAATATGTATTAAACATTATATTAGTAATCACCTTAACAAACCAATCAAACAAGTAATAGAGTCTGTCTTATTAATATATAAATGTATTACGATATGACCATCTCAAAGACATTAAATTATATCATAGACAACAACAAGTCATAATAAAGACACACATGGAATCCAATCACTTGTCATAACAACACCATTAAATGAGATAATCTAAGTATGACATCATAATGCAACACACAACCCTATTCAATAAAACAACATGATTATAACTATAATCAAATAATAGATATCAAATTAAGAAATGAATATAAAATCATGTTAAACTATTATGGTGGGTGTGTGGGTTCCTAGTTTTCCATCTATCAACCCTCAAAGCCTCCATCTTCGTAACCCTCTCCAATGATTTCCTCCCTCTATCACACTCTAAGGGATGGATCTATCATACATCCAACTCACAATATTAAAGTTAGTTATCCAAAAATAATATTAAATCCATAATATAGTATTGTAATAAACTAAAGAAGCATGATCATCATAAATATAAGATGCAAGTATAGCTAACTTTATAGTTAACAATCATGTAAATTAAGCAATATATAACTATTCATAGCTCATTATTTTGTAATCCAACTTAACCAAAATAGTAATTAAAAAAATAATAACCATAAAAAATACACAAATCAATAGGTTATTAGTTCTAGATAGAAATTGGGATGTGACATCATTCCTCCCTAAAGTTGGTCATCATCTCGATGACACTTATTCAAACATAAGTTTAGAATTTAAACATTATTAAACATAAAATAAATAATATCTAGTAGAATATTAAGTAAATAAATGTGGAAATAACCTATAAAACTCATCATAATTCTCCCAAGTGACACTATATTTAGAATATTGGTCCTAATGGACCTTGTACTATGACACTTCTCTATTAAACAAACTATGTTTACGAGTATCAATTATATTGATTGGTTTTACTATGACCACCATGAGATCTAGAAATTGTAAAGCATTCCAATCCAACACATGTGAAGGATCAACAACATAATTTTTAATATAGGACACATGGCAAATGTAATGAAAAATAACTAGATCTCATGGTAATGCAAGCCTATATGTTATAGGATCAACCTCTTCCAGAACATTGAAAGGTCCCACATATCTTGGTGAAAGTTTAGCTGATTTTTTAAACTTAATCAAAAAGTTTTGAAGCCTAGTCCATAGAAATACTTTATCGCCAATAGAAAATTGCCTTGTTTTTATCTTTAGATTAGCATAAAAATTTATATCTGTCATTGGCCTTGACCAACCTCTTCTTGATTGTTCTAACTTAGTATTTTATTACCATAATCATCATAGGTCCAAAGAATACCCTGTATTATAACCTAATCCCATCTGATTTGTGTTATACACCTCCTTTCATATAATGCCTCAAATAGATCCATATTCATTGTTGATCAGTATGAGTTGTTCTAGGTAAACTCAACCAATGAAGGGTAATCCTTCCACTTTTATTGTTTATCCATGTAATACATTCAAAGGATATCTTCTAAAACTTTGTTAACTCTCTCTATCTATCCATCTATTTCTAGGTGATATGAAGTACTAAAATTTAACTACGTACCCAAAGCTAAATTCAAAGACAACCAAAATCTAAAATTAATTCTTGGATCTTGATCTGAAATGATATTTTTTGGAAATCCATGAAATCAATACTCCTCTTTCACTAATCTCTTTATAAGCATAGGTGCATCATCTGTCAAGTTGCCTAGTATGAATTGGGCTACCTTGGTTAGTTTATCAACTACAACCAAGATCATATCATGTTAGTTTCATGACAAAAAGAAACCTTTTATAAATTTCATACTGATCACCTACCACTTCTATTTTGGTATATCATGAGGATATAACAATCTTGATGGATGAAAATTTCTAACTTTCACACACTGACATTCCAAATAATGAGACACCCCATTGCATCCTTCTTGATCCATTTCTATAAATAGAGAGATCCTATCTTATCCATGAGCTTGGTTACACATGGATGTCCTAAATATGACGCATTGTGCAATTCATTTAGCAATGTGTTCCTTAGATTCTCTCTATTAGGTATATACATCTTACCATTATACCTTAAAAAACTATCACTCTCTAACTTAAATCCTTTATTCCTAGGATTATGAGCATTCTCTAACAATGATGTCTTGACCTAGTCATAGATTTCATCTCTTGAAAAAAAAAATTACTTGATTTTATAAAATACTCTTGATGGTATCCAAGGTTTCTATGTATCTTCTATGACTCAGATCATCTACAACTCTATTCTCCTTTACCTTGATATAGTTAATATCGAAATAGTAATCATATAATAATTCTAACGAACATCTCTAATGTACACTCAAGTTTAGTTGGGTGAAGATGTACTTGAGTCTTGAGTTGTCAATCTTGAGCTCAAATGGTTTACCCAATAGATAAAGCCTCTAAACCTACAAGGAATGTACAATTTCATCAAGTTCTAGATCATGAGAGGCATAATTCACCTCATAAGGCTTTAGTTTTTTTATGTGTATACACCAAAATTATGTCACACACATGCATGATTCCCTATGTCAAAACCCCCCTTTGAGCCACTTTTCAATAATAATAATTAGACTTCCTAACCCATGCTTTTACCCTCACACATTTAATTAGTTTAAAATATTTAATTAAGTTAATTAAAAACCACTTATGCCACCTTAGTTGCCCACCTCATCCTAAGACTAATTCTTACCCTCTGAGTCACCTCAAGACTTAGTCCCCTTATCCTAACTACCCAGGACTTATTCTCACCCCAAAAATAAATTCCTAACCAATTACATCCTTCTTAACCTCATATTTCTACCATTTCTTAATGGATACCACACTTGGCATGAGAAATAATATAAAACAAGCTAAAAATATCCCTTTTTACCCATTCTCATGTAATATAAACCGGTCAACCCATGACCAATGTCCATGGGATCACTGATGTTGGTTACTTAAGCCAATATCCAAACTAATTTTTAGGTTAGTAAAAATTAAGAAAACTCATTTTTATTCACATACATGATTTTGGCATCCAAATTTCCACATCTTGGCTTCCTATTATCTTGAAAAAGTCAATTTAGATCAAGAACCAAGCTCTTGAGAACTAGAAACACATGTATGTTTTCTCTATTCAAGGCATTGGTTTGGCAAGCCTTATAGGATCCATCCATTTGGCACTTATTATTCAATCACCTCTTTAGCTAAGTACATCACTTATTCTGTAAGTCTTTAAGTAGTTACATTATAATCACTTTATATCTACTATTTATTATTTTACACATTCCTGACCAAACCCTAGTGAAGGAGTTATAAAGCTTCCCCACTTATTTCCCCTTGTTTTAACACACCAAACCTCTAACTAAATCCATCTAAGTAATACTCTCTCTCTGTCTCTCTCATAACTCTCCCCAACCTTCTAGACCTAACCAAAACCATTTCCTAGACCCAAAAAAGCCTTATGCAATCTCCTACAAAATTATTGTCCCTATCAACATCATTTGCCAAATCGATATCAGCCACACTTGCTCACTAACCTCGACATCCTAATAAATGTCAAAAACTATGGATTTTCAATAACATTTGTAAAACCTACCCAAACAAATTCCAAAATATAAACTAAATATACCACCTACACTCTATTACTCTCTATTGCACTCAAGTTGTGAATGATGGTAACATTATCTCTCTTTTCCTCTCTTTATTATTTATTACTCTTTTGTTTCTCAAAAGTGGACTATCATCTCTAAGGAAGTTTGACACTTCTTGGAATAAGCACGTAGCTTGGCAACCCACTCATATATCTACTAATAGATATTTTTGTGGTAGTGCTTTATTATTTTTAGGTAGTCCTCCCCATCCAAAGAAGAGTGCTCACAACATTTGGATACAGTGTGAAAACTAATCCAGGTTCATTCTAACCACTTATCCCTATCTTGCTCTATTTTTCTTTAGACTTGAAATAGACACAATTTTAGTGAAACATTTTTGGCACACCTGGTGGGACCCTAGATTTTTCCTTGGGTTCCTTTCTTGTTTTAAGCACTAATATAGGTGCATTATAGTGAAAATTTCATTTCTTTCACTCTCTCCTTCTTTTCTCCCTCAAATCAAAATATTCAACATTTTATTTTTTGTTTAAGGGCAATAAACTGAAATTTCTTCTTCCTTACCACTCTCTTTTTTCTCTTTACCTCTAAAATCAATTTATCATTTTTCCTACAAGTTAAATGAATCTCTTCTTTATTTATTTCTTGCATGCATATTAGGATAGTGAATTTCATTCTCTACTCCTATTTCATCATTGTTTTCATTCAAATCTAAACATTTTAGATTTGGGTTTAAATCTTATTGCACTTCATTATTTACTTGCTACATATTACCTCACCTAGATAATTACAAGCATTATGAATGAATTGTAGTGCACCTATGATACACAACCACAAAACACTCATAAAAACAAACATCTAAACTCACTTGAGATAAGGCCCATCAGGATTTCATCAGCTGGTGGATCACCTTACCCTACCCAGCTATCCTAATTAGATTTCACCACCAAGGGGAAAACCCACTCTATTCTCTGGTAGAGTATAAACTCTATCTAGAAGGTATATTTTGGCTAAGTGGTCTAGCTTGAATTTAGGTCTATGAAGTGTGGGGAACAAGCTCCTATAATAAGGCACATACCTAGTTTAACATATATTTCCTCTTGAACTAAAACTAACCTAAAAATAGCTCTAAATTGTTTTCTATTACCTTCGCTAACTAAATTTTCTTCTCACTGTCTTATTAAGGCATAAACCAACATGAGACTAAAATTAATCTGTAGGAGTTAATAATTATTGGATTTATGTTCTTTTTCTACTTTTATATTGCCTTCTATATTTTTTAGTTGGTAAGGATGTTTTTCCATTGATTCATAAAATCAAAACTATTTTTAATACTCAGGTTGTATAACCTATTATATCAAGTTTTTTAGTGTTATTTCTTCTTACACAGACCTATTGCATCCTCTATTTTACCTAGATCCTACCTCTATATTTTAAAATTTTTGGATTTTCCATCTTTGAGGATCTCATAGTGATTGACATCAGTTAATTCTACCAACATTGGTAGATTTTAGCCTACCAAACATTGGTTAATCCCACTGACATCAAGAAACTTTGACTATCAACATCGATTAAGTGATTGGCATCGATGACTACGGAATTTTAATTTGCTCAAAACAACAAGCTAAAATAACCCACTTACCTACACCTAAACCTAGTTTTTCCTTATTCTATCACTAATATAGAGTATTAAGATTATTTATACTTCTTGCATCATATTGATGCAAGCCCAAGCCAAAATTCTTGTTGATTACACAATCTGGTAACCAATTCTACCTTCCCCCTTATTGTTGATTCTATCATGGAGCATACTTCAGATATAGAGCATCCTCTTATCCCTAACCAAATTCTCATTTTTCCTGAACGAGATCAAAATTTTGCTAAATTTCTTGATCATAATGTCGTAGCCCTTTAGCATTACCTTGCCATGAGCCAAACCTATAATTCTTCGAGTGACCCATTATATGGTATGCCAACCTCTCTAATGGATAAAACTTTAGTTTCATCTATATCCATTACTTTCCCCATGGTTATTCAAACCACTACTTTGACAAGCAACCCAACCATAAATAATTTCCAAAATTTAGCATCACCAACTATCCAATCACACATAAACCTTGGTATGACTTCCCTACTTTCACAACCATAAGTAGTTTAGTCAAGTCTCACCCTATTTCAAAATTTGGTGGTACCTATTCGATCTACTCTCATACCTATAATTACCTAAATTACAACTCACCCTTCATCTAGTATAACCATGCCAATAACCCAACCTATAATAGCAACATCCAACCAAACCATAGTCTCTAACCCAATAAGATAAGCCCCTTTTCTTTCCAACCCCATCTTATGACTCATTATCCTTATGCTGCACCAACACAACCTCTACAAGCTATGTCATATGATTCCTCTACTTCTTATTAGGTTCTCCATAACTTAGGGGGTATCTCCCAAACCAATCCCCCTCTAGACCTCATTAAGATGTTGATGGATAAGATGTTTAATCTAGAGACCTCTATTTTGGGTTCAAAGAATGTGTTGTCTTATGATACAATATGAAATGAACACATCCATCATTCTATGCCTATTCTCCCTTATCCAAGCTAATGGGAACTTCCCAAATTTACTCATTTATAGGTAAAGAGGAACCACAATAGCATTTTCAAGCATTTAGACATGCTTGTTATTTAATAGGGCATGATGATGCATTATTAATTCACACTTTCCCTATGTTTCTTTTGGGTGCTACCCTATATTGGTAGAGCTCTATACCTCACCACTCCCTTTTTTCATTTACATAACTCACACAAATATTCCTAGACCACTTCTCTATTAACATTTATATAAAGGTTTTTATTAAAAACCTTTATTCTATTAGACAATTTGATGACGAGTCTCTCATATATTTTGTCACTCACTGGAGAGGATTGATCAATCAACTCTCCTTTTCCTTACCCCAACCTGATCTTACTGAGCTCTTCTCAAGGGCATGTGTCAAACACATTTCATCCACACTCTGAGTATAAAACTTTTGCACATTTGATGAGGCCTTTACAATGGTGTGGAAACTCAAGACTTGGGCTATAGATGAAGGCAGAGTCAAGTTACGTAGTAATAATGCCAATTCCAAATCAAATGACTCCTCTTCTTCTAAAATTTCTCCTTCTAACCAAAAATATAAAGGCTCCACCAATGTGGTATTCATTAAATTATCTTCTTCCACAACCACAAACCAACATAATTCCTCAACTTTCCAAAATTTGACCAAACAATTTTAATAATGATATGAACAAAGGCAATACACTCTTATTAGGGAGTCATATACCTCCATTTTGGAAAAACTATTGCAACGATGTGTCATAACCCTTCCTCAAATCAAACTTCTTATATAATTTGACCCCTCCCATCCTATTCCAACTTGATACAAGGAGGATGATTTTTGTAGCTACCATTGAGTTAAAATACATAATTCTAATAACTGTAAAACATTCAAGAACATTGTTTAAGACATGATTGATAGAGGTGATATCATCTTGGATAATCCTAATGCATCTGCTAATAAATATATGGATGTTTTGAAATATCCCTTTCCTAACCATTCACCTAATTAAAATATTATCAAGACCATGACTAACTCATGTGATCACAATATCCATATAGTTAATATGTTCTTTCCTTTACATTTAGTTCAATCTCTCCCATAAGAAGAGGCACCCATTTTATTGACTCCTCCTCCATAGTCAGTGGCATTTATTTTTCCCATTCTTCCTCCTTAGGTAGAATAGCCTATTTCACCCATTCCAATAGAAGATCCTCCTTTACCAATCCTTTTTCCATTAGAAGAGTCTGTATTGCCAGTTCTTTTTACACCAATGTTACCTATACTATTACCACTTAAATACGATGTCTTACCCATTTCATAACCACATGTTGAGGGTAACATCATTCTTGTGTTATATACTCTTGAGGAACCCTCTTTACCTACCACTCCTCCACTAATAGAGAGTAATACCCCATCTACTCCACCTTTTAACCTAGAAAAGTTAGTATTATCTAATCCTACATTAGATGAGAGACCTATTGTTCCTACTCCAATTCTACCAATTTTACCACTTATTTTACCTATGAAGGATCATACTTTTCCTATTCCTCACCCACATGTTGAGGGATCAATTATACCTATTCTCTACCCCCTCGAGGAACCCTCTTTATCTACCTCTCCTCCACCCATGGAAGACCATGCCTATTCTCTTGTCTCTATCTAAGAAGACCTTGTTATGGCTCTTTCTCATCTTTGGCCTAAAGTAGTAGAGACCAAAACTTTCCATCTCTCTTAATCACCTTAGCCTTCTAAGGAAGTAACCATAAGGCCTACATCAACTTCATCTAAACCCTTCTCACGGTTGGTGAAAACTCTATATTTTCTTGACTCCACAAAGCTAGATCATGTGGAATTTTGGGACTGAGTTAAAAATCCTTATCCTACATAATGAGTGTCAACCTTTAACACTAACCATCTCACTACCCTTTACCCTAAGGTCTTTGAAAAAGCTAGAGCTTATTTACCAAAATCACTAGAAACTCAACCATCTATGTCAGAACCCTCACCCTCATATACATTCACCACATTAAAATAGATTAGGTATTTAGGTGTATGCCCTATCTCTAATATCATTCATCCATAGGTGAAATTAGATATAACTCTCCAACCACAAGTTGGAGTTTTTTAGCCTAAACTATATAAAAATGTTAAGCTTCCTAGATCTTGTCGATCCTTCCTTCTCCAACCCTCAAATTTATCATCAAAATTTGGATCACACCTCTCTACTTTAGTTAGAGTATCACTAATATAAGTTAAACAAAAAGTATAATTTACATCCACTACTACCTTTACCACCTATTAGGCCTTTCACATATAACACCATGATACTTAACACCAAGAAAGTGTCAACAAAACATGTAACTCCACCGCCACCAAATAAGGCACCATGAAAAATCACCCCTATGAATCCTAAATAAAAGGTGTCTACTCTTATTAACAAAACAAGTGCTATCCCACTCATAAGCTCTCAGTTCTTTTTCCTACATTAGTTGTTACAATCTTCTATAATAACTCTTCTTCAAATTAAGCCTTATAGCCCTCTTGGACTAAAGCCATCTTGGTTTAATGATACACAAGTGTGTCTATATCATCATTCACTTAGACATGATATTGAAAGTTGTAAAGCTCTCATAGAAGTCACTCAAAAACACTTTGATGTCAACACTCTATTTGTTGATACTCCCATTAACCTTCTTGTTATTCCACCTATAGCATCCATAATGCCTCATACTACTCCACTGAAATTTGAACCCAAAGATGTTGTCTCACCCCCTTTTCCACCTCTTTCACCCATGTTTTAGATCAAAATAGTTAATGTGTCCACATGGTAACAAAACCAAAAGGATAAAGGTAAGGAAAAAGTCACTATTCTTTGGGTTCATACCTTTTCCAAAGACAATCCTCCTTTGAATCCCAAGATTTCAATCTTAGGTGTCCCAAAACCAACATCTTTAGATGTTATTCAAAGTTTAATGGTGAAATAGCTTCATGAAACTCTTATGAAAATGTCCTTGAATGACTTAAACCAAAAATCACCCCAAAATTATCAAGCTTTGATTAGTTCCTAACAATTAGTTGAGGTACAACTTGATGATCCCCAACCTCTTGCTACTTTGGTTATCTCTCTTAATTCTATCTCCCTGATTTCCTTCAACGATTCAAAAATTCCACCTCAACACCCTGAAGATCAGGATTATGCATTTTTTATTACCACATATATTGATCAAACTCATTTCAAAAGATTCATGATAGATGGGGGAGCTAGTATTAATATTTTTTCCACCCATGCCTACAAACAACTAGCTCTTCCTGATAATTACATGTCTCAAACTGATGTAGTGCTTTACTCATTTAACAATACCACAACTAATATGGTGGGCACTATTGTTTTACATATCCATGTAGTTCCTCACACAATTGTTGAGCTCTTTTATGTAGTATAAGGAGATTTATAATATAACATAATACTTAGAAAACCTTGGATACAATCTATGGCATGTGTACCTTCAAATTTACACCGCTATGTCAAGTTTGAGCATAATGGGCAAGTGCATGTTATACCCACTGACCCACATCCATTTAAAACATGCAACATGACTTATAGTCCCAATGATGTTATCATTCCATTAAATACATCATCTTCTCCACATGGTAATTTTGAAGCTTCCAAAAATTCCACTACCCCAGTTATACAGATATTGGTAACACAAATTCCTAACAAAGATCGCATGAAGGAAAATTTTAAATGGTTATCACACAAAGAATATCATTTGTTGATGCTTAACATGTTCCATACTCCTCAAGAGTATGGAAATCTTCATATACACCCAAATTTTGATCCATGTATTGGGATGGTCATCCCTTATGGACCCCTTAACCTTTGAACTAATTTCACATATGAGGGAATTGATTAGGCTCCCATTGTCGGCATCCATCCTCTTCACCACAACCATTTACCTATGACTTCTCTTTTTTGATCAAGCCTAGTTTTACTCACACCTATATTTATAGGTATGCTTGATAAGGATTTGGTTTTGGTTATTATGAGTAGGGTATTAATATGACTATTGAATATCCCACTAGCAAAATAATTGAAAATACCAAAAAGAGGCATAGAGTGGGTTATGACAAACAAACTAAACTAACTAAAACTTCCCATGTACCAATTTTTGAAGAGCCAGTCTCTCCTTCTCCACCTTTTTCTCCACCATCACCTACCAAATTGAAGGTATCTATACCTCCTAATTTTTATTTTTTCTAATAAATGCCATCCATTTGGGGAATCTCACTTATTACAAGGGTAAGAAAATAAGGTCCCTTCCTCTCATTCATCTTAAAATGATTGATGAAGACTCTGCCACTATTAACACTATCTAATGTCAAGATGATGACACTATTTTCACATACATGGGTGTAGATGATTCATATATCTAATGATCACTCCCATTTAAAACATAAGCTATGTTAAATGAATCAACCATTAACATCAATTTTCCCTCTCACATTAACCCCCACATCCTCAAGATTAACCAATATTTGGATTCCTTTGAGCAAGCTAATTATGACACATTTCTTAAAAACCATAACAAATACTTTGCATGGTCTTATAATGACATGCCTGGTATTGAGCCCTCTATCATCAACCATAATATTGTCACCAATCAAGATGCTAAAATTATTAACCAGAAGCTTCATAAAATACATCCTCATATTTATCTCCTTGTTAAAGAAGAACTCCAATGCCTTCTTTGTGATAAATTTATCTAACCCACCAACTACCCATAATGGGTTTCCAATATTGTTCTTATCAGAAAAGAGACAGTAAGAATCCACATTTACACCGACTACCATGAGCAAAACCTTGCTTGTCCAAAAGATGACTTCCCATTGTCAAGTATTGACCACTTTGTTGATCTAATTACTGGCCATGAGATGTTATCACTTATGGATGGGTGCTCAAGATATACTCAAATCCAAGTTTCTCCTGAGGACTAACACAAGACAAATTTCATTACCCCATGGTGGACTTTTTGTTATCAGGTCATGCCTTTTGGTCTGAAGAACACTGGTGCCACCTACCAAAATTCTATGACTTACATCTTCCATGATATCCTACACAAAATTATGGAAGACTATGTGGATGACTTACTTAGAAAGTCTAAACTTTGCCAAGATCACTTGATGATTTTCAAAATCATATTTACTCATCTACTCTAAGATAACATTCAACTAATCCAAAGAAATGTGTCTTTGGTGTCCTTTTTGGTAAGCTCTTAGGATTTATCGTTTCTCTCCATGGTTTTAAGTTGACCTTACTAAGGTTCAAGCAATACTATAGATACCTCCACCTACTAATATCAAACAACCCTGTAGCTTACAAGGCAAACTTAAGTCAATCCACTGCTTCATCTCCTAGTTGTTAGATCATTGCCAACCCTTTCACCATCTCCTTAATAAAGATGTCTCCTTCCATTATAATATAGATTGCTATGATGATTTTGACACACTCAAACATTATCTCCTTTCCCTAGCAGTTCTTATTCCACCTAAGTAAAATCAACCTTTCTACCTTTACATCTTTACAATAGACCATTCTATAGGTGTTATGATTGCACATCAAGATGATCAACATCGAGAATAGGTAGTTTACTACATAAGCCACACACTTATTGATTATGAGACCTGATATACCCATACTAAAAAGCTTTGTCTCATGTTGGTCTTTTCATCCTCCAAGCTCTACCATTATCTCTTAAATCACAAAACCTACATGGTCACCCATACTGATCCACTCAAATACATGCATTTCAAGCCATATCATAACCAACGTGTAGCTCGATGGCTCACACTCCTTGCTAAATTTGACTTAGATTTTATTAAATACAATTATATCAAGGGGTAAATTATCACTAACTTGTTAGTTGTCACCCCTTTACATAAAAATCAACCTTCAAACCTCAAATTTCCTAACGAATCCATGACAACACTCTCCACCAATGACATATCCTATCAAATGATGATGTTATTGGATGGGTCTAAATGTAAATAAAATGGGGGTGAGGGGGTCATTCTTATTCCTCTAGATGGTGAGCCTATGCCTTTGTCATTTAAACTAGATTTTTAATATACTAACAATATAGTTGAATATGAGGCTTTGATCTTAGGGCTTTAAATGACTATATTCTTGGGTATCAAATCAATAACCATTTTTGGTGATTCTCAACTAGTGGTTAATTAGGTTAATGGTTCCTACCTATGCAAAAACAAAATCATACAGTGGTATAAACATCATTTAGATACACTATTAGGATCATTTGACTCCTATCTCTTATAAAATATTCCTCTATCTACAAACAAGTTTGTTGACACAATGGCTTCATTTGATTCACACATGCCCTCTTCACCTTCTTCCTAAAAAATATATGTCACCATGTATCACTTAACATTACCCTCTTATGTATCAACTAACATCATTTTTATCAGAAATGTAATATACAAACCGCATGACTTATGATATAATCAACTCATGGATTATATTTCCTTTTTTATTACCCCTTCTGATCTCTCTAATAGTGGGTGACGTGTCTTCATAAAATTTATCTCTCATTACACTATACTAGGGGGACTTATCTACAAGTGAGGTTTTGATGGTCTCCTCCTTAGATGCCTCACTAGTAATGAGGCTCCCCTCACTTTTAAGGAAGTCCATGAGGGGATTTGTGGTGGAAATTTCAATGGTCATGTAGTTGCCAAGCATATTCTTTGACTTAGCTATTATTGGCCAACACTCCATCAAGATTGTGGTGATTATGTTTGGCATTGCATCAAATGTCAATAACATGTTAACCTACTTCACATTCCATGTTTGCACTACAAGTCACCAAAGACTTCTAGGCCTTCTCCCAATGGGGCTTGGATCTAATCAGTGAGATTAACCCTCATTCATCCCTCTGTCATCATTCTATCATTACTATCACTAAATATTTCACCAAGTGTGTTGAATCTATTCCTCTCATCTCCACTAAGGTTTAAAAAATTGTTGAATTTATCAACCATCACATCATCTATCATTTTAGTGTCCCACATAAAATTATAATAGATAATGGCAAATCTTTTGAAATCAAGATTGTCTAATGTCTCTGTGATACCTCTGGAATCAAATTAAGCTTCTCATCACCATATTATTCACAAGTGAATGGATATGTAGAAGATTCTAACAAAACATTAACCAAAATTCACATGAAGGTAGTCAATGATATAGGCAAATATTGGCACAAACACATTCCCTTTGATTTATGGGCTTATCATACTAGCATTCGAACCCATATGGGTGTTATGAATTTTTTATTGGTGTATGGGATAGAGGTTATTTTGCCTCTTGAGGTTCAGATTCCTTCTCTTTGCATTTCTCTAAAAGATATACTTACTAATGATGAATTTTTATAAGAAAATTTGGGTCAACTCAAGTTTCTTGATGATTGTTATCTCATAGCCCTCAACCACCTCTAAATCTATCAAGAGCATATCAAATTTTCTTACAACAAAAACCTCAAATATTAAGATTTTAATATTGGAGATCTTGTCTTATAAGAAAATCAACATGTGACAAACATGGAGAAAATCAAATGGAGTAAGTTTTCTCCTAATTGGCTTGGACCCTACATCATTATTGACAAGTATGGCTCAATAACTAATCGCTTATCTTCTCTTGAAGGAAATCTAGAACCAAAACCTTTAAATTCCTTACACCTACAACCATTATTTTATCAATCAAGTGATGCTTCACCTCGTGTTTAACTTGAGCTCATCCCTTGAGCACCCCTATTACATTCATCTCCCTTCCTCTTAACTCTTACTCCTACACACTTAGTTAACCTATGAAGTGTTCTATTTTTACCCTCAAAGTGGACAACTCCTAAGCCTCTATAGTCTTGTCCATGACTAAAAGTATTTAAAAAAATGGGATATGTAGATAAGTTATAATCTCTCAGGTCATGATTCTCCACGTAGACTACTCCTTTGAGGGACAACTACGTAACTTCTATTTGATACTATAAATAGATTTCTCCCTTGAAGGACAACTATTAAAACTCAAAAACAAACTCTTAGACTACTCCCTTGAAGGATGTCTAGGCTAATATTTTTTATCAAGAGAAATAAAAAGAAGAATCTTCTCATATTGATCAAATTCATATGGTCTCAACACAAATAAAATCCCATTATAGGCTTCCTTCATTGATCAGCTTACAACAACAACAAAAAAAAATCTTTAAGTCATGGACTTGCCTATAGTAGCTCTCAAGTCACCCACAATAGGGGCATATCATCCCCACTTCAAAGGTTATGCTACCTAAACACTTTCACTCATTTAACCCTTTTCCCCTCATAGTATTTCAAGGGACTTTGAACTCACTTAACACAAGGTGAACATGATTCTTATCTAACAAACAAAATGGTTAAATTATGAAAAACATGAAAGAGGATCATATTCCTAAGCATATTTATGTTATGATTATGGTCTTTGCCAATACACAAGCATTTTGTCTCTTTATTTCCCATCCAAATCACATGTCAATCTATCTATTGAGATTAAAGATTCATACAAAAAATAACATAAACAACCTATCCATTTTAAGCATACACCATCGCAAATATGGAAAAATGCTAAGATTAAGCTAACAAATCAACTATGCATATACCATCACATATATGGGAAATGTTATTCTGACTCAACTAACATGCTCAACATTAACATAACATTAAATAACCATCCACATCAACATAATGATGACAATCACAATAAACACATCTTAAAATCATAGTAGCACATCTCATATATATATATATATATATATGATCAACATGAATGTACATCAATAGATCATAATAATATCATCTCTCCCTAAAAATATACATCTCTCATCTTCAGCTCATAGGATGGTGTGTATGGAACATATATAATAATAACAAAATCTAGCACTCAAAATCCTTGAGGATATACACATGGTCATAAAGAAGTAGTGTCATCACCATTCTCTACTTGTCTACATCTATGTGAGCTAGAAGCCGTGACACGTGTCATTAATCTCTCCTACACTCTAAACTTAGAATACCACTAAATCTATAGGAACTCCTTGATGGCCCTCTCATAATAACAAATCTCATCTAGGGTAGTGTTATACCTTGCTAGAGATACAGTCTATGGTAGTCCCATCAAACCTACTAAAGGGTTAACCTGTACTAGTCCCTATGATGGAGGAGGAGTAGCTTGACTTATTACTCTCAAACTATCCCTCTCCACTATCATTGTAGTAACTTGAACTTATAATACCCTAACCTAGCCCTATAATTTCCCAACCTATCACTACCATATCACCACCTATCCCTATAAAACTAATACATGTGCCCTACATCTCAAGCTTGTATTATCATATCTTGGTACTGCATTACTACATCATGTGCTTATATCTCTACATCTTGATCTTGTATGGATACATCTCTCTATCATCACTCCCTATAAATCTAGTGTGGCCTCCTGACCTAAGCCATAGGATGCAAGCTTTATCCACCATGTAAGATACACCACTATACATCCAAGATCTACTATACCTGGCCTTACTATTAGCTTCTCAAAATCTAACCCATCTATCTCTTGGGGTAAGGGTAGGGGTGCCTCTATATCATCCCTCATATATCAAGGGAAGGTAGGAGATACACCCTATAGCAAGTTGAATTATCTCCTGACCCATGCCATGGGTATCATCTCTAGCTCATCACTCATCTCCCTCTAACTCATAATGTGCTCTACAAACCAACAAGTTACTCTACTTGTCCTTTGAATGTAAGGTATGTCAAGTAGGGTCTCCACACAATATCTATAGGTATTAATCCCTCTATCATGCACCTATAATGATCAATATCTCACACTATGCCATCAACTTAGGTTTAGGCCATACCATCTCTCCACTATTTGAAACCAACCCTAAAATTAGCTATAATCATGGTAGGTAACCCCAATTGTCATGTCATCATGATATTATTATATTCCCAATAATGGAGTAAATTTCCAACATATAATCTATATCATCATCATCATATTCTCAACCCTATATCTCTCTATATAATTGTGCCAAAAAAGTTGTTCCCCATGTAAATATAGTTCATTTCTCAACCATCTATGTTAGAATACCTATCAATGCAATAAGAAATCTCCCACCATCTACATCTAGTAGTGCATACACTATAATCCCTATCATCATCAAGATGCTCAACTAATGCTTCCCCTCATAAGTAGTGTACAACAACTCATATGAAAAGCTCATTGAGTGATAGGTCACCCCACTAACATACTCTCTAAATAATGTCACCATGTGAATATCATGATATTATCTCAAACATGAAAAGAGCTCCTCACCCTTGATTAGTAATCATAAAATCTGGTACACATCCTCTTATGTCACTATCAACTCTTTGGTCAACAAATAGAAGGTATTGGTGGTGTGATCCCACCTCTCAATCAATGCTATCATCAAAATCACATCCTGTGCAACTCTACAATATCATCACACTCCCCCTAATCCTATGGATACCATGTTCTACCACTCATCTATATTGGCGTCCCTCCTCATCTAAATTAGAAACATAGGTAGGCAATCCCATAACATCAACTCCTAGCTATCTTGCATCCATAAAAACACACCTCAAGTCACATACCTTATAATATAACCTACCACTATCTTTTTCCCTTCTCTCTAGGAGAAATACAATGGCTTGAGGCCCTCAACCAAGCTATGTAAGTAGAACTCAGTTAACGTGGGGTCTTATAAGGTTAGCTCAGATATATACTCACCTAACTATCTAATCAGCTCTCCCATCTCTACCCTAGGCCTCACTACCTCTCTCTCCACCCTAAGAAAAACTTCCTATCATAACTCTAGGCCTCACGTCTTATATCCCTAACCTTCAACCCTATGACCTATCTTTTAAGACTTAGGTCCATTGACCTATTTCAACCTATCTTTTCTTAACCATTGTCCCTAACACACTTTTAACCATAATTTAGATTTTTTTCCCTATGCACTAGGAGAACTACATTGTCCTGAGGTTCTCAACTGAGCTATGTAGGTAGCACTTAGTCAACATGAGGTATTCTAAAGATAGCTCGGCTATTAGGCTCATTAACTACTTCAATTAGGGATCTAAAATTAACCTTTTTTCCTATTTTGGGTTTTTTTAAGTCACTGATGTCAATTTTATATGCCGATATTGGTGCTTTGTGTCAATCAACATTAGCAAACCCATATCAACATTATCATCATGTCAGTTGATGTCAATCGACCCCACTAATTTTAGTAACTGGTTCAGTCCTAGGACTAAAAAACCCATCTCCCAACTTTAATTTTTGACCTAAAACTACCCCCAAACCCCTCCTAACTTCATTTAAACCTACCATCACCTCATTTTCTACCTCTCTAATAGCATTATTTCCCCCCAAATTCAAATTTAGCCTAAAATAGAAATTTAATAAACTTAAATTCAAAATCTACTCGAAGGGGATCTTACCTCATCTCTCCATCTCCTCTAGGGTAGAATAGTTTACGCTTGTGGTGGCATTCCTCCAAATAGGTCCACTTCTAGCTCTACCATCTCACCAACACTCAGAACTTTTTTTTTTCCAATCATATATTACAATTGAGTTGTGATGGGCCACCTAACACCTTTTTATTAGGTTTGGTCACCTATCAATGTTGGCATCTTTGACCTAAGCTACTAATGTTGGCATTATTTCCTATCGACATCAATGACATAACCAACATTGGTACCCTCAAATTAGAGTTTTTACCAACAAAATATAACCTTTTGGACTCTACCCCTAATCTAGGGCAACCTAGAGATCACATATATCTCCCCAACCATGAGAACCACCCTTGGAGATCACTTAAATCTCTATCCATGATGACTTTGATTGGAGATCATGAATATCTCCTTGATCACTAACCCTTTTAAACCAACCTTGCATTATTTACCTTAATCACTTATGCTATCTCATTATAGTTGGCTATTTTACACACACGCGTATATTAGGTGTTTTAGATGGTAACTAAGCTAGTTTTATCACATGCAACCTTTTGTGTTTCCTAGGGGAACTTCCTACCTCAGATACCTAACACACATGGACCATTAGAGCTATAACTTTGATTATTTTGACTTTATCAACTATCACTTATAAGCTGTGATTTGGTTATTTCTATTTAAGTCCTCCTCCACCTTACTTATAATTTATTTTGTCAACTATAACTAGTAGTAGTATATGTACAAGCAATGATACCACATTCTCATCCACTCACCCAATTCATTTCTTATCAAACCAATACCTAATTTTGGTTTCTCCTCTATTAATTCCCATTTTGAGGGGGGATATCTCATCCAATACCTGGACCATCTAACTCCTATTTTTCTCTTATAACTTGTCAGTGAAAATTATAAGACAAAATGGGGAAAATAGAAACACCAAAATTTCATCACACATGTGCATAAATCCCTATGTTGAAACCCCCCTTTAATCCCCTTTTCAATAATAATAATAATAATTAGCCTTCCTAACCCATGCTTTTACCCCTCACACATTTAATTAATTTAAAATATTTAATTAAGTTAATTAAAAACCACTTATGCCACCTTACCTATAAACCTCATCCTAAGACTAATTCTTACCCTCTTAGTCACCTCAATACTTAGTCTCCTTATCCTAGCTACCCATGACTTGTTCTTACCCAAAAAATAAATTCCTAACCAACTATGTCCTTCTTAACCTCCCATTTCTATTATTTCCTAATGGATACCACACTTGGCATGAGAAAGAACAAAATAGAGCCTAAAAATAGACCTTTTAAACTATTCTCATGCCATCGACATTGGTCCACCCATGGTCGACATCGATGGGATCACCGATGTTGATTACTTAAGCCAAACTCCAAACTAATGTTTTGGTTAGTAGAAATCAATAAAACTCATTTTTATTCACATACATGATTTTAGCATCCAACTTTCCACATCTTGGCTTACTATTATCTTACAAAAGCCAATCCAGATCAAGAACCAAGCTATTGAGAACCAGTAGTACATGCTTATTTTCTTTATTCAAGGCATTGGTTTGGTAAGCCTTATATGAGCCATCCATTTGGCACTTATCATTTGATCAACTCTTTAGCTAAGTACATCACTTAATATATAAGTCTTTAAGTAGTTACTTTATAATCACTTTATATCTACTATTTATTTATTTACACATTCTTGATCAAACCCCTGTGAAGGAGTTATAATTCTCCTCTACTTATTTCCCCTTGTTCCAACACACCAAACCTCTGACCAGATCCATCCAAGTAATACTCTCTCTCATAACTTTACCTAACCTTCTAAACCTAACCAAAACCATTTATCATACCTAGAAGAACCTTATAAGATGTCCTAGGAAATTATTACCCTACTGACATCAATTGCCCAAATGATATCAGTCACACTTGCTCACCAACCTTGACATCCTAACCGATGTCAATAACTATGGATTTTCAATAACCTTTCTAAAACCTACCCAAACAAATTCCAAAATATAAAATGAATATACCACCTACACTCTATTACTCTCTATTGTACTTAGGCTGTAAATAATGGTAACATTATCTCTCTTTTACTCTTTCTTTTCCTTTTTCTTTATTATTTATTACTCTTTTATTTCTCAAAAGTGGACTATCATCTCTAAGGAAGTTTGACACTTCCTGGAATAAGTTCATAGTTTAACAATCCACTCATATATCTACTAATATATATTTTTGTGGTAGTGATTTATTAATTATAAGTAGTCCTCCCCAGCCAAAGAGGAGTGCTCACAATGTCTATATATGATACACAAACCAATCTAGGTTCATTCTAATCACTTATCCTTATCCTCCATCTAGGTGTTTCTTTAGACTTTAAATAGACATAATTTTAGTGAAACAATATTCTACAAGTAAATCATCATGCATAATAAATCCTCCAAGTCCATCTCTAGATGCATCCATGATCACTAAAAATTGACCATTAGCATTGGGAAATCTTAGCACAGGTGCCTAAGTAATCATCCTTTTTAGTGACTTAAAGGCTCTCTCACACTTATCTAACCAAACACAACTCTGATTCTTCCATTGTAGAGAGGTAATTGGATTATCTATCTTTGAGAAACTTATAACAATTTTTTTTGTAATAACCTGTTAAACCCATAAAACTCCTCACCTCATATAAATTTTTAGGCATCGACTATTCCATTATGGATCTTGTCTTTGTTGGATACACTAAAATTCCATCTACAGAGAGAATATGTCTCAAATATTACATTTTATTTTGTAAAAATGCACGCTTGGACAACCTTCCATATAATTTTTGCTTTTATAATTACTTTAAAATGAAGTCTAGATGCTGAAAATATTCTTCCTCATCCTAAGAATATATAAGGATGTCATATAGAAAAACCAACAAAAATGGTCTAGATAATATCTGAACACACTATTCATGAGATTCATAAATGTTTCTAGAGCATTTTTTAACCCATAAGGTAACACTATGAACTTGTAGTACCCATGTCAAGTTTTGAATATTATTTTTGAAATATCCTCATCTTAGATTCTCAACTGATGATACCCTAATCTAAGATAAATCTTAAAAAATATTTTTTCCCCTCACATTTGATCAAAGAGATCATCAATGTGATTTAATGGATATATATTCTTTATTATCACCTTGCTCAACATCCTATAATCAATACACAAGCAAATAATATATTTATTTTTTATGAACACTACTGGTGCACCACATGGTGACACACTTGGTCAAATCTACCCTTTTGATTACAACACTTATAGTTTTGATTTTAACTCAACCAATTTTCTAGTTATCATGATATATGGTGCTTTTGATTATGGTTCAGATCTAGGTATCATGTTAATCAAGAAATCAAACTCACATTTTAGTCGTAATCTAAGTAATTACTTTGGTAACACATCCTGAAAGTTCTTAAGAAAAGGATAATCCTCTATGCATGGTTCCTTATATTCCTCTATCTCATTTATTTTAACAAAAAATTCTTGGCATCCTTTCCTCTAAGTATTTTTGAGTTAAATTAAAAAAAAGTCCCTAAGCTTCAAATCTCTTTTCTCACCCTAAAGTTGTGTCCAATTTATAAAATCATCTTGATACTCTACCTTCTTAAAATAAAAATCAACCT